>CM042017.1:11994561-12379561 GCA_023525715.1 Cichorium intybus
ATGAACATTGTCTTCAAAATCCTAGAATTTGTTCAGAAATGAACATTCATAACATCAAGTATGTTCAGAAATGAACATTCATCAAACCTAATTAATATCTATCCAAAAATATCCAAAACTTACCAAAAAATATCATAGAAGAACATATGTTCGTGGATGAACATTAATACATGTAATACCCGTATCCTGATTATAACATATACTTAAAATAAGAGTGTTAGGAATTATATGATTTTTGGTAGTTATAAAGCTAAGAAAAACTTTAGTTACAATTTCATATGAAAATCAGCATTTTGTGTCTTTTTTAGAAATATCATAATTAATTCTAGGAAAATCGTTTGGACCTCAAACCAGTGCACAAAGTTTAAAAATTGAGTCTAGTACAATTACCAAAAATAATCGTAAGCTTGAAAATGACATTATCTATGGTAAAAAATGCAATCTTTACTGATTAGTTCGGAATTGACAGATTAGATAGTCTGTTTTCAAAAATTCATAATAAATCATAGAAAAATCGTATAAATACGTAAAATACATCCCTGGAAAGGTATTGAGATAAATTTCTGGAATATCAAATAAAAACGTGAATTTCATGTGTTTAAAGCCGGCTAAACCAGTCTTGAACAGACTGATTCTAGAAGGTATTAATTTCAACAAAGTTATATTATTAAAATATTTTGTCAAAAGTGTCATGCCATTTTTTATTCAAGAATTCAAGTATAAATACCCCCCCAAAACATCTCATAAACCACACCAACAAATCTCAATCCAATATATAGAGGTTTATAAGCACTAGAGTGTAAGAAGTGAGCGGAAGGAAGGTCAAAAGCCTAACAAAGAAGTTATAGATCTCGACGACTGGTCATAAGGTAACTACAAACCTTTCTATAGCTTAATTAGGTATTGTAAAATAATTTTTGTGTTAAGAAGTAGAATATGTAATAAGTATAACATATTCATTTCCAACAATAGTAAATAAAAACCTTAAAAACGTCCTTATTATAACAATTCGTAATTCTGAAAATAATACCGATTGATTTACTTACGAGGACGGTGACTAGGCCGATTACTTGGGATCTGGTTGTTGGATTTTCCGAAAGGCTAAAATGTTGAAAGGATCCTGCCACCCCATCTAATCTTCTACCTGGCCGTTCTTTACTTGATAAATCATGGAGTATCATGTTGGAATTATTGAAGGGTTTTATGACGCGACTATAATATAGTTAAGGATTAAGAAATGATAGATTTCTTATTATGTTAACAGTTAAAGTTGAAAGGAAATACAAAGGCGAGAAAGATAAACGATATAGTCAACTACAATCAGGTGAGTCTTCTCACTATACTATAGGTGATATGGCATGCGTAGGAAGGAAGATAGGTTAGGCTAAGGTGGTCTTACCTGTTATAATAATTGTATGAATTATTTCTATGATAATGATTGTTTGTGGACGGAACGGGAACAGCCCGCAAGCCAATAGGCGGAACGGGAATAGCCTGCGAGTCATTAGACGGAACGGGAAAAGCCTGCGAGCGATAAGACAGAACGAGAACTGCTCGTGAGTCTTCAGGCAGAACAGGGATAGCCCGCGAGTCTCACATACATATGAATGGTTATGATGTGTTCTATGTTGTGTGATGGATCGTATGGTATTTTGAGGAACTCACTAAGCTCCGTGCTTACCCTTTCCCTATATAAACTACTGTTTCAGGTACATCAGGTACCATGGATGGCAAGGCGTGACGTGTATACACTGTGCTGCTTCATTGGAGGACTGTTTTTGAATGGATGTTCCGCTATGTTGTGATTTCATTAACTTTTGTTAAACCTGGGATGTTTTCATTAAACTTATAAGTTATGGAAATTTTATCAAAATTAATTAAGTGGCTTTTCTTAAATTGAAGTGTTCGTTTAAATTTTTTTTAATTTTACCCTAAAATTTTGGGATGTTACAAGTTGGTATCAGAGCACAGCTTGAGAGAATCAGGCTCACTTAGTGAGTTCTGGACTCAAGTTGATTTTTAAGAGTTTTCTTAAAACATTTTTACGAAAGAAGGATGTTTTACGAAGGGTGAAGTAAAGACACAGTGTGTACCACCAGCCAACGCCAGTATGAGAAAAGGGGTTAAGTATTTAATATTGTAGATGTTAAAAAAAAGATATGGTATATGTTTGTTGAAATGCCTGCTAGAGATCACACATTGTTGTATTATTATCTGCTATTTGCTAATAGAACTGTATGCTAGTGCCGATAGGTTGCTTAGAGATTTCCACTAAGTTGTATACAATATGGACTGAATAGTCATAGAATGTGTGAGTTGACCTTATTGCATGTTCCTTGTTTGGTTGTTGCCTTAGGGAAGATTCTCTTATTTGAAAGACTGTTTAGTTCGATATTGTATACAACTACGTTCGCGAAACAACCTGTCATCACTGGAGGAAGTTCCGTCTTAGTTAGAATAGCAGGGTGGGGGTGGGATTCCAAGTATTCCTAGAAGGGTTGACATATGCCTTGTAAGGGCATGTGTGTTAAAATTATCGGTGAGAAGCGAATTGGATATTTCGAGACGGGTCTTGGAACGGACATGGATAGGTGTGGAAGGTAGTAGTAGAGCTCCTACTATCGAAAGCACAGGATCCACGTTCGAGTCGGGAGTTCGTCACGAAGGATCCAAGGAGCTGAGTATGTGAGTGTCTAGCATAATTAACTTAAATGCTAGTGTAATGTGGTAAACTTTTATCCATTCGATTTTTGAATGTTGATTGTGAGGTTCAGTAGGAACAATTAAGATGCGATCATAGCAGTTTGGTTGGACCGATCATGCTTAAGTTGAATACTGAGCTTAAAGACTGTTGAAAGGGAGAATGTCAAAATGCTATTGTGGTAGCTATTTTTCATGCAACTAATGGGCGCACAAGTCAGACAAGGACTAGAGGATACAAGGGTGAGTTTTCCAACTCACGGTCAAAGAGGTGCAAGCGGCGCCTGAGATGATAGCGGGTATTTTTGAGTCGACTCTGTACATGCCTAGTGCTGTGTAATAGTGGGGCTACCTACCCTTGTATTGATCTTGCTTGAGTGATTGATCAGGTCGTGTGGGTTGAGAGTCTGGATCACTCGCTCGTGATTGAGGTAACTGACGATAGAGGTGTTGACTAGGGTCGCAAGCGGATGAGTAACATATGGTGGTTGATGTAAACGTCTTTACATTATCGAAACATGTTTATTGAGATGGTGTTTGCCCCTGATGCAAGTTGTTGGCTGAGCAGAGTGGGCTTGGTTTTCGTTCGAGAGTAAGGGCTCGTAAAAAAAATTATAAATCGAATAAATAGACTTGGACTTTAGTCCAAGTGGGGGAGGAATACAAAATTAAGGGAACAACATGAATATTATATTGAATCAATGAAATTATTAAAACTATAGTAACACGTCGATATATTTAATTCATTACTACAACTTTATATTAATACATTAAGAAAAGTTTACAGAACTACTAACCTAAACCGGAGAATCAGAAAAAAGCGAGAAAAGATCTTCTACACTCCAATCTTTGTCATCATTAGGTTGACTTGTACCTTCTTGAGGATTTGGAATGGGTATGCTTTCAGTTTTTGGAGGAGGAGCTCCAAGGTATGGGGTCTCGATAGGGATGGAACTCGTAACCCCGTGATTAGGGGCTAAATATTGACCCATTTGGGGCGTGTGTAAGTAGGGTAATGACGAGGAAGGGTTCTAATTCGGAACCAGTTGGGGGTAGTTATAAGAAGGAGGAAACCAGGCTAGGTCACCTACAAAGCCTCTAAAATTCTCCTCACTTGTAGGCTCGAGTAAACCAGGGTTAATACTACTCATACCAGAATTAGATAGTAGAGATTGATGCTATGTATGAGTTCTTGATGAAGTTTCCCCCTTTTCCTGAATTTTTCTTTTCCTAAATACAACCTTATGAGCAGCTTGTATTAGCTTCTTTGTGCTGTCTGTTAAACCCGATTGTGACCCTTCAATTATCGCTTCTTTTTCTTTCTTTAGGTTGGGTATTAAATCTCTAGACAATTCTGATGCATCGCAAAAATCGTTACCAAATTCCTGTGGCACAAATAAATCTAATAATTACAATTTTATGATATAAAGGAATTAAAAACAAAAATGTAATTCTTTACCTCAGCACGATCAATAAGAGTTTGCAGACTCTTAAGTTGTCGTTAGGGCCAACGATTGATACCTAAATCTCTACAGCGTTTTTTTAACTGTGTCGATCCAATGTTGAGTTCCTTCACAGCTTTCTCAATTGGTTCGTTGAAGTGTTCAGCTATTATTTCCCTACTTAATAAGTGCCTGAAACCTCTTCCACTGCCACCTGCTATGTTTTCTGAACTAGAAGGTTCGAATCCAATTGTATTGTTATCATTCTGGATCATTTGAACATGATCATGATTTTCTGACCCAAAGATGGACATTGATTCATTAAAGCCAGTGGTTTCTATCGGTAGTAATTGTTGGTTTTCAACCAAAACCCAGGATTCTGAAATCCTTCTAGATTCCTTTGAATCAACTGAAGGTGATATTGATATTGAAAACCAACCCCAAACTCGGGATTCAATTCAATATTGATGTTATTAATCGTCTGTAATTGATTGTCATTTTGAATGTCGGCCATGAATCCTTGATTCATGGGGATGATCCCACTACTCGTTAAGGGTACGTCGATGAATGGATTGTAGTCAGATTGACCATCCACAAATGGGTCTACAAATAACAATTGTCAGATGATAAAACAAAATTAAATACTCATAGAAGCAATCATTTAAAAGAATTTAACCTGGTAGAAGGTATGGAGTCTGATCAAGTGCAAAGTCTAATGATGAATGCACCGGATCTTCTGAGTTAATGTTTAACTCGGGAAAAATTTCCGGCTCACCGTGGAGTTGCTCTATTGGTAGTATATCTGGAAGACTGTATCATAATTCAAAATCAAACAAAACATTAAAAAGATAATCGAAGTATGGATGATAGATGTCTAGAATGTTAGAGTCACCGAACTCTATTAAGAATGCTTGGTTTGAAGTACCCTCTCCTTGTGGAAAACCAGGTCCAGGGTTCGGCAGATCGCCCATTAAAGATCTGTTTTCCATGACTCAGCTTTAAATATAAGTTCGTTTACGAACACACTAGTGATAAGAGAGGATGAGACTGAAAATGAATGTGGAAATGAATGATACTACATACCTGTATGTATAGTATCTTGCAGCTGGAACCGAAAGGACACACGGAACTGAAAGGACACCTCACGTTTTAATTACCGAAATTCAAACTAACTACAGTAGATGTGACTTTTCACTACCCCAAGTGACATTTTTTCAAAATTCCCTGCTTGACTCTGGTGAGAACGAGATAATAAAGAGACTTTTGAAATAAAACAAAATTTTATGTCTCCATATAATGGAAATAGTTTAAAGAGTGTTCAGTAGTCCAAAAAAAAAAACTTACAAAAGATGATGTAAATTTTATATTTCGGTGAAACACAAAAATTTGGAGATTCTACAAAAATAGACTTATTTAGCCAAAAAAAAAGTATATAAAAGAAATGTTGAATTGAGGCAAATGTGTGTTGAAATATGACGAATTCATATAAATACGAAATAGTGTTAAAAATTAGGTGTTGCAAGTTAACTAGGTTAACTATGTATATAGGTAGATTAGAAAGTACTAAATATGTACTGTAGATAGTAGCCGATCAAGTCGATGTGTGGGACTGTGAGAAACAGTTAGAGTTTTTTTTTTTTTTTTTTTTTTTTTTGTACATCTAGAGTAATTAGAAGAAAAGAAGTATGGAGTGAATGAGAATAATAGGACCTTAAGCATTATTGCAGAGGTATGTGAATGTTGAAAGGGAAAGATAATTAAATCTTGTAAATGTTCGGCAATAAGACGAGGAGTATTTTTGAAGGACATAAGGACTCGATGGGAAATACATAGAGGCGTCCGAGAATGCGGATTTCGGGACGAAATCCAAATAAGTGGGGGAGACCTGTAAGACCCGTATCCTGATTATAACATATACTTAAAATAAGAGTGTTATGAATTATATGATTTTTGGTAGTTATAAAGCTAAGAAAAACTTTAGTTACAATTTCATATGAAAATCAGCATTTTGTGTCTTTTTTAGAAATATCATAATTAATTCTAGGAAAATCGTTTGGACCTCAAACCAGTGCACAAAGTTTAAAAATTGAGTCTAGTACAATTACCAAAAATAATAGTAAGCTTGAAAATGACATTATCTATGGTAAAAAATGCAATCTTTACTGATTAGTTCGGAATTGACAGATTAGATAGTCTGTTTTCAAAAATTCATAATAAATCATAGAAAAATCGTATAAATACGTAAAATACATCCCTGGAAAGGTATTGAGATAAATTTCTGGAATATCAAATAAAAACGTGAATTTCATGTGTTTAAAGCCGGCTAAACCAGTCTTGAACAGACTGATTCTAGAAGGTATTAATTTCAACAAAGTTATATTATTAAAATATTTTGTCAAAAGTGTCATGCCATTTTTTATTCAAGAATTCAAGTATAAATACCCCCAAAAACATCTCATAAACCACACCAACAAATCTCAATCCAATATATAGAGGTTTATAAGCACTAGAGTGTAAGAAGTGAGCGGAAGGAAGGTCAAAAGCCTAACAAAGAAGTTATAGATCTCGACGACTGGTCATAAGGTAACTACAAACCTTTCTATAGCTTAATTAGGTATTGTAAAATAATTTTTGTGTTAAGAAGTAGAATATGTAATAAGTATAACATATTCATTTCCAACAATAGTAAATAAAAACCTTAAAAACGTCCTTATTATAACAATTCGTAATTCTGAAAATAATACCGATTGATTTACTTACGAGGACGGTGACTAGGCCGATTACTTGGGATCTGGTTGTTGGATTTTCCGAAAGGCTAAAATGTTGAAAGGATCCTGCCACCCCATCTAATCTTCTACCTGGCCGTTCTTTACTTGATAAATCATGGAGTATCATGTTGGAATTATTGAAGGGTTTTATGACGCGACTATAATATAGTTAAGGATTAAGAAATGATAGATTTCTTATTATGTTAACAGTTAAAGTTGAAAGGAAATACAAAGGCGAGAAAGATAAACGATATAGTCAACTACAATCAGGTGAGTCTTCTCACTATACTATAGGTGATATGGCATGCGTAGGAAGGAAGATAGGTTAGGCTAATGTGGTCTTACATGTTATAATAATTGTATGAATTATTTCTATGATAATGATTGTTTGTGGACGGAACGGGAACAGCCCGCAAGCCAATAGGTGGAACGGGAATAGCCTGCGAGTCATTAGACGGAACGGGAAAAGCCTGCGAGCGATAAGACGGAACGAGAACTGCTCGTGAGTCTTCAGGCGGAACAGGGATAGCCCGCGAGTCTCACAGACATATGAATGGTTATGATGTGTTCTATGTTGTGTGATGGATCGTATGGTATTTTAAGGAACTCACTAAGCTCCGTGCTTACCCTTTCCCTATATAAACTACTGTTTCAGGTACATCAGGTACCATGGATGGCAAGGCGTGACGTGTATACACTGTGCTGCTTCATTGGATGACTATTTTTGAATGGATGTTCTGCTATGTTGTGATTTCATTAACTTTTGTTAAACCTGGGATGTTTTCATTAAACTTATAAGTTATGGAAATTTTATCAAAATTAATTAAGTGGCTTTTCTTATATTGAAGTGTTCGTTTAAATTTTTTTTAATTTTACCCTAAAATTTTGGGATGTTACAATACAAAAACTCAAAAACTAGTCATTCTATTACCTGTGAACTAATTGAACAAAATTGAACCTGATTACCTACATAACTGAACTTGTTTACATAATCGGTTAAGAACATCCTAAACACGAACTTGATTACATAAAAGATCACTTAATCGATTAAGCACATCCCAAACACGAAACTAGTTACATTGGAAGTTGGAACTGACCTGCAAACGAACCGAAATCAATTCACGGACCTTGCACACGAACCAATTAGATTGAAAATTGGAACCGATCAACTCACGAATTCACGATTGGAATGAGAAATTGGTTCAATCGATGTCTGAAATCACGATTGGAAAAATTTTCAAACATTTACAAACTGGAAATCTTGATTAGAATGAGAACTTGGTTCCAATCAATTCACGATTCACGAATTCAAACATTTACAAATTGGAAATCAATTCACGGACCTTGCACACGAACCAATTAGATTGAAAATTGGAAACGATCAACTCACGAATTCACGATTGGAATGAGAACTTGGTTCAATCAATGTCTGAAATCAGGATTGGAAAAAGTTAGATCTAGATAGTAGACAAAATTGACGATCTTCGTGTAAGACTCTGCACATTTGTACCTTGAGTTTGTTTCTAATTTCATGCAATGAATTTGAAGATCATCATCGTCTCCATGGCTTCAGTTGAACGCACTCGAACAGTCCTTCTAATGGAGTGTCGGCGATGGCTTTGATTTACGATTTCAATTTAAGAGGAAACGTAAATCAGTTTATGTTTATGCATAATGATATTCCAATTCTACCCCTGCCAGATCATAATGGTATTCCAGTTACAAGTTTTAATCATGGTCATTCATTGAACAATCCAATGGCTTAAAAGGTGGTTCTATGTGTAATTAGGGGTTTTATGTTGATCATCCCCATATATATATATATATATATATATATATATATATATATATATATATATATATATATATATATATATATATATATATATATATATATATATATATATATATATATATATATATATATATATATATATATATATATATATATATATATATATATATATATATGTCCCCTATGATTCGTAAATGGACGTAGCACAAGTACCTTGATCGTGCTTAACCATATTAATTCTTGTGTTTCTAATATTTACTTTTTCATTTTCAATTACATGTTTGTCATACTTAACCTATAACATCACATTCTCATGAACACAAGTCAAAGACAAACATGTGATGATATATGATGTCAATATAATAAAACTTCATGCTATTCTTAATACGTCAAAATTTTCTGGATACATAAATCCTTTGGTGTGGCTGTGGTAGTCATCACGGTAAGGCTGATGTGGATGCAATGAACATGACCCCTTTTAATGCGGTTGGAAATCAACCACATCCAACCTTCACTTCTTTCTTCTTCTCTTTTTCCTCACTTGTTCAGTACTACTTTTTTTTACGTTACGTTCCCAATTCGTTTTTAAGGAGAGAGTTGAAAGAAAATAAGAAAATCCATATTCGCTAATTTTTTAATGAAAAAAAAGTGAAATGAATAAAGAGAAAGATTTTGTTATAATATTTCTTCCCAACTTTATACTAAAAATAGGATTCGGAAAGAAAGTAAATATAAGGCTATCGTTTACCGATTTTATTTTTCAATCTGTTAGTGTATCCCACATTGGTGCGACACGGTCCTATAAGTTTGTATATATGTTGGAGTCTCCCCTCTCTCCACAAGGGCTCTTTTGGAGAGACACTCTTGGGCTCCACATATATTTACATGGTATCAGAGCCGGTGTCTTGCACCCCCGAACCTTATCGAGCCTACGTCTCTGAGGGGGAGTGTTAGTGTATCTCACATTGGTGCGACACGGTCCTATAAGTTTGTATATATGTTGGAGTCTCCCCTCTCTCCACAAGGGCTCTTTTGGAGAGACACTATTGGGCTCCACATATATTTACACAATCTAATATAAAAAAATATCACATAACGTTTATAATCTTTATTTTTATTCAACATCTTATTCATCATCGGATTATTTGGAGTTGGGAAACACAAATATTAAATATATAATATCTCTCTTTTTTCCGGGCATCTCTTTGTTTTTACTACTAGACCCCCCGGTGTGGGTGCAAGGAATAGGTGAGGGAGGCCCTTCATTCGCAGGGAACACCGCCCCCTCCCAAGGGGACCCTTTTTCTCCCTTTCGAAGTCATTTTCATCGTGTGGGAAACTGATAATACACACATAAACTTTTTTTAATTAAAAAAGAAGTAAAAGAAATGAAAAATGATAATTTCCAAAGGTGGGTTGCTAATATGACAAAGTAAAAACGAAATGAGTGAAAGCCCACGGCCCACAGCGTTAAACCCATAAACAAAAGATCTGCATAGAAGGTAAGAGTTAATTATTTTCTAGCTAGAAAGGAAAAGAAAGTGAAGAACGGAGGGAAATAAGTTTTTTTTTTTAAGAACAGCAAGGAGGGAAATAAGTAAATAATATGACGACGCTGATACGTCAGGCAAAAAGTGCAAAAAGTGTCGATAGCCTCGGGTGTTACAAAAACAAACAGACAAGATAAGAAGAAAGCAAAATCGCATATCCAGGGTGCATTGGGATTGAGAAAAAGGACGCCTATGAAAACTGAAAAAGGCTTGGGTGCGGTGGTCAGAGAGAACAAGGATGTCACATATATTCAAAATAATTACATTCATTTAATAAACTTATACGTATAATCAATATTATATCATATTCGAGGGTTAACTCAACATAATTTAGTTATGGTAGGCGACTAACATCGAGGCCTGAATTATGATAAAGGGAAATTTGTCAAAAAGTCTTTATATTTTGGCTCTATATAGGAAAAAGTTCTTCCTGATATTTATTTTGTGATTTAATCATCTAAACCTGTAAAAGTTTGTGAAAAAACTCATTTCACATAAAATAGCAGGTTAGGGGTTAATTCACAAGTAAAACGATTTTTCAGTGACTTTTTCGCAAATAAAATGACTTTTTCTTTGTTTTTGTAAGTGGCATAACTTTTATACACGATGTCCAAATTATACAAACTTTATATCCTTGTAAAGGTGGTAAGTAGTACTACATTTTTGTTTCACAGACTTTTGTCTTAGTATGTTCAGATCTTTCGTTACAATCCCTTAAACATGAGTATAAACTTATTTATGTCACTTTTTAGTAATTTTCAAACATTCATATCTCCTTCCTTATAACTCCAATTAACCTGAATTTTTTTCCTATGTTTTTATTATTACAAATAATACAATTTTGATAAGGGCATGATGACTTTTTTCTAGTTTCTCATAGATTTTGAGATATATAGCTATAAACATTGCATCCCACAATAATTCAACATGTCATATGTATGAACACTCATTTTCAAATGATCATATATTTTGTTATACAAATCTATTTGTAACATCCGTTTTCAGGTACGTCTTATTCGCCAGTTAATTATTTTAGCAAATAATAATAATAATAATAATAATAATAATAATAATAATAATAATAATAATAATAATAATAATAATAGGAATTTTAGTTAGGTTTGAGGGCGGAAAGTGCGAATTAGTGATACCTAATGTGTAAACAAATTTGTAAATGAGATAAAAGAAATTAATAAGTGACATTTGAGGGGAGAAAGTGCCATTTGTGTCATATTGTGAAAGTTGCATGGCGGCCCTTTGGAGGGTCGATCACGACTTTGGAAGGGGCTGTGGGTCTCGTTTCCATCAGCACATACAAGCTTTGTTCACGTAGATGTATAAGTTGTCACTCCAACCGTAGAATCCAAGTTTGTAGCCATAAACACCATCTTCCCTTGCTTTGTTTTCTGCCAAGTCGTGAAGAAAGGAAGGAGATGCCGAGAGAGAAGAGCGAGTTGGAGAATGGTGGATCAAGGAAGTCTTATGCTGAAGTGTTTTTTTTTCTAACGGTCGCCTCACCAACGCCTTCTCTCCCTATCGGTTAGAGTTTTTCGAAAAAACCTGCTAGTGGAGGAAGACCCCTTTTTCACAGAGCAATTTCAACGGGCTATCGCTCGATCACTTCCTTTTCCACTAAGTGATTGCTTAGGGACCTTAGCGTACGATCCTCAACATAGGTGACAAGGAGCGAGGCCGCGATGCGCCCAGGAGGTGAGAAGAGTTGAGAACAAAGTGGCGAACGGGTGCGTAACGCGTGGGAATCTTGTGTGTTTGTAGGTGTGTGTATGCTTGATTGTTACTCTAGAGTTCTTCTAACTTATTAAACCTTATATGAAAATTGTATAATTTGAAATAATAAAAACATAGGAAAACTATTGTTGTTAATTGTAGTTATAATGGGGGATATATGAATGTTTGAAAATAACTAAGAAGTGACATAAATGAGTTTGTGCTCATGTTTAAGGTATTGTAACGAAAAATCTGAACATATTCAGACAAAAGCCTGTAAAACAAAGTTGTAGTACTACTTACCACCTTTACAATGATATAAAGTTTGTAAATTTTGGACATCGTATGTAAAAGTTATGCCACATAGAAAAACAAAAAAAAACTCATTTTATTTGCGAAAAAGTCCCTGAAAAATCATTTTACTTGTGAATTAACCCCTGACCTGCTATTTCAGGTGAAAGGGGTATTTCACAAACTTTTGTAGGTTTAGAGGATTAAATTACAAAATAAAAATCAGTGAGGACTTTTTCCTAAATAGAACCAAAATATAAGGACTTTTTGACAAATTTCCTTTAAATTTTTTTTTTGAATGGCGAAATATCATTAGAAAGGAGAAAAGAGAAAAGACTTAAGCGAGAAGCTCAAGCCAAACAAAAACAAGTCAGAAACATCTAACAGGAGAAATGCACCATAAGTGCCAATCTAAACTAGGAAAATTCGATCTATCTTTAACATAATTAAACAAGAGAAGACATAGATCATCAAACACCACAAGAGCCGATTTCCTCTCCTTTCTAAACAGACGCGCATTCCTTTCTTTCCAGATGAGCCAAAGAGAACCGTAAGCAATCGACAGCAATAATCTGCAAGACCATTTGCTCCCTTTGAAACCCATAATCAGATCTGATAAGTCTTTGCAAGAAGCCGGGGACTGACAAATTTCCTTTAATAAATCCCCACAAACATGTCCTTTTCGCCTTTTTCTCAATCACTCCAATTTGGGTTAATTACAGAACTATAAAAAGTAGGGTTCGATCGTAAAAAGATATTCTACTGAACATTTATTATAAAATAACAGTTCAATTTGAAAAATAGATCATGATTCATGCAAGCTTTATTTTTTCCGTAAAATTGCTTTAAAAGTGGTCCACATATAAACAGCTTTTTCAAAATAGATTTCTGAACTTTTTTTTCTACGTTATGATGATGTTATTACATAATGTTTTCACTTTGCAAAAAGAATGTACTTTGGAAATAAACCTCGCGAAACTAAATGACAATGAAAATTAACAATAATAAATCAGAGACTTTTTATTTGAAACCATATTTGCACCGGTGTTGGATTTCGTTCGATCAAATTAAACAACTAAAAATGCATACATGTGGAATAACATGACTAAAACGGAATGTTCGTCATGAATCGACCAATGAACTATAGAAGCTTAAATCAACCAAAAAGATTAATAAAGAAGTTTATTTACACCGAGGTGTTAATCCGTTTGTTGTAAGTTTGAATTCCACAAAAAGTTGGGATTAATGTGTTCTATTCTACTAAGCTCACATACTCGGGAATGATCTATGCGGTTTTTGGTACGGTTTTGGTCAAACCACCATGTACCCTATGATCCAGAATCTTCAATTGCTAGTAAACCAAGGATGAGAAAATATCAAAAGTATCCCACTAACAAAGGATTTTATCCCACGAATCCTAAGCAAAATTATAGCGGACATAGATCTTATACATTGAGGTGGCGTATTTTTTTCCCATCAATTTTGTAGATGAATACTATACTAGTCAAAAGAGTCCTAAAAAGTATTAAATATATCACGAAGCTCCTACATGCACAACTTGCATGGGGAGGGATAGAAGTTTAAACATGACATATGGGTAAGACTATTAGTTATATTCATCTTTAATCTTTTAGTGACACATGAGCGCCACAAAACAAGCCATCTCTATCGTTCATTCCATGTTATACCTATTTTTCATAGAAAAACCAATAATAAGGAAAAGGTAGAACAAAGCAACCCGGTAGTTATGATGACAACATCTCCAATTCAGAGGGCCGCCCTAGGTGGCTTAGTGTTCCCGGTGAGGTCACATCAGAACCTACACGCAACGCAGTAGCAAGACTGTACGACCTAACTTAGATGAACCATAGTCACAAAAACCAAAATTTTAATTTTTAATTTTCAAGCAGTAAAAACATTAACTAACAAATGACAAATTTCAAAGAAGACACTAAGTTTTCAAAAAAAATTCGATTTTGACACTGTGTTATTTTTTTTTAATTAAGTCATTAAGTTTTTAATTTTTTTTCAATTAAGACAGTATATTTTCAATTTTGTTCCAATGTTGACCACGTGACCGGCCAATCCGGTTGTCAACCACCTAGGTGTCAAATTTGAAACAAAATTGAAAACATAGTGACTTAATTAAAAAAAATTAAAAACTTAGTGACTTAATTGAAAAAAAAATAATACAGTGCCAAAATCAAAGTTTTTAAAAAATTTAGTTTTTTTTTTCTTTCTTATTTATTTTTTTTTTTTGAAATTTGCGGTTTTATGACCTACTCAAAGTTTAAACATTCGTGTAAACTTTAAACCATGGTGGGACTCTTTAGGGGATAATCACCAAAATTATTAAATTGGCCGGTGGTATCTTATTATTGAACAATATTCTTTTTATATTTGTATGAATTTTCGCTTTGTATTATAAAAATTATTAAAATATCACAAAAACAAAAATTATTAAAGTTGAATGTTTTTAGTGGGATATTTAGTGTCAAATTTTAATTAAAAATCACTAGAGTTTAATAACTTTTTCTATTATTATCACTTTAACAAACTATTGCAGGTTAAAATGATGCCAAACTTGGTTGACTTTCATTAACATAAAAGAAGTTGACATGATCTAAAACTCTGACTCATCCACGCGTAAATTGTGTATATACGTGTAATCTAAATTATATATACATCAGTTTTGTGTATTTTAACGCATGTCCTCTGTGCAGTTTTATGAATTTAAAGAACATATTTTAAATCATAAAATCATTAATTATTAATATTATTACAATTACTATTACTGTTATTCATGAAGATAAGAACAAGTTTACATTTATAAATGATGGTGGGATTTCGTTGTCACGTACTCACGTATTGCTCCTCATTAACTGATTATTTATTACAAAAATTCCATTTGAATTTGGATTTGAACTTACTGATTAAAGAAAGTAGAGTAAATTACAAAAAATGGTGCGCATGTTTACTTAAAACTACAAGTTTGGTCTAAATTTTGAAATTGCCTCCTCGATGTCGTCCTTATATTTGCAATTGATTACGGATATGGTCCACTAAAATGTGCATACAGTAATCATAAAATTAAACATATTTACACAATCGTCGATTACTTTGAAATGTGCATATAAATTTTTTTAATTAAGTCATTATTTTAACAACCAATAAATCTTCAAATTTAATAAATGACAAATTAAAAGAAAACACTAAGGTGGCGTTTGGTTCGTAGAATATTTCTGAAGGAATTGGAATCTGAGAAGGAACTGGAATCTGCCATGAATTAGAATCCAATTCCATATTCTGTTTGGTTGGTAGGAAATGGAATTGGAATCCAATTCCATATTCTGTTTGGTTGGAATGAAATGCAATTGCAATCTATGTAAAATGTCATATGTGCCCTTATAGCATTTTGGCTTAGTTTTACTTTATTTTTCAATTTATATGTAAGGAAATGTTATACAAAATTTGCTTCAGACCAAGTAATCTAAAAAAGATACGAAAAACAAGCAAAATCAAGAGAAGAAGCAGCAAAATATGCATGCAAAAACAAGCAAGACAAAATCAAGAGCTCCAAAAGATGCAAGTGGATGGAAACCATCAGGATTACAAGGAATTCAACAAGCAAGGGTTTTTATTGTGAGAAGTCAGGGGAAAAATGGTAATCAAGCAAATTCCCATCAGCAATGCATTTAATTCCCTCAACATACCGATGGAATTCAATTCCTTCAATTTAATGGAATCTTACCCTAACTAAGGAATCCAATTCCTTCCTAAAACTTGAACCAAACATAGCATTTTGAAGGAATTGGAATCAAATTCCTTTAAATTCCATCGAATTCCAACGAACCAAACAGGGCCTAAGTTTTCAGAAAATTTCGATTTTGACACTGTTATTTTTTTTTCAATTAAGTCACTATATTTTCAAGTTTGTTTCAAATTTGACACCTAGGTGGCTGACAAACAGGTTGACATGTCACGTGGTCAACATTAAAACAAAATTAAAAACATAGTGTCTTAATTGAAAGAATTTAAAAACTTAGTGACTTAATTGAAAAAAAATAACATAGTGTCAAAATTGATTTTTTTTAAAAAACTTAATGTCTGTTTTGAAATTTGCCCAACAACAAATATTAAAATAACCACATTATCAAATTTACAAAATTAGTCTAGAAATATTTACAGTATTGGTCCCTATTTGATAGAAAACTTACTGAAGTGGCCCTTGTGTTTAATAACTTTACAAAAGATTCCATGTCTTATGGCAAAATTACAGAAATGGTCCATGCTTTTTACAAAATTCAGCAATTTTCCCTGCCAATAGCAAAATTACAAAAATAGTTTGTGTATTTCATAAAATTGTAGAGATAATCCTACCCAATAACAAATTTACAGACATCGTCCACGTGTTTCATAAAAACTACAAAAATTGACCTTTTATAAAGACCACTACAAAAATGGCGTTGAAAATATAATTTATAGAGTAGTTATTCATCTGTTGTGGGTTTTTTTCTTAATGGAGTAGTATCTTACCAATCGAATGAATTGATAGAACACAGTGTTGTGATTTTTTTTCTTAATTGAATAGCTAAATGAGGATCAAACAAAGTTACTGTTAATTTTCTTAATTGGATAAATAGATAAGTGTAAAAGTAAATATATTATTATTAAATTTGTAAAGACTATTTTACAAAACATTAGCATTTCAAAAAAATAATAATAAAACATTTTGTTGCGAGTGGAAGAATACATATAGCGATTGCAAATGAGCATTTGTTTTCATATGAGATCTCAAACATCACACATTGCCGCGCAGACTACAAGAAAGGAAGGAAGAGACGAAGGTGGTGTTTGTTTTTGAAGAGGTAAAATGTCTTTTGTCTTTTTTCATGTCTGCGGAAGAAGATGTGGACCAAAAGTCCTTTTCCATGTCTTCGCTCTTCATAAAAAAATTGTTTGTTTTTAACGTCCTTTCGGAATCATTCATTCTAACATCAATTTTAGTTAAAATAAACCAGGGTGGGATGTGAGTGGGGTGGGTAGGTAGTGGTGGATGGGTGGGTGGGATGGGGGTGGTATGTGGGGGTTGGTGGTATGCATAAGGGTGGAGGTGGGGGTAAGGGTGGGTGTTATAGCCTTATAGGTAAGGGTGGGGATGGGGGTGGGGTGGGTGGGTGGGGGTGGAGGTAGGGGTGTGTAGGATAGGGTGGGGTTAGGATGAGGTGGGTAAAGTGTAGTTGAAAAGTTTTAAAAAGAGGTTCAAAAAGATAAAAAAAAATGTCTTTTTGAAAAAAAGGTGAAAAAATCTTTCTTAAATATTTTGTCTTCTATAAAACAAACGGTCTTCTTGAAAAACATCTACCCTCCCCCGCAGATGTTTTAAGGAAAAAAGACTTTTTGAAAAATAAAAACAAACACCGCCGAAGAGTTTCTTTAATTAGGAAGTTGGATTTGGATACAACATCATAGATAGAGCTAACCAATTAGTCTTAATTGATATGCTTTTTTAATGTAACTATTTTTTCCTTTTTTAGAGCTTTTCAGATACAACAATGCCATTGTAGCTAAAAAACAACTTAGTTTAAAAGAAGTTTACTAACGAACTAGACAAGCTTTTTAAGCTATTTTCAACGACAGAATAAGGACATTCACGTCTTTTACATAGACCATACATAAAACGCAAGTCTCTAATCACCTTTGGCAGGACAAGAAATTGTAACTTTTGTCTAATTAACATCAATCCTAGTCTTAGTCCGAATCCAAAACATACTAAACAAAATACAACCTGTTATGTTATGTTATCTTATGTCATGTCATGATCTATCTGGCATTAACAAACAAGGCCTTAAAAACCCGAGGAGACATGATGCCACTCACCTAAATTTCGTAGCGGCTTCACAACATCAACTAACATTAAACCAAAAGTGGAAGAAAATAGAGTCTCACCTACAATGTAAATATTACATAAAATGTAGATTCATCATATAAAACAAAGATCTTTACTCACTAAAGTCAAGACTCCCCATGAAAAAAAAAACTCAATACACATTAAGATTCTAATATTCTTACCAATCAGAACCATCCGGAAACGGCTCAAGCGCGTCTTCCTTCCCGTTAAAATAAAACTCAAAAACCGCTTTCATTCTTGGCAACTTATCCGGATGATAATTCACATGAACAATCACCGGCTTCAACTTCTTCAATTTCACATCTTTCCTAACTTCCTTAAATAGCACCTTACTATTCATAAACATATACCTATCCATAGTCCTCTTCGATGCATAAAGACCAATATACCCTGGATGTGAAGGAAAAAACAATTCCTCATTGAACACCGCTTGGTCCCACGCAGGTGGCGGCCTAGACAGCCTCTCAGCCACACGATCCAACAATTCAATGGCTGGGATTGTTGGTCTTAAATAAAAAAAACCAGAATTATAAACCCAAATTCGCATTGTATGCGCGTATCTAGCCCACCCCATTGAAGGTTCATCAAACACATCGTTATACCCATAAGCAGTGTAATTATCATGCCCGTCTGACATGGATTCCACGTCAGCATCCCTGTAAATGTGATCAAATGGATTCTGTATGTAAACAATGTCCACGTCAGATAAAAGAACACTGTACCCCAATTGGAGAAACTCCCTCAAGATTCTGAATTTTAGACCGGAAACAGCGTGATTCCCGCCCGTTTTAGCAACAGTATCGATACCTTCGTCTGGGTCCCGTTTGTAAAACGGGACGTTGTTTTCTTTGCAAAAGTCTACGATTCCGTCGTCTAACGCGACAACGAGGTAATTGGGGATTCCGGCTTTCTTGATGCTGGAAACAGAGACTTCTAACATGGATTTGACATTGGAATTTGCTAATGCGACTATCACTTCTTTACGGGTTGTGATATTTTCCAAGATTTTGGCGAGTCTTGGGTTGATGGTGGGGTCGGGGAGGATTGTAGGGTTGATTGTTGTACCCTTTACGGTTCCGAAAGGACCGGGTTTTTGTGGGTTGGTTATTGTTGTAATTTGGTGATCTGATTGACCGTTTTTCTGTTCACATGCTTGGAGTTTTTCGGTTAAGTCACGTACTTGTTTCTTTAGTTCATCGTTTTTGGTGGATAAATCTGTGATGTCTGATTTCAATCTGTTGACTTGATCTGTTGATTCACATGAAGTTGTTTCAATCTGACAAAAAAAGATGAGGGTTTGATACTGGAATCACATTGATTAAGTGGTAACTACTGATCTTGAGTAAGGAAGAAGCAAGTTCTTAATATAATAATGAAACAGGGGATGTATGAAAAACGATGTTGAAGTTGATGTATACATAAAGTTACTATTTTTCTAACCCCCAATTTACCAACAATAGCTGTGGCCTATGAAAATGGAAAACCAATACCTTGTACATTCTTGCAAGAAAGCTTTTGTTTTTGATCCGAACACAAAGATCATAAGTTTTAAAGCAAGAAGTGGATTATGTTGTATATTAAAACGTTGCTCAATCTGTAATACTTGCTGTTACAAAAATCTAAGATCTAGATTAGGTTTACAGCTGAATAGGAACATGTTGGACATCAAGTCAATTTGTTTGTAACATATCTTTCTTTTCTATACAGGAAGGGAGTACGAGAAGTTCTTGATTAAATAGTACCAACCCATTCACGCAGATCAAGAGAAATGTTTGATCCAATAAAAGGTCAACACTAATTTTGCACAAAGTCAACGATGCGTGTCGTTAACGAATTGTATTCCTAAGCAACTGAGTAAACGCAAAATAAGCTTTGAATATGGAGTGATCTCATATAACAATATAATGCGAGTGATTCGGAGTTCACGAAATGGTACCAGTGGATTCGATTTGGAAAGTCGGCGACTTCGAAAATGAGAAGCGGGATTGGAGTCGTCGGAGAAGAAACCATGAGGGTATAAAACTGCGAAGATGCATCCGAGTAGAATTCCAATAACAATTGCAACGGCAATTCTAGATCCACGCATCGATTGAGACGCGTTTGCTCCTCTACGACCCACAGGACCCGCCATTGTTCACACAATCGGATCTATGGGGATGTTTGCCTCTCCAAATCTCCACCAACACTGCATATGATGTCGAAGTTTCCCGAATGAAATAGATTTGGGGGGAAATGTGAAACCCTAACAATGCTTTTAGATGTCTGTTAATCGTAGGTGTTGTGCTAAAAATGTTGTACAGAATAGAAAAGGGATTCGCTGTACAGTAGGTGCAGATTAAAAGCAAAGACGTGGTTGACTGTCCGTGCCTGGTAAGTTCCAGATCACTGTTTAAAAATTTGCCTTAATTAGTATTTTTGTCTATCTAAAATAGTTTTTTTTTTTAAATTATCTATGTTTGAAAGTCATAATTAGTTATTAAAGTGCTGCTGTTGTTGCGATTCTGTTATTGAAAGTTTGCAGCATTTGTTTTTCGAATGTAGTTTTGCGAAAGACACGTGGGATGCGGTTGCGAGTTGGTGCTCGGTTTTTAATGCTTCTCCAGTCAATCCGGATTCCTTCAGTGACATTCTTATTTGCAATGGTAATTCAGCGAGCTTGAAAGTCTTAAAGGTGGGGATCGCTTATGCGTCCGTGTGGTCGATTTGGAGGGCGAGAAACGATGTTGTATTCAAGAAGATAATACCATGTGTTGCTAGAATTATTGATGAAATCAAAGTTTCTGTTTTTAATTGGCTTAAATATAGATGTAACAAAGAGATTGGCTGGAATGTTTGGTTAGTTAGTCCGGATAGATGCCTGTTGTAATTGTTTCCTTTTTCTAGCATCTTGCTAGTTTTTTCAATAAAGTCGTCGTTCTAAAAAAAAAAGTTATTAAAATTTGTTAAAATTGTGTTTATTGGAAATTAAAGACTGGAGCACACGCGGGCCGGGGTGACCAAGGCGTTGGTGCCACAGGGTGGGACTGCAAGAAGCGAGGGCAACACGGGGGTAGACTGAGAAGACCACGGGTACAAGTCACCTGAGCTTTCGGACCTAATGAGGAGTTGTTTGGTTAGGAGATCCTTCACAGAAAAACCAAACGGGTCAAATTCAATCGAGGTGATATTGTCAGTAGTAAATTTACGGACAGAGATAAGGTTCTTGATGATATCAAGCATAATAAGGACATTATTAAGGTATAAAGGGCGATGTGGGGAATAAAGGGTAGATTGTCCGGTGTGGGTAACGGGTATGGGTGAACCATTGCCAACAAAAACCGAATTAAATTTGCTAGAATTGAAAATAGAATTTAGAATACCTGTGTCCGAGGCGAGGTGATTGGTAGCCCCTGTGTCCATGTACCACGTGTGATCGGGGGGTCCGTTACTGACATAGCATTGAACACGTGAGTGAGGTCCGTGGCTTGAGCTTGGGAAGCCGGTGGGAACCATTGCCACGGGGCAGAGTCCGGAGGCGGGGAGGCAGTAGGAGCAGCGTTGGTGTGGTATGCGGCGGCAGGGGGTGCGGAATATGGTGGTGGTGGGGTGCTGCCAAGGATGCCCGGCTGTTGCCTGTTCTGCGGGCCTCGGGGGGGTCTACCGGTGGGATCATGAGGCAGCCAAGCAGGTGGGGATGGCCACGCATAAGACCACGGTGGCATGGGCCAGCCATACGGCGGCCAAGGAGGAAGAGCGGCGGCTGGTTACTGTGGGCGGCGCTGCTGGTCGGAAGATGACTGGCGGCAGTGTTGATCCCGGTTTTGCTGGCGCCGGTTGTTATTGGATCGTTGGGAGCGATTGTCATGCGGCTGAGACGGGGAAAGAGAGCCCATATGCAAAACGGTGGGGGAGGAGGAGTGATCACTGTGAGATGCGAAAGGAGGGCTGTCTTAGGTGGTCTTGCACTCCTCCAACGTGAGCATGGAGCGAGCCTTGAGGAAGGACAGGAACGAATCCGAGTGGCGTATGAGCGTGGCCACATTGTCAAACTTAGGAGCAATGGCGTTGAGGAGATAGGTGACAAGGGTCTTTTCCGCAACGGGTGATCCAATATTGGCAAGCAAGTCGGAGATTTGGGTCATCTTGGTGCAAAGGTCGGTGATGGAGCGGTCACCAAGAGTCATGGAACGGAGTTCATCTTCAAGGTCAATGGCGCGAGTGTCTTTATTATCCCGAAATAAGTTTTCAAGGGCGATCCATATATCATGAGCGGTGGAGCCGTCTTTGAGAACCATAGGGAGGAGAGATTGGGAGAGAGTACCGTAGATCCACATGGCAACCAAGTTGTCTCGGGTGCTCCATTTCGAATGAGTGGCATCGGTGGGCTTGGAGGAGCCGTCCAAGTGACCAAAGACGCCATAAGCCTTGCAATGGGTGGTGAAGAGAATACGCCATGCGTCATAGTTTAATTGGTTGAGATCAAGAACGAGAGGAACGAAAGCCTTGATGTTCGTGATCCTATAGGGTTTGAGATTATCATTGGGAGAAGAAGGAGAAGCGCCTCCAGCCATAGCTGTCGACGTGAGGATGAAACAGACGAGATGAAGCAGAAGAAAAAAAACGAGGGCTGAGGAGGGAGCCGTCGGTGGGATTAGGGTTAGCAGGAGGAACCCTCTGATACCATGTATGGACGTGTATTTCCCATAATGAGGAAGATTTCATTAAGCATAATATAAATATGTACAATAGTGGGCCTAAGTATACAACACAATACTAAGATGGACTGGGCTATAAATACAATAATACAATGTACACTAATAATTTTTACATGTTTTTTCACGATATATTGAAAACTTTGTTCTTTTACTTGGTTTCTCTATGTTTTTTTACAGTTCGTTTTTACAACTTCGATTATTTACTTTGTTTTTACATTTTCTTTTACGATCTATTTTTACTTCATACTTTACTTTGTTTTTATATGTTTCACGATCCGGTTTTACAATTTTGTTTTTTACTTCAACTTTACATTTTTTATACAACTCTATATTTTTCATCTATACATATTCTTTTACAATTCGATTTTACAACTTCATTATTTTTATATGTAAAAATGAAGTTGTAAAAATGGAGCGTGAAAAAATATGTAAAAAGTAAAATTGTGGGGACAAATATGTAAACAATTATAAATACGGATTGTGGAAAAACATGTAAAAATAAAGTTGTGAAATAGATTGTGAAAAAACATGTAAAAACGAAGTTGCAAAAATAAATTGTGAAAAAACAAAGTTAAAAATGTAGTAAAAACAAATTGTGAAAAAACATGCGACAAATGAACATAATTTGTGGAGTTTAGTGATTTTAGATAGTTAAAATTTATAAAAACTTACTGATGCCACTCATAATGACCACTTTGACGAAAATAATTAGTTCTTTGATATTTTATAACTTAAAAAGTGCTAAATGATCAAATGAACATAATTCTAAAAGTTTAGTGACTAATTGCAAATCAACCCATTATTCATTAAAATGACCAGATATCGGGAATCATATATATTAGGTTGATACCATTTTATATATAAATAATGTTTCAATTGTTCATAATCATATATTTAGTCGGGTGATGTCCAAATGTTTGTACATCTTGTATTATACTTCTATAACATATTTGAAAAACTATTCTTAACAGAAGACGAATTAGAAGTACTAGTGGTCATTAATTATTTTACATGATTAAAGCTTTTTACCAGCTTAATTAGTTTGCCTTTAAATGTTGAGATGATCTAAAATTTCATTTTTGTACTAGTGACCATTAATTATCTAAGTGATTAAAGCTTTTTACTAGCTTAGTTTACCTTTAAATTTTGAGATTCGTCTAAAATTCCATTTTAGCCTGTTAAAGTCGTACCATGAAAACATGGAGGAATTAGCCAAGGGCATTTGCTAGATAGTACAAATAGATGTTGCATAATTATTTGGTTGAGGGATGGAAGAGATCTTTGATGTCAACGAGGTACACATGCAAGGTTCCATAAAGTTGGGTTATAGTAAATGATCACATAAAAACTTGCTAAATGTAGACACATGATGTTGAGTCGATACACACTTTGGTGGTTAAAATACAAGCACACCACGACATTAGTGAAAATAAAATGTCATGTTGGTGCATAACCGGTTACACGTCGCAGTCATTGATGCAGTCAAAAATGAAAATAAAACCTTACTATCAATTAGATATGGTAAGCAAGGGTCGAACCAAGGAGTTCGTGGTTGTCCTTTTGTTTGTACTATAGTATCACTCTATAGCATGCGCATTACTACACTTAAACTCAATTCAAACTCAAAACCATAAGAAAAATCATATCTATGCATGAAAGACTATAGATCGAAACATCGAATAACTAAAAATAATTCTTTTATAAAAACTGAAACAAGCGACAATCGTTCCAAAAACTTAACCCAAAACAGCAGCCGAATGATTGCTCCTAGATCTAAACTCAATCCCTATGATCAAAGGAATTCCTTGATGCAGAATACCCGTAACACAAGAGTTGATACAAAACCGAAATAAACAACGAAACTGATAATCCTAACCAACTATGAAGCATAAACCGAAACAAAGACGAAATTGAGCTAAATATTCCAGAGTTTTTCTCAATGGATGGCTCTCCGCTCCCTGAAATCCAACCTAGAGACCTCTATTTATAGTTGCAAAACCGTGGGATTCGCACCACTGGATATGACTTTTCGCATCACGAGCTTGCCTTATCCCGATATCTCACACTTTGAAATTCGAGTCAAACATCAAATTACGTGTTTATCGATTATCTGGCGCCGCGAACATCAATCTTCCGCGTCGCAACCTTCTCCTAATCTTGTCCTTCGTTTTTATCCTTATCTTTGTCTAATTTTACACTTAAGCCCCTGCAATTTGAGTGTTTTTCCTATACAGGCACTTACACCGAGCGTAAATATTCTTTTTACAATTATAAAACAACAAAAAAATAGTCTAATAATGCGTAAAACATGCAATATAAAAGCGCGTATCAACCGGCATGCTCGTGGTGGTTATTAAACTTAATGGCTCTTTTGTGTTGAGTTATGGAGATTGATCACCCCATTTGAACTCATTGCCACTACAACGGCTAAGCATGGGGTCCCGCTCATTGTCGGGGGTTAAGAGGGAGTCGTCCCTTGTATAGCCGACAGTGACCCGGGAAGAAAGTTTTCTAGGGATAGTTTGTATATGAGTTTCGCCATCGAAATCCAATCTCTTTTGGTATAAATGAGATGTTGATGGTGCTCGGTAAAAAGTATGTTGGTCTCCTGCTTTAAGGTCTGTTGGGGCTAGATGACAAGGTTCGTTAGTACTAGATGACAAGGTCTGTTGTTTTCGACCATGGACGAGTTTCCTTAATGATATCATTGGCATGTGGGGCCTGCCGACAAGTCATTTTAGGTCAACTTGTGGTTATAAGTAGGTCTTCCATGTATGAATGTAACCATATGCAGAACCGGTGTTTGACATCTATCAATAAAATCTCTAATTAGTTCATCCGCATACGTAGTTCGTTTACCCTAATCGAGTAAACTACGTTTTATCCCTCATGTTAATTATTTTTCTTTGTTTGTTTAATTGTTATGTTTTTTTTATCGATTCTCAAACCCTAACAACCGGTATAAGAGTTACGGTTGAAAACGAGAAGATTAAGATCGATAAATTCGAAGGTCGTGGTTTTGGCTTTTGGAAGATGTAAATCGAAGGTTATATTTATCAGAAGAAGTTATATGAACCCTTGAAGGTAAGAAAATCATAAGCAATGAAGTAGGCAGATTGAACCTGTTAGATTGACAAGCACTTGGTGTGGTCATGTTGTCGTTGGCGAATGATATTACGTATAACATTTTCAACGAAAAGACAATGTTTTGGCTGATTAAGATGTTATCTAACATGTATGAGAAATCCTTATTGGCTAACAAGGTGTTCTTAATCAGACCATTTATTAATATGAAGATTAAGGAAGGTACATCGATGACAGGTCACATAAACGAATTTAATCCTTATCGGCTAACAAGTCTCAATTTTTCTAAACCGACTTCCATTAACAACCCCTTTTGAACGACCTTCTTTTTTATATCATGTGATGTTATTATTTCAGAGATCCTCTTATATTTTTTATCTTGCACCTTTTCTTGAATTATCCCAATTGTATTATCAGCCAAACAACTTCCACCCATTTGACCCCAAAACTTTTAGAACCTTCAAGAATACCCAAATACTCTACTAGACTGCTAGTCTGCTACTAGAAGAGGTTGATGGGCCGACGCACCATGTTACTGTCTTACAGAACTGGGCTATGAAGGTTCTAAATTCCATGTGCTCATATATGCTTGAGATATTCTGCTTTAATAGCTGATTTGGGCTAGAAGCACACACAAGCTGATGACTTTTGTAAACCGAAAT
The DNA here is from genome assembly GCA_023525715.1 of Cichorium intybus. Classification (NCBI taxonomy): domain Eukaryota; kingdom Viridiplantae; phylum Streptophyta; class Magnoliopsida; order Asterales; family Asteraceae; genus Cichorium; species Cichorium intybus. The sequence goes on from CM042017.1 coordinate 12,021,187, forward strand.
TAATGCCGAAATGGGCTAGAAGCAACCTCTATGCCCAAAGCCATTTCAGGAGGATATTGATTAACATACCGATAATTTACCTGTTTGACCACCATGGTCTACAATTTTACAAATTTTAAAGTTGATTTGAATAAGTTAAAGTCCAAAGAATTACGAATAGAACTCCCACAAAATGTGTACACCTGAAAAAGAAAATCGAAGCTTTTAACTTCAATTCTCACATAACAATTAATTAACCTTTTAGTTTATTATTTTAAATTACCCAACTTTGAAATTTTAAATAAATTGTTTTTATTTAACTTAATCTAATAATAAATTTATTTTGTAAGTAGTTTCACGTTATGATTAAAACTTTTAGCCTAATTTGTGGGGTGTTAAAGTAATGTTTTAAGAAATTTGAGGTTCCTATTGGAGGTCAATGCATCCCTTTACTTGATGTGTCTACTACATCTTCTTATAAGACAGCTAATCGTATTCATTTATAAGTAAAATCTAGTGTGGGTAGGGAGAAATAACCCAATAAACATATTATTTTAGATCAAGAGCGGTGGAAAAGACTGGTTTCTATAGTTTGTTCTATAGTTTGGAATTAAAGGGGTTTTTGTTTAAAAAAAAACCCCGAATTCTCATTACATAAGCTTGGCTCTCGTTTAGGCAGATTTCAGCTCACTTTGATAATCTATGTTGGTGAGTACGGGAGGCATAGAGGTTGCTATTAATCCATTTGGTCCCCTATGGAATTAATTTCGGTTTACAAAAGTCATAGGCTAGTGTGAACACATCTCATTCGTCGACTCTATGTAATCTAATATTTCTCTCATGCATAAGTTCTATTACAAGTTATCAAACCTATGAAACTAGAAAAAAAAATACAAAAATAGACGAATAATTGAAATGAATAAATAATCAAAAAATATTGTTCCTATATCTCAATTGATCAATTCGAAGCACACATCTTCTTTCGATAAATGTCCGGAAAAATTGAAATAATGAATATGAATATTATGGAGATTTTGAGACGAAAGAACTCATTTTCTATTATTATATCAAAATCTCTAATATTTCAAAAAAAATTGAACTTACTATGAGTGGTCAGTGATAGAATAATTGAAGAAAATTTCTTAAAAATATTGTGAAAAATGAGTGGCAAAAAACTACAAAAGTTGGCTAGTTATTATTATAAGAAATTCAATTTTTGGTCATTAAGGAGCACAAAATATTGGAAGCCCATTTGAGCCCATGGAATTTAGTACCTTTCTTAGCCCAATTTAGTAACATGGTGAGTCGGCCCTAGTAGACTAGTAGAGTATTTGGGTATTCTCGAAGGTAATACAAATGTGAAAATTCAAGAAAAGGTGTAAGATGTTTTTCAAGATAAAAATTTGGGAAATTTCAAATAAACTCTTAATATTTTGGTTTATTTTATAAAAAGACTATAAATTATTTTTTTTTTACAAAAAAGAACACAAACCGTCTAATGTATTCAAATTAGCCCGTTTTAACATTTTCAACAGATTATTTTGCAACGTGAAAAATCTACATGTTTTATCTTCAATAAAGTCTCAACATTTTGGCACAGTTTACGAAAAATTCTCAACGTATTTTATCTTCAATAAAGTCATAATATTTTGACATAGTTTACAGAAAAGTCCTGACATTTTGGCTCAGTTTACTTCGAAAATATTGCGTATTTTTACATGTATTTGCGTTCTAATAACGTATTCATATGCTTAAAAATGTATTTTTTACGTATTTATAAAAAATTAAAAATAACATATTTAATAATGTAAAATACTTTAAAAAAACGTCTTTAATAATGTATTTGTAAATACATTTTATAAACATATAAATACGTAAAAAATACGTTTTATTCATGTATTTATTTCAAATAACGAATATGAATTTCGGTAAGTTTGCTTACAATGATTAGACAAACTGGAAAGTAACTGAATAAATTTGAATTGCACGGAACTAGATGATTATTAATATTTCTTGTTTAATTTAGGTTCTGATAGTCATTAAGTTTTCTAATTTTCTTGATTTTGACACTGCATTTTTAGCTTTTGCAATTAAGTCATTATGTTTTCAGAAAAGTTGCAATTAAGTCATTATGTTTTTCCAAAAAGTTGCAAAAATGACCATATGACCGGATGGTAACAGGTTACCAGGTCATATGGTCAGATTTGCAATTTTTCAGAAAACCTAATGACTTAATAGCAAAAATAAAACATAGTGTCAAAATCAAGAAATCTGAAAAAGTTAGCGACTTTTAGGGTTTATTTCATAAAAAACCCTAAATTTTCAACTTTTTTCTGTTTAAACCTAAAACTTTATTTTTTTTTTCCAAAAAAAACCTAAATTTTGGAGAAACTTTTTAATTTATCCCCCTAACCGGTTTTACAGGTTATACATACTTTTTTTTCAGAAAAAACCCTAATTTCTTTTTTTTTTTCCGAAAAAAACCCTCAATTTCAGTGATTTTTTCACAAAAAAAAAATGTTTCTTCGTTTTTGTAATTGACATAACTTTCATATACGATGTCCAAATTCTACGAACTTTATATCCGTGGAAAGGTCGTAAGTAGTACTACAACTTTGCTTAACTGACTTTTGTTTGAATATGTTCAGATATTTCGCTACACTGGCTTGTTTTCTTATAATAGCTGTATCTTTTGCATACGAGCTTTGTTTTCGACGTTCTATAAGTCGACGGATTCGTAAACACGAATACATCGTATAATGAATATTATTTAAACCAAAATATTATTTGTATGATTTATCGAATTTTACGCTACTATAATCTATTATTCGAAATTATAACGTTTACTCGATAATTGATTCGAAATAGCGTATTGTAGTATTATAATTTCCAATAATACATTAGGAAAGTTATGAAAATTACATTTCAACGTATTATCCTAATTTGCGCTCTGGTTGACCTTTGTTGACCAAATTTGACGGATGTTACAGACGGGTCGCAAGAAAGATATGCCAACTACAAAAACGAAGAAAAATAATTTTCTTTGTAAAAAAATCCCTGAAAAATCGTTTAACTTGCGGATAAACTCGTAAATGTCCTAAATTAAAAAGTTTTATGAAAAAGAACAAATTGAGGGTTTTTTCGTAAAAAAAAAAATTTGGTGTCTTTTAGTCGACGACAAATACTTTATGTCTTTTAGTCGTTGTTTTTCTTCGCGGGCTCGTTGTCGATCATGGCGGGCTCGTTGTTTGTCTTCATAAGCCTTTTTATTTCAAATTTCATCCGCTCGTGAAGGTTTAAATTGTACCGTTCAAACTCCAACCACATAAGTGCCACGTCGTGGCTTTCTTGTGACCCCGTCTGTGATGTCCGTCAAATTTGGTCAACAAAAGTCAACCAGAGTGCAAATTAGGATAATACGTTGAAATGTAATTTTCATAACTTTCCTAATGTATTATTGGAAATTATAATACTACAAATAATAGTTTGGTTTAAATAATATTCATTACACGATGTATTCGTGTTTACGAATCCGTCGACTTATAGAACGTCCAAAACAAAGCTCGTATGCAAAATATACAGCTATTATAAGAAAACAAGCCAGTGTAGTGAAATATCTGAACATATTCAAACAAAAGTCAGTAAAACAAAGTTGTAGTATTACTTACGACCTTTCCAGGGATATAAAGTTCGTAGAATTTGGACATCGTATATGAAAGTTATGTCAATTACAAAAACGAATAAACATTTTTTTGTTGAAAAAATCACTGAAATTGAGAGTTTTTTCCCGAAAAAAAAAGAAATTAGGGTTTTTTCTGAAAAAAAAAGTATGTATATACTGTAAAACCGGTTAAGGGGATAAATTAAAAAGTTTCTCCAAAATTTAGGTTTTTTTTTGAAAAAAAATAAAGTTTTAGGTTTAAACATAAAAAAGTTGAAAATTTAGGGTTTTTTATGAAATAAACCCTAAAAGTCGCTAACTTTTTCAGATTTATTGATTTTGACACTATGTTTTATTTTTGCTATTAAGTCATTAGGTTTTCTGAAAAATTGCAAATCTGACCATATGACCTGGTAACCTGTTACCATCCGGTCATATGGTCATTTTTGCAACCTTTTGGAAAACATAATGACTTAATTGCAACTTTTCTGAAAACATAATGACTTAATTGCAAAAACTAAAAATGCAGTGTCAAAATCGAGAAAATTGGAAAACTTAGTGACTTTTATGCAATTTACCCTTATTTTTATGCATTTTTAAGTATTTTTTACGTATTTCAAATAAATACATATATAAATATGTAAAAATACTTTTTCAAATGTATAAATACGTTATTAAAGACGTAAATACATGTAAAAATATGTAACTTTTTTCAAGTAAACTAAGTCAAAATGCTCGGATTTTTCCGTAAACTATGCTAAAACATTAAGACTTTATTGAATATAAAACATGTTGGAACTTTTCCATAAAATTGGTCAAAACATTAGGACTTTATTAAAAATAAAACATGTAGCTTATCTGTTGAAAAGGTTTAAAATGAGTAATTTGAAAACATTAGGCGGTTTTCTGTCATTTTTGTAAATAAAAATTAATTTGAGGTTTTTTTATAAAATAAGACAAAATATAAAAACTTTATTTGAAATTTTAATAGTATATAAATGTTTTATAAACGTATAAATATTAAGACTTTATCAAATATTTTTTTTAAAAAATCGTTAAAAATTAAAGGGGTTGTTAATGGAAGTCGGTTTAAACAAATCGAGACTTCTCACATGTGTGAACCGGATTTACAAATTCTATGTTGTGGCATGAGACCTTTTTACATAATACCACAAGGCACAAATAAAGCTTCGTTTCCTAATAAAGAGGTTATTACTTATTAGTGATGATGAGACTTTTGCAAAGTAATACCAGAAATAAAGCATGTTACCCGATGAATGTGTTTTCATTAATTTTTTTTGGACTTGGAAAGGGGGATTAAACATGTTTTTTATGTATAATGTAAAATTCTTTTAAAACATAAATTGTTGTGTATAACAAAAATCTTAAATTGTTGGGTATGACAAAAATCCTATTGTGTATAGATCAGTTGTATAGTAAAATTGGTCAATTAACTTTGCAGTAATTAGAATTCCCTTCGAGTGATATTGATTTGTGTTTCGTAATAATGCTATTATATTTGGAGACTTTAAAGTGAAAAAAAAAAAAAAAAAAAAAAAAACTTCAAGAGAGAAAGTTGTTACATGATAGAGATCACCCTTGACACTTGGTTATAACTTATAAATTTTACATTCCGAAGCAACTTTCAAATAGGCCCATCCAAGTGGTTGTCGTCAATCCCTCAACTTTCCCGTCTCAGTAACTCGGCAACTCGGGCAAGCGTTTCATAAGATGACCCGCCACAACTCAGTGTCTTCCTAGCACTTGTTTCCAGTTCTTTAGCCCTACTCTTCACCTTCTTCCCTTCCTCACCCTCCATAACCATTCTCACCACCCGCTCTATCTCCTTTCTCCCCACCACCACCGTCTCTCCACCTTCACCGACCACCGGCATCGTCACTGCCACCCCTATCTCATCGCTTAACATCTTTGCATTCATCCTCTGCTCCGCATACAGCGGCAACCCAATAATCGGAACACCGTGTTTAACGCTCTCGAGCGTAGAGTTCCACCCACAATGAGACAAAAATGCTCCGGTAGATCGATGGTTCAGCACGGCAACCTGCGGTGCCCATGAACTCACCACCAACCCTACTTCCTTTGTCCTCTCAACAAACCCGTCTGGCAGGTACGCTATCGGCTCGTCGGAGTCGAACCCAGTGGTGAAAAAAGCAGCAAAAGCGGAGTCACTCGGAGTTCGCACCACCAGGATGAATCGTTGCTGACTCAGTTCTAAGCCTAAAGCCAGTTCGGTGAGTTGTACACTTGTTAGTGTCCCGCCACTTCCGAGTGAAACTAAGAGAACCGAGTCTTTTGGTTGTATGTCAAGCCATGCCATAATATCTTTCTCGTTCCCATTCGAAACCGGTTCACTTCCTTTGGTGAGCGGTCCAACGGGATAAACCGGAGGCGTGGGAATGTCAAGGAAGAACTGTTCGTATTTTAATGCCTTAAGCCACACCGGTTCAAGATCGTCCCAAGTATTTACGAATATCCCAGTTGACATGGATAGCCTGCTGACATGCAACAAGTACCATTTATACTCGTCGATTTTTCTGTTCCGGACTTGATCCATTAAGTCTTGGGTTCGGATTTGCTTACAACCGGGGATCTTGACGGGTTCCGGTAGATCCACGAACTCTCCTTCGACCTCCCGGTCTAGAGTCGGAAGATACAAGGAGAACGCCAAAAGAGCTGCTGGTGCCGTGAAAAACGAGTAAACCGGGATTGATAGGTCTTTGCATGCATTAGACACGCCAGTGCAGAAGATGTCGATTATGAACGCTTTAAGTTTCGGTCGGTTCAATCCAGATAACACAGAGCGAAGCGGGTGGATGGACTCTTGAACTATGACGCTGAGGCGAGTGACGACGGTCATATCTTCGAAGAGTAGGCCGGACATGTCAGCAGGTGGGAGGTCGACGATATGGAGGTCGGGATGTGGGTTGGCGTGGAGGTACTTGTGTTGTGCAAGAGTGGCGTCGGTGGTAATGACCAGAAAACTGACCTGAAAGTTATGTTCATTGACAATACGGAGGGCGAGCTCGAAGAGAGGAGTGATGTGACCCATTCCAGGGCTTGCGAGGAAGGCCACGTGAGGTTTTGATACACTCCCATCGCTCATCTTTGTGAACGTCTCCATGCCAACTGATCTCAAATGTGTTACGAGATTTGAGAATGGATGGCTCTGCATATTTATGTACTGCATCAACGAACATTTAGTTCTTTTGTTTACCAACTATAATATACAATATTAGGCAATGTTAATATATTCTGATTTTCTACAATCTATAGTTTAGTACGATGTAATGCATAGTTGGTATTTATTACAATGTATAGTTTAGTACGATGTAATGCATAGTTGGTATTTAAAAGTAGTACTAATCTATTTTTATCAATCTTAACTTGATAAGGATATATTGAGATTTTATTTATTTTTCTCATATAATAATCATATTGTGTGTTTTTTTCTCTATAGTGAGTTTGTACGGTTGTTGTTAGCGATATGCACCGATTACACGTGATAATCGTTACTTAGTGTTATATTTATGAGTCTATTTTTGTAGAAAAATGTTTTGTATTTGTAAACGTTTTTTATACTTGTTTATTTTAATGATAATAAAATAAAGTTTATAATCGAGCCGTTCTTTGTGGATAACTAGGTCTATTCAAACGAATGAACGAGTTAATAGTTTATATCTTGTATTAGAGCCAACTACTATACTCGTTATGGCAGTGTTTCTTAAGGCTGCAGGGAGTGGTGGCCAATGGCCAAGGGATGGCCAAGGGGTTTTTGTGGGCCAGCCTATGATTGGCAAGTGTTGGCCATTTTGTAGGCAGTGGTGGCCAATGGCCAACGAATGGCCAACGAGATTTTTTTAATTAACTTAATTAAAATTAAATTAAAATTAATCATAAATATTTTATTTAAATAGAAATGTTACTAGACACGACAAATCCTGTGAGGCTGCAGCCTGAAGCACGACAGTTGGGTATCCGTAATTACCCTTTGTGTATTGTCCGTGCCACGCATTTGGACACATATCCCATCTCCAGTGCATGCAATCTACACTTCCCAACATACCAGGAAAGCCATGCACTTGTCCATGATGGGCATACAACTCTCGGATGTCATTGGGAGTAGGTGCACGCATATAGCGTCCTTGGTACAAATGAATGACAGTGTCGCAAAAATACTGAAGGGTTTCACGACTAGTACGTTCGGCCATCCTAATACTTTCGTCTAGTGCATCAGCGTTGGTGCCATATGCTAACATACGAAGTGCAGCAGTACATTTTTGAATAGGATGAAAGCCTAAGGTACCTGTTGCGTTCGGGCGTTGCTTGAAATAAACGTTCGCTGCTTCCACGTCTCCAACAATCTTCAAAAACAACGATTTGTGCATTCGAAAACGACGACGAAATTGATAATCGCCATATGTTGAATTATCGATAAAATAATCTTTGAAGAGCCGTTGTTGTGCTGCATCACGTTCTCGTTCAATAAATCTCCTCGTATGACCACCGGTATTACTTGATTCTCCGCTATCAAGTTCTTCAATTATCCGCTGCCTGATGCTGATGGCTAAATCTATCGCTTCATCGAGACCGTCGTCCGATGACGACATTTTTGTATAAAATTTAAGTGTATTGAGAATATGTGAGAGAGATTAATTTAAAAGGTTGAAGATATTGTGTGAAATAAATGTAAATATGTTGGTTTATATAGGTAAGAAATTAATTATTTTTGAATTAAAAAAACAAAAAAAAAAAGGAAATTGCCGTTGGCATCTCGCCAACGGCTTGGCGTTTGAGTTTGGCGAGCATAATGGCGAACGGACGCGGAGTGGTGATGGCGAGTGGACTTGGCTCGCCAAGAGGGTTGGCGACCTCTTTGGCGAGTCCTACTCCATCCAGCCTAAGACTACTAGAAAACAAACATATTATTTACAGAATATTGCGTCGGAAATCCGTCGATAAACAGCTTTACTGATATCATACTGACAGAAAATAGGGTGTCAGTAAAACCCTTGTGGGAAAATTGTACCCACGACTAAGCGACGCAAGTGTCCTATGTAATACTGACACAACATCTTTCCAACACAATATACACGCCAACCTGTTGACCTTATTTGACCAGTTACCCACGCAACACTCACACAAATTTGTCACACAATACAAACGCTCAATGAGACCTACACAATACCGATGTAAAGTGTTTGACCGTTGACGATGATACCCACACAACCTACTACTACTAGAAAACTCACAATAGGATACGGTTGTTTTTTTAAATATAACACGTATAAACATACGTGTTATTATGGGGGTGTGTCCTATTGTAAAATGTGATAGAATACAGTGAAACAACCGTATTCTATTCTATTTGAATTGGATGCAATAGGGAACGGGTTTGGGGTATGCTCTATTTCAAATTATCATTATTGGGTACGGTTTTTATGTAATAAGGTATGGGTTTTTTTCACCGTATCCTATTCTATCAATATTATAGGATATTAATAATTGAATAATAGGATATTATTAATAGAACACACCAAAAGGATACACTTGATACGACCGTATCCTATCACTTTATAATAGAACACATCACTTGAAACAACCGTATCCTAAACCATACAACCATCAAACCATATAACACCTGACATATCACACACCCACACCACAATAAACATAGTAATATATAACATAAACAAATAGCAATATATACCAACAATAGCAAAATGTTAATACTTTAATATTGGAAAGCAATAGGACACAAAATAAAACAAATAAGATACGATTATTTTTTATAGTTATTTGTCAATGGATCATATTCCTCAATATACCAAATAGGACACGGTTGTTTGGATGCCCCGTGTTCTATTTGGTGTTCCCTATTTATCGTTTTCCAATATGACCAATGTTTATGTATATTAGTTTATTTAGTGACAAAAAACTTGTCACCGATCCGTCCCTAACGATTTTTATTAAAAATACAAAAGTTTTATTTTTTAATCCAGATTTTTTTTTGTCATTTTTGTCCTCATTTGCCAACACACATACACACATACACACACACACACACACACACATATATATATATATATATATATATATATATATATATATATATATATATATATATATATATATATATATATATATATATATATATATATATATATATATATATATCCGGCAAAAATGAAAAATTTGGTAGAAAGGTAAGAAGTTTTCTAATTACATGTTTTTTTGGTGAACCAACAAAACGACTCGACGATTCATTTTTATGATGATTTTGTTGTTATAAACTAAAAGGGAAATTTGTCAAAAAGTCATTAGATTTTGGGCATATTTTGGAAAAAAAAACCCTCCCTGGTTTTTTTGTGTGTTTTAACCATTGCAACCGGTAAAGGGTTGTAAATGTAGTCTTTCCCCCGGTTACCTCTTAAGTAACCGGTTACCTCATGAAATTGGGGGTATATGAGGATTCCCCAACCGACATCTTCGTAAGGTCCCAAACGTTAAAGATGTCGAATGCAGAATTTGGGTTTGTCCCAAACGTTAACGATGAGGACTAAGAAGAACCACTTGATTTGACGAACATTGACGTTGAAGATGACGATGATTTCAGAGTTAAAGCACCAACTAGATGCAAGGATTTATTTCTAAACAAGATTGAAGATGTTGACGGTTACATTCTGGGTTAAAGGAGATTGATTAGGAGTATGAATGTCAAGATGAATTTGAAACTGTGGAAGGTACACATGAAGATGACGAAGAAGCAGGAATTGGGATTGAATATTGTACCCACGATCCGTCAGTGAAATGGAATAAAATAAAACCTGTTTGTGGAGAAAGGTATGAATCACCTCAACAACTCAGACTGTGTTTAACAAATTATGCCATTAGTAATGGGTATCAGCTGAGATTCCAAAAATCTGATAGTGTTAGAATGGTTGTCAGATCTGGCAAGAAAACGGCAATAAAAAAACATGTCCCTTCAGAATCTATGCATCTTGGATGAGTACAGAGAGGTCCTTTCAAATTAAAAAAATGGTAGATAAGCATAACTGTGTCAGGAATTTTGGTAATGCTTCACTTATGAACCCAACTTGGATAGCTAGGTAATTTTTGAAAGATGAATTGGTGAGATTCAATCCTGGTAGTACAATTAAAGTTGCTGTCAGTGTTAACCCTAACAACAAAACATATTTTCATAGAATGTACATCTGTTTGAAGGCAATTAAGGAAGGTTAGAAAAGAGGTTGTCGTATGGTTATTGGTCTTGATGGCTGTTTTCTAAAAGGACAATGTAAAGGTGAACTTCTCATTGCAATAGGTAGACATGGCAACAACCAGGTGTATCCCATAGCATGAGTTGTTGTGGACATTGAAAACAAACCAAATTAGAAGTGGTTCTTGGAGCTTTTAGATTAGGATCTAGGATTGCAAGGTGGAAGAGGTTTATGTATCATTTCAGATCAACACAAGGTACATTCTAATCTAACCTTATATTTAATCTTTCATTGTTTATTGTAATAAAATAATAATTTATTGCATATTACGATTGTAGGGCCTGTTTGAATCCACAAAGGAAATCATGCCATATGTCGAGCACAGGTAGTGTACTAGGCACATTTATGCCAACTTCAGAAAGGTATATAGTGGAATAGAGTTTAAAAACTTGTTCTGGTCAGCTGCTACATTTACCGTGGAGGGAGAGTTCTTGATAATAATGGAAAAAATAGAAGCTATAAATCATGGTGCATATGAACACCTTAAAGCAAGGGAGCCAAAAACATGGTGCAATGCTTCAATTCCATTATCTTGGAGGCTAGGAAGAAACCACATTTAACTATGCTTTAAGAGATACGGTTATACCTGATGGATAGGTTCTTTACAATGCAACAAAAGGTTGACAAATGGAATGTAAATACGTGCCCTTCTGCTGTGAAGAAAATGTCCAAGTTTGGTGAAGATGTGAGGTAAGCCAACATTTACTATTTTTAACCACTTTTACTTATTAACTGTTAGGACCTAAATTGTTGGTTTATGCTTGGCATTAAATTGGGCTTAAAATAGAATTTAAAGGGCTGCCTTGGGTTTTCGGTCAGGGACCCATGACCGAAATCCATAGGATTTCGGTTGGGCTTCTATTTGGTTTTCGATGGGCTTGCTTCGAGTGGGCTTAGGGTTTAGATAGGTCATGCGTAGGGTATTTAAGGCTAGGTAGTCGTCATTGTCAGTGTTGGTTGTTTTGGAACTTGTGCAAGTCTAGAAAGAATATTCATTGGTCAAGCAATCAAGAACCTTATGTACTAGTCTTTTGTTTAATCAAAGAGTGCATTGAAGGTTAATAGTAATCCGTTCTTATTGTTTTGATTCGATTCATTCATTGGGTTTTCGCACCATTGAATGTTTGATTGATACCATGTGAGATCTAGTGAGTGTTTGGGACTTACAATTGGTATCAGAGCCTCAAAACCTTGTGTCTTTTGGTGTTTTGGTATTAATCTTTTCAAAACCTTTCCTTGGATCTTGGTGTTCTTAGATATTTTGGGTGTTTTTGGACTGTTTTGATCGATATTGTTCTTGGTGTTCTTAGCAAAATCGAGCTTTTGATCCATTAAGTTCGTGTTTCTGCTCAAAAACGGCGTTTTCAGATCTGTTTTTGGAGGATTTCAGTCAGCATATGAGGATTTCGGTTTACTCTGGGAGTTTTCGGTGGCGGCGCATCTTTTCCTGCTAAGGTTTCTGCAGTTTTCTGTTAGGGTTTCTGTAGTTTTCGGTTAGGGTTTCTGATTTGGGCCAGCCCAATAGAGTTTTCGGTCAAACCCTAATTCCATCTTGGGTTTTCGGCAGATTCGGTCACTGTTTTCGGTCAAAGTGGGTTTTCGGTCAGCCTTGGATTTCGGTTAAAGGAGTTCTCGGTCAATTTCTATTTGGTCAAAATTTTCGAAGTTCTTGGTCAAATTTTTGGTTGAAATTTTTTTTTGGTCAAAATGGCCACCACGATAAAAGACGGTTGCGAAAATACATGCACTCAGAATTGTGAAAACAAAATCAACAAATATCGTGAACACAATGACCGTCTGGTTAGAGAAGTATTCGATCTTATGAATAATGTTTATAACGCTAAAAAGAAACTGAAACCCCTTCAAGAAAAACTAGACGCTAAAACATCCGATTTTAAGAAATTGCAAGAAGATCACAGTACAATAACCAATTGATATCTTTATGCTAAAAAGGAATTGCTGAATTAACTGCCGAGCTTGACGCATTGAAAGCCAAATTTAAAGATGCTGAATTTAACTTCAAAAAATTTGATGTGTCAAGCACGACAGTTAAATCAATAATTAAACATCAAACAAAGTGGACTAATAAGAATGGTGAAGGTCGGGGGTACAAAAATGTTCCACCTTCGTTTAATCATAACTATACCTAACCACTTGAAACCGAAGAGACAGAGCAGTCCACTGAAACTGTTTCAGTTTAGACTGATCAATCCAGCCCCACTAATAGTGTTAAGATGAACGCTACTAATGCCTCTACTTCATGTGCAGATTCAGTTTTAGAGGGTGCTGGAAACAACGAAGGCAATCAGGAGTGTAATTTTGCTGAAAATTCCTCAAAAACTGATAATTTGAGTTCTGAAAATTGTGATGATAAGACTGCTAACACCTTTGTTCCTTCTAAACTTTGTGGTAATGTCGTCTCTAGAAAATTTAAGCCACAAAATTTTGTGAAAGAAGGTGAAATTCCTGTTGAACAAAGACCAAGTCCCAGTAAATGTGTTTGTGCTTGTACTTGTGGAAATTCCTTGAAAAACTCATCTGGACAAGGACCAAGTCACAATCTCATTTATTTGAAAAGACAAACATGCTTTAATTGTGGGATTGCAACTCACATCGCTCGAAACTGTCCATATTGCCCGTACGTTCCTTACTATGCGCAATGCTGGCAGAATGTGCCAAAAGGGAGATCTTGCAGAAGAAAACCCTCGAGGTCACGATCAACAGATGGTGATTGGAATGAAGCCAAGGCCAAGAAGCAGGCCCCCAAGAACAATAGGACTGACTCAATATATGGTTCCACCAAATCGAAGTCGGTAAGGTCGAACTCATCTCAAGGATCGTCCTCGAGCTCACACTGGCAACATAAGCACAAGCCAAAGGGAGTGATGTTTCAAAATCAACTGTCGATACACCTATCTGGTCAAACAACAAGAGACCTAAACCAAACTACCGATGGGTACCCAAAGGACTTATTTCAAAATCATCTAAATGTTCTGACAATTCTTCACTCTTATCTAATAAACAGGACATGTCATGGGAAAGAGTAAAGTATGTGGATGACAACGGTAAACCCAATATTAAAATGGACTGGGTTCCCAAAACGAACTAATCCCGCAGGTTGTGCAGGAGCAGCTATGGAGGAATATTAGCAGACCCTGGTTTATTGATAGTGGCTGTTCTAGGCACATGACAGGAGACATCTCTCAATTGCACGAAAAAGGTAACTTCGCTCCGAAACTATTTTGACTCGTTCTGATGACTAAAAAGGTTCAAATTTTTGTATATTTTGCACATTTTTTTCTAAATTTGTTCATATTTTATTTTCGAAAATTCTCTTCCATGAACAAATTTAGGGGGAGAATTAAAAACAACAAAAAATAGAAAACCAAAAAAATCCAAAAATATGTCTTACTTTTATGTCTTTCCTTTACAATAATCAAAAATCCAAAAATATCTTTTTACACAAATTTGCACGATCGTCAATGTTCCTTATTTATACCAATCAGTAATACAGATCCAAATCCCATGTCAAAGATGTGTTTCATTATCACCGTGATTCACTAAGACATTCCTTACCCGTCGACGACGCACTGAGCTATACCACTCACTGTTGAGACAAAATACTTGTGCTGATGATTCTCATTGGTACACCACAATGAGTATGAAACACTAACAAATTTTCTCTCAATCCAACCTCAAAGTCTTTCTGCAACACAAACTTCTAGACACTTTGAGTAAAATCACTCAGAGTCAAGAGTTACAAACTATGTGCTGATGGTTAGATTGCGTACCGTAGTCTATCACACGCACCAATCCATTCTTAACCTCTCTATCCTTCTGTTGCAAGAAATAGACGACTCACTATTTAAAACCAAGTGGTGATGATATTTCGAAACTCTATGTCAGTGATCTCTGCTACAACACCAATAGTAGATATGAGTAGGGGTGGCAAAATCTGGAACGACACGACAAAAATAACCGAAACGAAACGAAATTGGGACGAAATCGAAATTCGAATTCGTGTTCGTGTCGTGTTCGTGTTGTGCAAAAAAACACGATGTCGTGTCGTGTCGTGTTCGTGTTTAAAAATGAAAACGAAATTGACCCGATAATAACACAAAATTAAAACGATAATAACCCGATAAATATCCAAATATAAAACGATATTAAAAAGAATAAACTCAATACTTTAGACTTTTTTATTCATAATATTATTTACAATATAAAAACATAAAGTAATTTTTGGAATCCTAAAAGGCTAAAGCCTAAAAGTCTCCATCGGAAACGCAAACGTTTCACAATTAACAAACCTAAAAGTTAATTCTTGGAAACTAGTACATATAATACAAGTTCTTTGCTCTTTCTTTGAGTCCACGATTCACAGTCGGAAGACGGAAACTGAAACCTAGAGGCCGTAATTAAGTAATTGACTACAACAACTATTCCTATTTCTTCGTAATTCTTCATCGGTCACAAATCCAACGCCCAGTTCACAGACTTTTCCGGTTAGTTTTCTACAGGTATGTATTGATTTCATTATTCCGATTTTTGTTCTATTCTGATTTCAATTGTTCTATTCCGAATTTCAGTTGTTCTATTCTGATTTTACTTCATTATTCCGATATCAATTGTTCTATTTTGATTTCATTATTCCGATTTCATTATTCCAATTTCTTGTATGTTATTATTCAGTCATTTATTTTTTTATTTGTAGTCACAATATGAAGAGGACAAGGCTAGATACAAATACCATACACAAACCTTCTGAAGTTGTGGCTCCTCAGGTATTTTTTTTTCAGTAGCTTATTGAGTATTTTGTCATTGTATTTTATTAACTGTTTATTCTATTGTATTTAAGGATGTTGACCTTGAAGAAGAATATGATGACATTGATGTGGTGGATGTGGATGTTAAAATAGAAGGTGATGAAGGTAAAGTAAAAACAGAAAGAGAACGATGGTCGGAGGTTTGGAAGTTTTTCGAACGACTTCCAATTGGTCCCGATGGAAGGGAAAGAGCAAAATGTAAAAGGTGGATGCATAAGTTTGAATCGATGGTGGATGCATAAGTTTGAATGAACATTTTTTATGTTGAAGGCATTTAGTACTATTTGAAACATTTTATGTCTTAAACCTTATTTAGCTTTTTTTTCAACATATCTTTATATGTAATTCTTATGTTTGGGGACACAATTATATGATTAAGAATTAATTAAGTAAACAAATGGATATTTTATGTTGATTTTGTCGTGTTGTCGTGTTTTTAAATGGTTCGTGTTCGTGTTAGGGAAAAAAAACACGACTTCGTGTCGTGTCGTGTTCGGGTTATGCAAAAAAAAGTCGTGTCGTGTCGTGTTAGGTAAAAACACGGAACGACAGCCCGATTTGCCACCCCTAGATATGAGGCATCAACAACCATTCTTACCTACAAATATTCTAATTCAAGAGTTGGATGATTCAGTGTAATAAACCATACATTGATGACAATTCGAAAAGTCTAGCCGATGTGTATATCTAATAACCAAGATATATTACACGCTCATACCATTCTTGACCCTAAAATTCTTCTAATGAAGATGTTTGTGATTTAATGTGACTTTACCTTGCATTGATGAAACATCGAAACTCTGGGTCAGTGATCGCTGTTGATTACCACAATAGCTGTAAGACCCCAACAACTTCACCGGAACCAAAATTGGCACTAGGATGGTACACTCCGCAGAGTTTGGATACCATTGAACGTCTCACCAAGAGCCAAGTCAACTTGTTGACTTGATAACTGCATTGAGATCTTTGATCAAGGATATGCAGGGGCCAAAATCAAAACGGCCACGAGTAGTTCTCCGATACTCAAACAATCGCAGTGCGTTCCTCCGGGTTTACACAGATACTGCGAGAAGTCTCCTCCTGAGCCAAGGCTGGGTCCTTGAACAACTGTGGTGAGAGTTTTATAGCTCAGTGACCCACAGGATTTGCGGTCATCATTCCTATCTTGAAGCGCTAATAAAAGTGAAGTTCGAGAGTTTCAACACAAACACTTTATCCCTAGAAGAAGGTGAAGCATAACTCTATGTGACAAGCTGCTTTGAATTCCTCCTCAATCAGTTCGTTGCTACATCTACACCTTTATGTGATCAAGAAGAAAAGTGAAGATTCAGACTCCAGTTCATGTCAAAGTTAAATCAAAGCTGTATGTGCTAATTCAATACCTATGATGAAGCTTGTTTACCCAATGCGCGTTCAAAGTCAAATCTGAAGACAGTCCAATCTGAGGATGAAGTTGTCTCTGCAACGTACTGAAAGCTATTAACATCTACACCTGTTACTTGTTTAGGGGAGATTGTTAGAATGTTGCTGCAGTGTTGTTGGGCTGTTCAGCATCAGCACCAGCTGATCACACTGCTGCTGATTGTTTCTGTAGAAGCATATCAGCTGAAGCGTGTTTGTTATTTATCTTGTATTTAGTTGTTATCTTGTTTCTATACTTATCTAATCTATCGTTGGGAGTTCCCTGATATGTAGGGATACTCCAAATATACGTAATCATTTCTTGTATAAATCTTACGGCTAGGGTTTATGTAACACCATCAATTAGTCAATCAAAAGATCTCTGTGTGAGATCAATAGAGTTTTCTGTGTGAAAAACTATCCATGTCCAACTGCATTCAAAAAAACTTGTAGTGGTATTTTTTGACAACCACAAAAACCATTTATGTAATTTTGTCCCACATATATTTACTCAATTACTTGGGTAATTTTTTTATTTAGAGATATTTTCCCTATGTCACGTACTGGTGATGAAATAAGCTTTATTGGTGGTGAAATTAAATTTAAAGACCATATTATTGACAAAGACAATGAGGAAATATTTACTGATCATACCTTAACTTATATTAACAAATTGAATTCATTTATATGTTCAAAGACGGTAGAAGGACCCTTAGGGTATGTTTGGTAGAGAGAATTGAGAGAAGAGAAATGAAAATAAACTAAAATCTCTTGTTTGGTTACCTTTAATAATTAGGAGAAAAGGAAATAAATAAATTCTCATTCCACCCATTTGATTCGCTATTAAATACGGAGAAATGGGGGAGAATCACGTAACTGAGAAGTAGAAAAAAAGGCGGAGAATTAACAATATCCCTCGATTCGAGCCCTACAAACTGCATAAAGGTTTTACGCTTCATCTTTTCCATGCGATTGCTTCAACTGCCCAACACGGCTCTCGTTTTCTGCCCTGCTGTTCACGCCATTGAAGGAGAACTGCATCTACCACCCAATTCCACTCAAAAGTTGCTCGATTTTTACTGCAATATTTTATCCGGCGACTTCAGTGATTACGCAATCATAAATCCGTTCAGGTAGCTATCGATTTCTTACTCCAAACAACTTTCTTTGGCTACAAGAATTTCCTGTGTTGTAAAAGAAGGATTCAAAGTTACAGAAGAAATTTATACAATAATTCCCACGTAGGCTATAGTAGGCAAAGTTTCCTCTGGTCAATTATACAACACTTGTTGATGCACCATGGCAAGTAAAATCAGCAATCGCATAGGCATATAGATCGGACAAACATATCAAGTCATAAAGTTTTTCCATAATTCCTTCTTTGACGGGTAAATATAAAATATCATCACATGTCTTCATGTCTGTTGCACAAAGCAGACATAAGAGAGTGCAAATCAATTCACAACTTATCCAAAATTTCTCATATAGAAAATCTATATAAATTAGTTCTCCACCAAACATGTTAAGTTTTATAATTGTGAAGGCATGATTTGTTCCTCCGAGTCAGATCACCACTATCCATGAAACTATTATCCAATGGATATTCAATTGAAGAAAGTGTTTAAAAGATTTATATTAGGTAGTTTATCAAATATAGAAAAACTGATACGTAGTGATATTTTTATTCTTTTATGTTATAATTATTTTGGACATGGAATAAATATGGTAAAAAAAACTCATTTCCATTTCATTTCTTAACACAACCAAACAAGAGAAATGATTATCGAGAACATTTCTCTAGTCAATTCTATGGAATCAATTCTCTTTTCTCAGCTTAATTCTATTTCTCTGCATTTCCATTCTCTATTGCAATTCTATTTCTTCATACCAAACGTGCCCTTAAGAGCCCAAATAAATGAAAAATGCATATAAAAAAGTCTCGACCGCGATACACACTCAAGGCGATATACAGGCGGAACACAAACACTATAATTAGGAACCGAAACCATCTTTTTTTTAAACACATAATATATTTAGATATTAATATATTATAACTATATTATTCTTTAACTATAATTAATATTAATAACAAAGATTATTTAAAATAGTTATATAACTTACGTAAAAGTTGTTTATGTATTTTTATCATTGAAATTTTATATAATTTACAATAAACAAATGATATTTTGTATGGAAACGTTTGTAAGTATTTAATGAAATTATCCTATATTTCAATTTTTTTTTATAAAATTTTACTTTAAAATTTAAATATAAATCATCCCAATCAATAAAACTAAGAAAATGGCTATATCTTTTAATTACCCATTTATTATCTAAAAGTAAGGGATGTGTTTTTGTATGATATGTGTAGTATTGTGAAACAAGGAGGGGTAGAAGGGGAATCATAATGGCACAAGATAAAAGGCGGGAGGCCATGGCCTCCCCCAGCCTATCTTATGTTGCCCACAAACAAGTACAATAAAGTAGCAATAGTCTAAAAAAGTGGGTCTCCTCGTACGGTTGAATATTTTGATTTATGATAGAGATAAGTGTTTTTAAACAAATAACTTTTGTAATCATTGTAGTTAAAAATAAATTATACAACCGAATGACTAAGGAGAAAGTTCAATCAAGAAACTGGCCACCGGACAAAATCAAAAAAGCAAAATAGCTTCAAGAAACCTAGAGGTATGTTCATATAAAAAACTCAAGAAAAAAATGATCTACGAAACAGATATGTTTGTTTCAAATATACGTTTCAAAAGGGGTTGTTAATGGAAGTCGGTTTAAACAAATTGAGACTTATCACATGGGAAGTGATTCTTCCACTGCAGCTTTTAATCCTTCCACTGAAATACTATGTTGTAGCATAAGACTTTTTTTAACTAATACCACAAATAAAGATTTGTTTCGTAATACAGAGGAGGTCCAGGATTCTATCTCTGGCATAGATGATTACTAACTAGGTGTTCTAACCGTTAACTACTAACAACTGTTCTAAAAAATAAAGAGATTATTAGTGATGATGATTCTTTGCAAAGTAATACCGGAAATAAAGCGTCTTATTCGATGAATGTTTTTCCATTAAATATTTTTGGACTTGTAAGGGTGATTACACAATAACTGGATCAAATATTTATGTCGCCACCGTAAAATTCAGCTTTTAGGCTTTCAAGAGTCTTCTTCCCGTCTCAGTAACTCGGCAACTCGGGCAAGCGTTTCATAAGATGACCCGCCACGACTCAGTGTCTTCCTAGCACTTGTTTCCAGTTCTTTAGACCTACTCTTCACCTTCTTCCCTTCCTCACCCTCCATAACCATTCTCACCACCCGCTCTATCTCCTTTCTCCCCACCACCACCGTCTCTCCACCTTCACCCACCACCGGCATCTTCACTGCCACCCCTATCTCATCGCTTAACATCGTCGCATTCATCCTCTGCTCCGCATACAGCGGCAACCCAATCATCGGGACACCATGTTTAACGCTCTCGAGCGTAGAGTTCCACCCACAATGAGACAAAAATGCTCCGATAGACGGGTGGTTCAGCACCGCAACCTGCGGTACCCATGAACTCACCACCAACCCTACTTCCTTTGTCCTCTCAACAAACCCGTCTGGTAGGTACGCTATCGGGTCATCTGAATCGAACCCCGCGGTGAAAAAAGCAGCAGAAGCGCAGTCACTCGGAGTTCGCACCACCAGGATGAATCGTTGCTGACTCAATTCTAAGCCTATAGCCAGCTCAGTGAGTTGTACACCTGTTAGTGTCCCGCCACTTCCGAGTGAAACTAAGAGAACCGAGTCTTTTGGTTGTATGTCAAGCCATGCCATAACATCTTTCTCGTTCCCATTCGAAACCGGTTCACTTCCTTTGGTGAGCGGTCCAACGGGATAAACCGGAGGCGTGGGAATATCAAGGAAGAACTACTGTTCGTATTTTAATGCTTTAAGCCACACCGGTTCAAGATCGTCCCAAGTATTTACGAATATCCCAGTTGACATAGATAGCCTGCTGACATGCAACAAGAACCATTTATACTCATCGATTTTTCTGTTCAGGACTGGACCCGGTAAGTCTTGGGTTCGAATTTGCTTACAACCGGGGATCTTCACGGGTTCGGGCAGATCCACGAACTCGCCTTCAACCTCCCGGTCTAGAGTCGGAAGATACAAGGAGAAAGCCAAAAGAGCTGTTGGTGCAGTGAAAAACGAGTAAACCGGGATGGATGGCTCTTTGCATGCATCAAACACGCCAGTGCAGAATATATCGATGATGAAAGCTTTAAGTTTCTGTCGGTTCAATCCAGATAACACAGAGCGAAGTGGGCGGATGGACTCTTGGGCTATGACGCAGAGGCGGGCGGCGGGGGTCATATCATCCAAGACGAGGCCGGACATGTCAGCAGGTGGGAGGTCGACGATATGGATGTCGGGATGTGGGTTGGCATGGAGGTAGTTGTGTTGTGCAACGGTGGCATCGGTGGTGATGACCAGAAAAGTGACCTGAAAGTTATGTTCACCGACAAGACGGAGGGCGAGCTCGAAGAGAGGAGTGATATGGCCCATTCCAGGGCTTGAGAGGAACGCCACGTGGGGTTTTGATGCATTCTCATCGCCCATCTCTGTGCACGTCTCCATGCTAACTGATCTCAAATGTGTTGCGAGAGTTTGAGAATATATGGCCCTGCATATTTATGAACAGCATCAACCAATATTTAGATCTTTTTGTGGGTAAAACTAAAGCTGAAGATTTATTTCCAACTAGTAATATATCGTAATAGGCAATGTCAGTATATTCTGATGCTGTAACTATGAAGGAATTAAATTAAACCATGGGATCATTTACAATATATAGTTTAATATAATAGTTGAAGTTTAATATAATAGTTGAATTAGATGGAATGTTATTTATCAAAAGGTATCAATCCTAACTTGGTAAAAATACATTGATTTTTTTATTTATTTTCTAACTTGTAATGGTTGATGCAGGTAACCTTTGTAGTACGTGTTATAAATTTGGTGCGCTACGTTGGGTTGCAGCTTAATGTGTGGCTAAAGTTGTTGCGGGCTTGGATTGAGGACAAACTCACAAAAGTGGAATAAGGCCAAAGGTTAAAAGGTGACTTACAACTTTCAATTGATAATGAAGATATGGAGGAAGAACTTGTAATGATTATTTGGGTTTATTTTAATCTTCAACCATATATCATTAATAAAAGAAGTAGGTTTAAATGAACATAAACTAGAAAAAACATATGTTTAAGGCTATAAGGTGTGTAACAATTATGACATCTCATGGCAGTTGTCACGTCAGCGACACGTCATTAGGACAACCCAAGAACACATATCATGAAATGCAAGACAACCCAACACTTATTTTAATTTTCACATCATATTTTTTGGTAATTAAAAAAACAATTATGTTTTTTTTATTGGTCAACATCCACCTTCAACCTCCAAACCCGCGTTCCATAGAAGACATCCGGAGGACGTAAGACGCAAGATGCACCTAAAGGGGACGGTGTTCATTGCGTTCTTGGTGCTGATGTGGCGAACGCACCCTCGTGTTATGGGGCACACCGCACAGCCTAATAACATTGAGTAGGGAGGTGGATAGTGTTGGTGAGATATGGATAATGGAAAGTAGATGATTGTGGTGATAGGAGATGGATGGTGGGGTTCATGGGGCTTTGAATAGAGACTTGTAATTCATTAATACTTTATTTCAATATTTCTAAAATTCAATAAATAATAATAATAATGTTATGAATTTTGTTTTAATAGGGAAAATTTATATGGACGCTATCAAGCTATGTGGCCCCGCAATTGGTGAAATGGGGGCATTAAGATATTGCGGAACAAACAAAAAAGGAAACGAAGTAAGCGTATCGAATAGTGGTAATGTCACGCTACAAAATGCTACCATAAAGCAATGAAAACTTAAACTACACACAAATCGATAAATCAAAATTCAATCGGGGAAACTTTGTCCAAGTAGAATATGGTAGACACTAGACAAGAGAGTTCTAATGCCTGGAATAGCTTCTACTAGTATGATGGGTCATGGGTTGTTTTAGAATCCAATTCTCTACTAGTATGATGGGTTGTTTTAGAATCCAGTTCACCCAAAAATAAACATGCAAATGCTAAAGTAAAAGATATGTTTATAGCGAATTTATGATAACTTATTAATATTTATTTCATCTAGCATTCTATATTACATGAGTGTATAGGGTTTTTTTCTACTATTTCAACCAACTGTTTATTATTCACCAACCACTAATTATCAATTGTAAAATAATTTTTTATTTTTTTCATCTTAATAATATTTCGATTTTATTTCTCTTAATAATATTGTATATATATATAATTTTATTATTTATACTAATTAAATATACAAATTAAGATTATAATATTTTTATTGTTTTATATTTCGTAACTATTACGAATTATGATATTTTTTTTATGTTTCTGAACGGCGGATTTATATGTAAAAAAATCAACTTCTAGTAAGGAGCTAGAGGAAAAGACAAGATTTGCATATGGTAAATAAGTAAAGAATGATTACATAACCACTTATTCCAATATATTTTGTATTTTTTGTGGCTATTACTAACCCAAAAGAAAGACATAGAAACAATATCGTCAAAAATCTTTTTCTTGCTGGGTTTAGCTATATTCCAAACACAGTTGTTTGACTTGTTTCTAAACATCCACAACATCTAAAACGTAGTAGCAATCACCGCATCAAAACACTTCTTTTGCAAAGCATCCAAAGAAGTCGTATTCGACCAAGAGACAATGGTAGCAATCGAGATATCCACGAGACATGGGATGTTCCACGAAAATCCAATCATGTTCCATATAGGCATGAACGAGGGACAAGATGTAAACAAATGCTTCGTAGTCTCGACAATTCCCTCACATATCAGGCAAAACACCGACGAAATGTTAATGGAATATCACACAAATTTAATCGAGTAGAAATCCTATTAAAAGAAATGCACCAAATAAGAACGTTCACTCTTATGGGAACATAATTATTCCAACTAGTAGAATGTCCACTTGTTATCAAAGTGTTAGGGCAAATAAAGATAGGTGGGAGAATCCAAAAAATAACTCGAAGTATGAAGGTCCCATATTAGCCGATCTTAATTCTTCGGGAAGTTGTACCCACAGATTTGGGCAGCCAAGTCAACCCACTGGGTTCCTTTAGTACCCCCTCTCGGCTGCCTCCTCAATGGCTCAAGAACACATGACTCTTCATTCTGCTCCAAGACTGAACATCATTTATTTGTATCTAACACATAAATTCTAGAATATTCGTCTTTAAGAGGACCTATTCCAAGCCAAACATCTCACCAGAACTTGGTATTTTAACCATTACCAACTTTGATTTTATAAAATTCAACCCTTGATATTGCGGTTACCTAAAAGCTTGAATAATATAGATCCACAGACCATGTGAAGAAAACCTAGAATTGGCTTGGCGAAGATAAGCATATGCATAGGTTTAATTACACAAACCAAATGTGTTTCAGGTTGATCAAAAAACCTCAATTCCATTTAAAGAGAAGAGCTCTATTAAAAGAAAATAGACTCTCCACTCCAAGGTCCCCAATCTCCTTACTAGACATAACCTTTTTCCAACTAATGCAATATATTTTCTTTTCACCCAAGTCATCCCTAGAAGATTCGAACCCTCAAGGACTCATGAATTTTCAAAACCGCATCGTGCACTTTAAAAATCGACATATAGTAAACGTATACACTCCTCAAAATCGCTTTCAATAGATTAAGCCATCCACCCATTGAAAGCATTTTTCCTTCCGGATAGACAACCTGGAGACGAACTTATCCACCACATTTTTTTTGCAAGAAGCAATATACTTCATATTCGCTCCCACCGAAACACCAAGATAAATGAAAGGGAGAAAGATAGTGTTATTCCCCATTTCTTGAGCCAGTTCATCAACATAATTATAATAAACCCCTACGCCATGTTGGAATCCTAAGCTCTAGTGGGTTTTAACTGTTCACTCACCCAAAATCAGGAGGAAACAAATTGATTGTGGAGAATCAATTTGTCTCCAATTTAGCTTATATATAATCTGTATCTTCGAGTTATGAAACCAGATTGTAACAAACACTGTAATAGGTTTTTGAGTGATATTTCCTATTATAATCAAAGAGGTATTTTGATATTTGTTTGTGTGTGTACAATTTGAATCAAGAATTGGTATCAGAGCCTTATACCTGTTAATCCGAGAAGATGTCGGATGTTGAAGATGCTGGAGGTGTCGGTGTTGCTACTCCTCCGGTCAGAATCAAAGAAATTGGAGCCACATCGGTAGCTTGCCCGATGCTAACCCAAACCAATTACACGGTTTGGTCCCTCCGAATGAAAGTGGTCCTGCGGATACACAAATGCTGGAATATCATCGAATCAAATTCAGAAAAGAACGAAGATAGAAACAACCTGGCGATGGGATTGCTGTACCAAGCAATCCCGGAGTCTCTGATCATGCAAATCGGAGATATCAACGATTCAAAAACCTTGTGGGAATCGATAAAAGCACGGTACATCGGAGCCGATAGAGTAAAGGAGGCGAGACTGCAAACCTTAAACACCGATTTCGATCGGTTGAGGATGACAGAAACCGAGTCAATCGACTCGTTTGCCGGTAAACTATCCGGCTTAGCCTCGAAATCAGCTTCACTCGGTGAAGTAATTGAAGAAACAAAGCTAGTAAAGAAAATGCTGAAAGTAGTACCGAGAAAATTCATACACCTTGTCGCATCTCTCGAGCAGGTGCTCGATCTGAAAAACGTCGGCTTCGATGATGTGGTCGGCCGACTGAAAGCTTATGAGGAGCGCATCCGAGGAGAAGACGAAGGAGATGAACAAGGGAGGGCTATGTTCGCTAGATCCGGCGGCGGAGGATCGATCGGCGGAAGGGGCGGCGGAGGATCCGGCGGTGGCAGCTCGTATTCCGGCGGAGGATACGGATCGCAAGGAGGCGGTGGGGGGATTTCTTCCGAGACCGAGAGAAGCAGAGGAGGAAAGGGGAAGTCGGCTTGGGGAAGAAATAACAAAGGGGATGGTTTTAATCAAACCGGGTCAAACCCGGGTGGCGGATCCGGATCCGGGTCAGCAGGACCTAGTGGGTCAGCCCCAAGAGAAAATCAGCCCAATTCAGCCCAGAAAGGAAATAAGCCCAATTTTGATGATCAGCCCAATTCAAATAAAAAATGCAACTGTGATTGTTGCGAGAAAAATCGGAGAAACCCGAAAAATGATCGGTCAAAAATTGTTTGTTACCGATGCGATAAACCGGGTCATTTTGCGTCCGAATGTCCGGAACGATTCGAAAAATCGCAAGTCGGTGATTCTTCGGGAGGCGAGGACAATGACGAACCCGTTTTCTAAACGCGGTTCAGGAAGGAGGGGATCTCTAGAAGGGCTTAGAGATTCGGGGGTGATTGTTGGAATCCTAAGCTCTAGTGGGTTTTAACTGTTCACTCACCCAAAATCAGGAGGAAACAAATTGATTGTGGAGAATCAATTTGTCTCCAATTTAGCTTATATATAATCTGTATCTTCGAGTTATGAAACCAGATTGTAACAAACACTGTAATAGGTTTTTGAGTGATATTTCCTATTATAATCAAAGAGGTATTTTGATATTTGTTTGTGTGTGTACAATTTGAATCAAGACACCAATCGGCTCACTTTTTTTAAGTTGATTTTCAAACCTGAGGTTTTATGAAACAAGTGAGAATTCTAAGAATTCTTATCGCATTCTCCACCTCCCGATCGCAAATGATAGTAGCACCATTGGCATAAAAGAAATGAAAAATCTCCAAAACCGAGCCTCTAATATTTTTACCACGAAAAGTATTGGCTAAATTAGCCTCCCAGATAGCCACGTGTAAATCCTCCATAGGTATAATAAACAAGAATTGGGATAAATGGTCACATTGGCAAAGGTCAACGACATGAAAAAAAACTCAGGTAAGTAATTATTAGTGTGTGATACCCACATCCAAGTCCACTTCGTCCAAATTGTTTGTTTTATATGAAACTAACGCTGTGTTCTCGAGTTTATTTAAAGAATGGAAGGGAAGGGAGGGGAAGTAAATGTGTGTTCTTGAGTTTTCTTTAATGGAAGGGTGGGAAACAATATGTGTTCTTGAGTTTTCTTAAAGGAGAGGAATGGAAGGGAGTGGAAGGGAATGATAGAAAAATTACTCTTGAAGGCTACCCTCCCAAATATGGGCTGCTTGGAAGGGATTCCCTTCCATTCCATTCCATCCCCTTCCTCTTTCCTTTACCTTCCTTCCCTCTCCTCCCCTTCCTTTTACTTCCATTCCATTCCATTCATTTTTTCACTAGAGAACATAGCGTAAAATTTGTCTTTAACAAATTGATTTCTTTTTTTAAATAAAAAATGTTCATATCGGAAGTGGTTAGATCCAGAACCAGTGTACCTGTAAGTTATTGCACATTAAAAATCGTTTATATGGGTTCTTTTCTGTAGTTGAGATTCGAACGTGTGTAGGAAAATCACAATCAACAATTATGGTAACTCATATCGGAAGACTTGTGAGCTTGAGAAAATACTAGGGAAAAGGAAGACATTGCAATATTGAACTACCGTTCCTTGTAGCTTAGGACACAAAAACAAACTGCAACCAAAGACCAGTAACCCTTATTTAGTTATTTATATCTTAACTTTTTGATGACACGTAGAACATCAAATCAGCATAAACCTTCTATCGCCGATAATAAGGGTATAATGTGAATAATTTTAAAAAGTTCATGCGTAAATCAAGCACAAAAATAAGTTTAATGACCAAATGTGAACAACTTTTGAAGTTCATTATCCTTCCAAGTCTTTTAGGATGTCAAACCATAATAAATCTTCTATTACGGGTCATAAGGATATAATTTGAACAATTTTAAAAAATTCATGGGTAAATCAAACTAAAAAATAAGTTCATTGGTCAAATGTAAATAATTTAGAAGTTTGTTACGCTTCCAAGATTAAAATGATTAATAAAGTTGTTACAAGCTGTATAATGATTATTGATCTGTTTTTCCTTATGCCCCGTTCTCGAGATTTTTAAAGGAGAGGAAGAGAAAGAAAAGAGAAGAAATATTTGTTCTTGAGTTTTTTTTTAAGGAGAGAAAGGCAATGAAAGAAAATAAAGAATGTTCTCAAGTTTTTTTTAAGGAGTGTAAGGAAATGAAAGGGATGAAAATGAAATAAATATTAGGCTTTTTTCCTTTAAAATCAATCCTCACAGATATAGGATGATTGGGAGGGGAAGGAAAGGAAATGAAGATGAAGGGAATGAGAGGAAAAGAAATATTTATTTTATTTTCTTTCGTTTTCTTCCATTTTTTTTTCATTTTCTTTCAAAATTAAACTCGAGAACGGGACGTTAAAGAAAAAGTTATATCCGATGCAAAATTACGTATTATTAGTTATTCTATTTTATAAAATATTGATATGAATACAATCAAGATGTCTAATTCTTATATTAATGATAATTTAGATGTTTAACTTTCAGTCGTATAACATTTGTAATAAATGGTCCATAATTTACCAAAGTTGTAAAAAACCCTTGACGGTAACTTGGCGGTCGAGTGGTGTTAAAGGATTAATCAGATTAATCGGTGATTAGTCGGGGATTAATCGGAGACCCTGAACTACAAAGGAACTCATTTAAAAATATATAAATATAACAAAATAGCAAAGTTTGATACATTTTATTCTGAGACACATATCAAAAATTATACATTTGTTTATTTTTATGCTTTAATATTGTTTTTTTTTACTTTTATTGAGTTATTAAAGAGTGTGTGCGTCGTCATTTAAAAATAAATAATTAAAAAATAATTAAAAAAATTAAAAAATTAAAAAATGTCCGCCAAGACCGATATTTGACCGATTTTTGCAGCAAACCGTCAAGCTGGCCGATTAGGCCTAATCGTAATCGGTTGAAGACCGTCAAGCGATTAATCACCGATTAATCGGCAGCCAATGACGATTTCTGCAACACTGAATTTACTTCTAGATACAAATATAAAAAATAAAATAAAAAGCCTGACAATACGTTTGAAAGTTAAAGTTCAAAAACCAAATTAGTAAACTTACAAATGTATGATATTGTTTATGTTTAATGTTTTATATTTCTATCATTTTAAGTTCTCGTCATGCAACTTATTGGTACAAATCATTTTAAGTTCTTGTCATGCAACTTACGGGTAGAAAAATTTAATAACTACAATGTCTATGGGCGTGTTTGGTAAAATTAGTTGAAAGATGGTAGCGGGTAGCTGGTAGCGGGAAGCTGTGGCTTTTAGTTTGTATATAACTGTTCGGCAAAAGTAGCTGGAAGCTTTTAAAATAGGTAAAATTACATAAAAGGACATCTGCGTAATTATTGGTTATAGTTTTAAAGGTATTCTAGTAATTAATGGTATAATTGGCAGAGCTTTTTGTTAAACGCTACTTCAACTAGCTTTTGAAATAGTAGCGTTTAGTTTAAAATAAAAGCTTCAAGCTCGTGTCGCCGAACGAAGCTTTTGGTTTTTATTAGAGCTATTTTCTAAATGCTAGAAGCTAGAAGCTTTCAAACGCTCCCAAAAGCTCCGTGCCAAATACGTCTATATCAATTTAATGTAAAAATTATTATTTCATAGTTAATAACGATAAATATTTAACTTTAGTAACATAAATTTATCAATACTTTAACTATATAACAATATTCTACATACTTTAGTTATGAATGACTAGAGCATTAAATTAAAAAATGATAAAAATGGCAAAAAGAAAAAAAAATTCTATGTTAACTATTAAAAATTTACAAACGAAGTACTTAATTGTTTATAATAAAAAAGTTAAAACCAAATCACAATAATTATACGAATTACGTTGTCTGAGGCCCCGGACCTAGAAAAGCCCGGTTCAAGCCCATCGAGGACCGGGCCGTTAATGACTCTAAAATCTAAATTGAACTGTTTCAAAGCATACAACAGATAAAGCACAAAATGTGGTCGTTTTGGTAATTTTGATGAATGTATTAAAATGATCAAAAAATACTTTTTGCACAATATTTAATGGAGATAACATAGCTGCATCAAGGGGGTGAGAAAGTCTATAAATAGAAACATGACAATACCACCCAATATTTCTTGAAATTTCCATCAACACAATGATCAAAAATTAAAATAAAGCTTCAAAATCAACTGGTACACTAACCTCTAATTTCTACATCTTCATAACTCCATAAATCACTTAGGGTTGTTGCCACTTCCAAGTGTGAGTTCAAGATCATCCAATCCCACATCATGAATCCTCTCACCTTCCCACGCCTTCACTCCATTCCCAAACTCCATTTCCATTCCTTTCCCTTTCCCCGAGATTCCATCCATGGTGGAACTCGCCGGAACCATTGGTGCCACTAGGTGAAATGCCGGAGAACTGGGGCGGCTTACCCATTGACAGGAATCGATGGTGGAGCAACCAGATTCGTCGCATTCTGGGATGGTGAAGGGTGTGAA
Source organism: Cichorium intybus (assembly GCA_023525715.1). Taxonomy (NCBI): domain Eukaryota; kingdom Viridiplantae; phylum Streptophyta; class Magnoliopsida; order Asterales; family Asteraceae; genus Cichorium; species Cichorium intybus. The sequence continues at coordinate 12,051,928 of CM042017.1, forward strand.
GCGTTGATGTCGGGTTGGGCTTGTGGGGGCAGAAGAAGCGAAGTATGGGAGATTGAAAGAGGTGATTGATTGTTTGGCGAATGATTCCCAAATGAGATGGTTGTTTTGGGGCGGTTTTGAAGTTGGGGAGGAGAGCGGTGGAGTTACCGGAGCGCTGTTTGAGATGCGAAGAGGAGGGAGGGATGATGGAATTGAATCGCGGAAGAAGGTGAAGGGGTGATTTGATGTTTGATTCATGTCGAAGTGTGATGGAGAGGGGAATGATGAAGAAGGTGGACTTGGTTTTCGGGAAGAACATGGAGTTGTGTTGGTTGACGTGCTTCCGAATTCCATGGCGGGTGGTGGCTTGCATCCCTGCAGATATAAATCGAAATGGAAATCATAAAATTGATAACGAAATTTCGCCTTCCATCATTTGATTTGTTTGCACAATGCACAAAGCATTGATTTCTGCAAATTTCGTGAAACTAATTTAAGGATAGAATTGTGAATGCAATTGGTCTGTTCTTCGGGAATCTGATTCAGTTCTAGCATTACAAAATGTACAACATAATTAAATTTTAAAATGGTCGATTGTTTCCTGGTAGAAACCAAATTAAACTGGTCGATCTACATTTTATAACTCCAGATTTTAAAATTAAAGAGAGGACTCGACATGAACAGTATCACACACTTAGAAATTTACAACTATTTTCGTGATTCATACCAGGGAAAAACGATTGAGTTAATCTCGCATTTAAGAGGGAAATTTGAAAAGCAAATGTGAAAAGAGGGAATGGCAGTTCGTAAAAACCCTAGATCTATCTAATGGGGATTAATGTCGATCAAGGAAGATCATTTTATCGATTAAAAGAGGGTTTTAATCCATCGAAAAAGTTTTTTGGAGAATTTTTGAATAATCATACCTTGCGAAAGGTGGTGCCATCAGGAAGAACAACCCAACCAGCTTCTTTACACAGAGCCTTCAAAACCTCGTTGTTATCACAATGCTTTGGCAAATCGTAGTTGCCTTGTGCCCTCAGTCCATTATATATATTCGCCGCAATGGCTCTCCTCCGCCTCTCCCTCCGCCTGTTATTTTCTCTTTCTCTCCATGACGGTTTCCTCCTCCCTCCTCCACTACCTCCGCCGCCTTCCACCACCGTCATCGACGACGATCCTCCTTCCCACATCATCTCTCTCACCCTCTCTCGAAACAAAACAGAATCTCTTTCTCTCTCTATATATATATATGTGGGATAGAGTGAAGGGAAGTGTATGTTGTAGAATGTATGCAGTTTCACACGAGGAATTTGGGACTCCGGCAACCTCTATGTGTGTGTTCCGGCGGTGTTTTGTGATTGTGTGTGATGTGTGAATGTGTTGACGTAAAAGTACTCAAATACTGAAAAGAGGGCGAGAATCATGTATGTAGCAACAACAAGAACTTTATTGTCTGCTCAATGATTTCAAATAATTGGAGCCGTCGATCTCATATCAATGACTGACGATTCATGTGTACACCGTTAAAAGAAGTGCATGTTATGTACAGTATCCCATTTAAATAAAGGAGCAAATGGCAATATCGTGTAACTAAAAAACTTTAGACTTAATGAGTGTTTTTTCTTAAATTGTTAAATCATTAAATGTATATTTATACAATTACCTTATATACTATATAAATTATTCAATATTCACCGTTCATAACAGCATATCATGGCAATATCTCTTTTAATCATTACACTTCCACTTAGCAGTTATCTTTCACATTTAGGCGATCCTAAGAATATTTCAATAATCAATAGTGGTCCACCTATACACCAACAATTATTTTATATTTCTTAATAAAATTATAATTACTTTAACTACTTATAATTAATAGAGATCTATATTCTTCTAAAAAAAAATTATCTATCTTCCTACTCACACATTAATACTAGCGTTAAAATCAAGAGGAAATAGTGAAAGAAAGAGAAAGAAAAAAAAATTAACGGATTACATGTTTCATTATTTAGTACTAGTAGTATAAATTAGGAGTATAAAGTAAGAGAGTAAATACAATTTTCTTAATCGATAATACCCCTAATACATAAATAGACGATTAAATTATATTTCTTAATAAAAAATAGTAATTAATGATAATTAATAAACTTCATGTATATATAGGACGGACCCGATAAGTACTCTAATTTCGGTGAGGACTGCGATTCTCCTTCACTTATTCTATCAATGACAATAACATCAAACGTAATTACTAAGTTTGATACAATCGCATGCAGCGCTCGTTCATAGAACGTAATATAGACTAGAGGATATAATCACATGTTACGCACGTCCGTACAACATAATTTGCCGAGTTTTTTTTGGTGTTCTAGAGATGATAACTTTTCACAATCCGGAGCTTTATTCGCAAGCGTAGGGCAGATGGGTAAAGGAGGTTTCGGCGGGGTTTCCCCTAATTTCAAGAACACCAACGACAACACTGGTATTAAGCTTCCATATTCATCCAATTTCGTTTCCATACCAGAGTCGGGTTTTCGTGTTGTTGGGGTACCTGAGATTGAAACAGGGGAACAGTGGGTAGGGGATTGAAGAAGAAGAAGAAACATGGGAAGAGTGGGTAAGGGATTGAAACAGGGGAAGAGTGACAAGAAAGAGTGGCATCGAACTCGAACTCCAACCAGATGTCAAAGTATTGTTTTTGTCTTTCATCCCTGTTATATTTGAAACCATAAAATGGTTGTTATTACTTAATTCCTGATTTCTAAATTACATTGCTTGCTAACTGTAGGCTAAATTTCTGAACATCCTACCTCTACGTTCCATTTCAAGGTTTTGGGGTTTATGTGTCCGGCACGGTGAGAATCATTCAAACACAAAATAATGTTCTTTTGCTTGCCAAATCATTTTCTTTTTTGATATTTTGTCAACCTTTATGTTATCCATGCAAAACAATATTGCATTTTGCTCATTCTGTGACTTGTGAGTTTTATTTCCGGGAAATTCCTGTTTGGCTGCGTCCATATGCTCATAGGCCTTGGGCTCGTGCATTTCGTTCAAGTATGTGATGGAATCCGTGTTGTTTAACTGTTTTGGTGTGTAAATAGAATATTGATGATTCGTAAAAGCAGAGAAAGATTATGGAACGTTTAGTTAACATTGCTAGAATTAGATACATTTCCAAAGTACAATTATGTAATAAGATTAAATGAAAATAGGATACTATAATAAACAAATCAATAAAAGTACGTTGCTATTTTATGCAGATAGTGCGATTCTTTACAAACCCGCGAAACGTTTCCGATTGTACGTCATCTTCTTCAGTCTCCAACCAGGAAGAATACACACAAATAAACATCGGCAGTGTAAGCAGGAGCTGGAAGTGGAGGAAATTCATGAAGAAGGTGGTTGAAGGAAGCAAGAAAAGCATTTATGGATCATCGAAGCCTTTAAAATTCAGGTATGATGCCGTTAGTTACTCACTGAATTTCGATGAAGGAAATATTTATGATGAAAACTATTTGTATGGATCTCGATGTTCTCAGGTTTTAATTTAAAGCTGAAAAAAATACTTAAAGTGTTCAAAGAATTAATAAAATAATAAATATGCAGTAAAAGCTGCTTAACCTACATACCAAGTTTTAATCCAACCTGTACGAAGCAGTGGCTCAATCTAGTTAGACTTAAGAAGCATAACAAGTTTTGAATCTTTGATCATAACAAGTCTGAGATTTTGGATCATAAAATATTTTGGATCTTAGATCATAACAAGTTTTGGATCATTAGATATAAGAAAGATAACATTCAAGAAATAGTAAGTTTTGATTCACATCATTTTTTGCTCATTATAATTTTGAATATCAGAAGTTTCTTATATAAAATTTTGATTCATGATATTTATGGATCTTGAAATGATCCAAAATTTAAGATACATTTTTTGATTATTTTAAATTTTAAATTATGATTATGATAAGTTCTGATTCATTCAAAATTTTGTTTCAAAACAATTTAAATCATAAAACATATTCTAGTTTTTAATATTTTTGGTTTTTTTTTGCTAATTTGGTAGATTTTTTACTTAAAAAGAAAAAACAAACACTTAAAGACTTATTTTTAGAAAAGTTCTTTTTAAAAATTTACTAAAATTGTGTTTAGAATGATCTCTTAAAATTTCATAATTTTTGGAAAACTTTTTATTATTTTTTTATTTTTATACAAATAAAAAAAGTTATGGTTCAAAAACAAAGTGTGATGAATATAAAAACTCACCAAAACATATGATGACAAGTGTCGTAATAGGGTGGGGGCTCGTCTAGATTATCATATTATCTTCTTAATTTGTTTTATCTACTCACTAGTTTTAAATTTTAGATAACTAGCTCCCCAAAATTTTAAGATATGTCAATTTTTTCACATTGAATCTTAGCCACTTATTTTTCAATATTAGAGGTCCATATTAGTCCTTACAGTCCTCACCGTAATTGGAATCCTCATCTGATCCAATTTCTATGTGTGTGTATGTGTGTATATATATACGTATGTTTGTATGTGTGTATGTATGTTTGTGTATGTATGTATGTGTGTGTGTGTGTGTGTGTATATATATATATATATATATATATATATATATATATATATATATATATATATATATATATATATATATATATATATATATATAACAAAACTAAGTGGAGAACCTAGGAACATTTTTGTTACATAATTTAAAAAAAAAAACTCAACATTTGGTACATATACACATGTACATATAAAAAAGTTGTTTTTTCTAAGAAAACACCACAAATGTTTACATATACAACTGGTTAAGAGATTTTGTGAAGAAAACTCAAAATATCAACTTTTTGTGCATATGCATATGAACATGTGCAGCACATCAAAATATTAAAAATCAAGAATTTTGTTCTATGTGTTGGGTTGTCTTGGTCCACTTTTGGCTTCTCCACTATCACTATAGCACCAATGTTATCTCAATAAATTTTCGTAAAGCTTCCCATGCTTCGGACTACTCCTAGATCAACAATAAACTTCGTCATCCAAACTACTTATTGAGGTACCTTTTGATGCAATGATATAATTGTAGTGTAACACCCCTCGCTAGGGGTAATTGTAAAAATGTCTTTTAAACTCTTAAGTTTTCATCAATGTTTATAAATCATCATGTGTGGGAACTTTGGTCCCAAAATGTCTCTAAGTGGTAACATTTACCGTTGAACACCATTTTAAATAAAATTCCATTTGGTTTTTGCTTGAAATCTTTATCAAAGTTTAAGTACAAAAAAGCATATGGTTCCATTTCCAAAACAACTTGGTTTGTAAAAAAGAGCGAGGTGGTTACAATTCGAATATTATTACATTGTTTAAATGAAACCACACATCTCGTGGCTTTTTAAAATCCTAAGCTCTACCTTAGTCAATCCTTATATGTCACTTGAGCACATATCAAAATAAGCTAGGTAATAGAAATGTCTAATGAGAATATACGGGGTCAACTCATTGAGAGTAGGTGATGTCAACATCCATACTCGAGTCAACCACCCCCCCCCCCTAAAAAAAGAAACATTTTAAAACACTTGTAGTCTTGTACGTCATAAAATGGTTTGTAGGGAAATTTGTCCCCCAAATCATATTTGTTAACATTTAAATACCACTTGCAACGTCGAAAAGCATCATCGAAATAGTTAGCTACATGTCCCAAAATCAACATAGTCAACTTGTCATCATAAAGCATTGTTTGTATTAAAAATATCATTTCATCATAAAACGGGGGTCAATTATGCATGTAATAAATGCACATGCAAGTAACCCAATCCCCAAGTCCATCTCACCACATTGGTTTGAAGGAACTATCTATTCCTTCTGTCAAAAGGTAGGTACTTGTGAACCACTACACAAGCACCACACATGGGGTAACTAGCCTTTACATGTGCAAATGATGATGATCTAGAAATCTAACCACATGTTTATCATCTTTTATCTTTAGTCAAGTTCCATATGGATATAAGTGACCATTTTATACTTCCATCCTAAATGCAAATGCAATACACAAGTAGTATGCAACTTTAGTTTTAAACATCATTTCATCTTCTTTAGTTAGGAAATCATATTTCTAACACTCTTATAAAAACATATTTTCATCATCATAAATTCAAAATCATCTTGAATGCATCATAAGGATATTTCATGAGTGCATATATATATATATATATATATATATATATATATATATATATATATATATATATATATATATATATATATATATATATATATATATATATATATATATATATATATATATATATATATATATATATATATATATATATATATATATATATATATATATATATCACATAGCACATTGATTGGATGTCTTTGTTACAAACAACACATTTAAGGACATGTACTTGGGTATATTCACCTTAGTTTAGATGTTAGATAAGGCATCATCATCTTCTAGGTTGTTATAACCTCACTCATTCCCTATAAGTCAAAGAAAGGAGGTGTTACACTCATTTCACCCAAATCTTAAGGGACAAACCACTCATTCTTATTCACTTCCTCTCATTTACAGAAGAACCGATTAGGAAAAAAATCCGCTTCAGTTTTTCTCACCAATTACGATTCACTTTGTAAACCTCTACGTGGCATCCACATCACATCATGTTATCAGTCCAAGAAGTTTGTTTTGGAGCTTCTCCAATGCACAAAACTCTATTAGGTCATCTCCAATTTGGGTTTAATGAGGGTTTAATGAGAATAACATTTATCAATTTGAATTTAATAAAGGAATGAGATGATGGCATGGATGGTAGTGTTCAATCTTCATTAAACTCTACAAAGAGAGTTTAATTGAATTATGATAATCTCTCTAATTTTTATTAAATAAAAAACATCAATTCTGATATTTTTCTCTTCCAAATTTGGCACTCTAATGCATTATAGATGGCCCAAGAGTTGTATAATTATCACATTAAGATTACACTTTTATACAACTTTTCCTTTAAATCTCTATAATAATACAAAATTTACAAAGTTCAATGGATTTTCACATCAACATTCTATTCTCTAATATATTATCGCATATTTTTTAATAATTTTATAAATTACGAAACTAATAATCCATTAGTGTAATTATATTTTTATGTAGGTTGTAATGTAATTGTTAGGACTCGGATTTGGCATATGTACGGAATAAGAACGATCATAAACATTCAAAAACAATATACAAATTAAACACGGTTATTATATAAATGAGAGAGTAGTACAAAATGGGTGGGAGCATAGGCAAAGCTTACTCAACTACCATTAATCAATCAAAGCATGACTACTACAATGTGAATTCTCTCTTCCTAAAATGGTTAACCAATGTCTATATATATGGGAGCTACACCATAAGTCATAGACTCAATATCCACATGTCATTGTGGCCTTCCAAGCCCGTAAATCATTCTCTCATAAAACTTTTTCATTACACTTCACCTCCCCACTCTACAATACATACAACATTGATGCAACTCAATATCATCCTCATACCTTCTTTATATTACTTTCACTTTGGATGCTCTTATATAATTTAAATTTGAAAATTAAGTTGCAAGACTCTTAACGATAGAAAACATATAAAAAGCTACAGTTGACATTTACTTAGTTAGTCTTTAATAAGTACATCTTATAATAACCACCAAAAAATAAGTAGATTTTAAATTAAACATTTTTAAAAATATATTGTATTATTAAAGACAATGTGAACAAACAAACATTGATATTCTTGTACAAAAGGCAGATATAAAATGTTCCATCTTTATTACAAACGTTAAAGCATTAAGCGACCGAAAGAGCGATAGTGATGGTTGGATGCATACGACAAGTGTCAAGGGGAGCCCAGACATTTGCATACATACCTATATAACTGTAACATCCCTTTCTTGATGGTAAATTTCGTCTCCTAGTGATGATTAACATAAATTGAAACTGTAGAAATAACGGGGTTTATAATTTTCTTATACAAAATATACTAAATGACTAAATGCTTAACTGCTAATTAAGTTTTATTATTAAACTACTAGTCAGATGTTGTCGTCTTTTCGTAATAATGGTGCATCATCAAGGAATTTCATATTCTATTAAAACAAATCATTTGGATCTATTGATAACGAACGATGGTCACAAGCCTACGTAATAATGGTGCATCATCAAGGAATTTCAAGACTAAGTTTTTTCCCCAACTTCAACGAATTAAATAAGAACTATACATAAGTCGAAAAAATCATGTATCTGAAATGGTTGAAAAGCTTTGAGATATATAAGAACGGTGTCTCATTTGGAGTTACCTTGAAAAAGTTAAGGTTGTTTATATCTCTTGGATTTAACAAGTCTTTTGAGTAGTCTTTATATGTTTAATTTGTTAGTGTATCTCATATTGGTGCGACACGATCATATAAGTTTGTATATATGTTGGAGTCTCCCATCTCTCCACAATGGCTCTTTTGGAGAGACACTCTTAGGCTCCACATATATTTACATGGTATCAGAGCCGGTGTCCCGCACCCCTGAACCTCATCGAGCCTACGTCTCTGAGGGGGAGTGTTAGTGTATCCCACATTGGTGCGACACGGTCCTATAAGTTTGTATATATGTTGGAGTCTCCCCTCTCCCCACAAGGGCTCTTTTGGAGAGACACTCCTGGGTTCCACATATATTTACACGGTCCTATAAGTTTGTATATATGTTGGAGTCTCCCTTCTCTCCACAAGGGTTCTTTTGGAGAGACACTCTTGGGCTCCACATATATTTACATGGTATCAGAGCCTTTGGAGAGTGGGGAGACTCCAACATATATACAAACTTATAGGACCGTGTTGCACCAATGTGAGATACACTAACATAATTAAGTCTCCAATTGAAGACGAGACAACATGTCTGTGACTCCAAGCGGAAAGATGAAATCACGAGAAAAGAATATGTTTATGAAAGCAATTAGCCTTTGCATGCAATCATAAAAATTAATACAAGTAATTTCAAGAAGATCAAGGGTAGAATGGAGATTGGAGAAGGTGGCGCTAGTTCTATGATATCCATTATATGACATGATATTGCTATATAACCCATAAACTACACGAGAATGTCCCATGTAACTTAAAATATATAAAAAAATTGCATAAATATGTCCAATCAAACACCAAAACAATAAGTAAAGTAATATAATGTCAAAGACGAAATGCAAACAACAAAATGTAACAACTCTAAAATCTATCTCTAAGTGTTTATAGTGCAAGCGGTAACTCTGTCATCTAGGGGTGTCAATAGGGCGGTTGGGTTCGAATAATAAGAAAATTCTGAACCATCACTACGGAGCGGATATTTGGTTTGCACGAACCGTAACCGAACCGGCTGCTCCGAAAACTGAACTGAACCGAACCGAACCGAAAGAAGCCGGTTAATCGCGGTTCGGTTCACGGATACTCGCAAAACATAAAAAATAAGATGATCAATTGACACTATAAATTAGATCAATTGTAAAACATTCATTCAAAAATAAAAATGTTCAAAATAGCAAAATTTCAAAGTTTTAAACATAAGTTTAACTCCTCAAAAAACATATAGCATTCATTAGACAACACAAAAACCTATACTTAATAAGTTGTAATTAGCGCAAAATCAGCCAAAATAACATCTACAAATCAGTACAAGACTCCTCAAGTCCTCATTCCTTAAAATACACAACTTTTTACTTTCTACGAACTATCCCATTTCGATTCGGTTCGGATATCCGTAGATACCTAAAGACCTAAACCGTAACCGAACCGCAGCTATCCGGTTTTTTCCGGTTTCGGTTTTCTTCGGTTTCGGTTTTGAATCAACCGAATCGATTCGGTTTTTCGGTTTTGGTGTTTTTTTCGACACCCTTACTCTCATCCAAGATCATAATAGTTTGTAAATTGTGGAGGTTAGTGAGACAACTTTTTAACCCATACAGAATTTTAAATAATTTATACAATTTGGCATTTATGTTTGGTGGGGTGAGGTTTCTTTTTTTTTTTTTTTTCATGGGATTTACGGCTTATGTAATCTGTACTATGGCATTGCATCAGTCAGACTAAACTATAAAAAAAATTAAAACAAAAGACTAGTAGCTAGCTCAAGCAGTCAAGCCTCAATGAATGAAAGAAATATCAAATATGTTGGCTTCAGCCTTCGGCCCACTCATTGTTTCTAAAATGAAATTTGTTTTTGCTTTTTTCTAAAAGATAGAATTTTGTTATATTGTCTATTTAATTTAAATAATTAAGATAAACGTTTATAAAACCACAATTCATTATAGGCCAAATATTGAAAAAAATATGACATTGTTTTTGCGCTTATTAAAATCCTCTTTTTTTTAAAACCGTCTAATTACTTTTTTTTCCAAGGCAATTCAATATCTAAAATAATTTGTAGTTCTCTGACATTACAAGATATCTAATATAAGGATTTTTAGTATGAATTTATATAACACGAGACTTAAATTGTGTACAACTAGGGGTTGCATCTCCATCTAATGTTGTGGGAACCCTGAAATATATTAAAGGATACATATAGTAAAACGCTTTAGTTAATTTTTTCACTATAGCATCATACTTTCGATTCATCTTATTAGCTCAAAAGTATACCCCAAATATAGAAATGTCATCCAAAAACTAAGCATAAATCGAGTACCAGTCCCAATCTAATCAGTTTCATTATATACACAGCCAACAACTCCGATACCCGGATAGCAATATACTTTCGATTCATCTTCTTTCAGTTTTTCACCCGTTGGATATCATTCGTTTCGCCAAGCTTTAGTATATTTGCATTATGTCAGCATTCCGACCAATTTTCTCTTGAACTACAGATCTTATACATCAAATACTGTTGGGAATATTGTAGATGTCATTCAATTTGTCTGTAGTGGCACAATAAGCAGAATATAATGAGCTTACTGTGGGAGAATACGTAAGCTATGCATAATTGCTTTTTATTTGATCTAGAAAGTGAGATGAACACACTAAGTCGTTCTGATTTTTGCACTAAAACTATTTTTGATCATTTATCACTTAATAAAAAAGTAAAGAAACAGAACTGAAAGTCTCTAACACTCAAATACCAAAAAGGAAAATTGCCTAAAAACATTTACAACAAATAAATTGACCCGTTTTCGGATCAAAATTAATTTCGCTTTTAAATAAGAAGTTACTAGCATAAGACTTATAAAACTCATAATTGATGCTCACAAAACAATGTGGAATGAAATATATCATGTTAGTTCTGTAAAGGATTAAATGCAATATATAGCAACGTGCATTCATCTGTTTGTGTATTATAACATCGTTCTTCTATTTCTTTCTTTTATAGTATTTTCCTTTCAATAAGTTTGCTTACTACTTAAGACATTATACTTTGAAAATTCTACACAAGTATCGCATCGCAATTTCCCTTTTGTTCTTATTAGGACATTATACTTAAAAACTTTACCCAATTATTTAATTGAAATTTACTGTATAAGGATGGAATTTCTCTAATAGGATAGATTAAAACAAAGTAAAGTGTTGTAACAAAGAAAAATAGGATGTTACGATAAAAAATTTGATAAAATTTTGTGTGGCAAAACCAATATGAAAAAGATGTGTGTCCTTAATTAGTGCAAACCTTAATGATAACATGCATGTCAATCTCCTTTATGTTCAACACAACGCCTCCATCGAACGCAACTCTTGGGTATCATTAAGATACATGGTAATGTTCACATTCACCCAAATCAAAAATCAATAACAAAATCTTTCTAGGATAAAAACAAAATTAAGTATCCAATAAATAATAGGGTAATCGATAAGTAGAATAATCGAGCCCAACTCTTAGGATCTTTTTTTTTTTTTTTTTTTTTTTTGGAACGGCAAATCTATCCTACTCCTACTCCTATTCTAATCACCATAAATCCACCTATTCCCCCTAGTGGGGATTGAACCCTCAACCTCAAGGTTGGAGGGCGACGCCTTACCACTTGACCAAGAGGTCATTGTTCTTAGGATCTAATCATTGAGAAACTATGGTTATGCCTTCATGAAGGTAGAGAAATTGTCGCTAAACGTTGTATTGTTATGTATCTCTAGTACTTGAATCTTTCAAACATATATGTCACATACAATATGAGTTTTAGCTTGAAAAACGCATGTTGGTGCTTTTGTCATGAATCCCAAGTCCAATGCCAATTTAAATTCCAGCAATCACTTGTTCAATAACCTGCACCAAGTTATAAAACGAAGTCGGGATTTTCATGAAATCCTGACATTTTATATACCAATCAACACCCGTCTTTAAATAGAAAAAGAAACAAAACTAAGACCACTAGGAATGGGTATCACGTAAGGCTTCGTGATGCCTAGTTGGACAATGATCACACCGAGAATACCATAAATGATGCAATGTGATGACATGTGATATGGTTAAATATGATGAAATGTGATCCCCATCACATTAGACCACACCTAATAGAAAAAAATTGTATTTTTTATTTTTTATTTTAAAAATTAACCAATAGGAAACTAACATTTTCATTTTAATATTGATTTATTTTCTAAATTTTTCTATTTCCAAAATTTTTTTAAAATATACAAAAACACACACACACTCATTCTTACCTACACCCCCAATATTACATCTACATCCACCCAACCCCACCCCCACCCATTACCCACCCACCCCACCCACCACCCCCACCCACCCCACCCCCACCCCACCCTACCCCCCACCACAACACCCACCCCACCCCCACCCACCACCTACATACTCTACCCACCTACCACTTCACCCCACCCACCACCATCCACCCCACCCAACCTCACTCCACCCCACCCCACCCCCACCCAAACCTCACCCACCACCACCCACCCCTACCTCACTCCACCTCCACCTCCACCTCACTCCACCTCCACCTACCCCCACCCCACCCACCTCCACCCCACCCCACCCTTACCCCACTACCACTACCCACCCCCACCTCACTCCACCCTCCACCTCCACCCACCCCATCCCACCCACCTCCACCCCCACCTCACCCCCTCATCCCCCTACCTCCACCTATCCACACCCCACCCCACCCCACCCACCCAAAATCAAAAATTGGAAAATGAAAATTGATAGAAAATAGATATCTAAACACGTTTTCTGTTTTTCTAAAATAGAAAATGAAAACGGAATCGGTTTTATCTAACGCGTTTTCTAAATTTTCAATAGAAAACTGAAAATGAAAACTCATTTTGTTTTTCAGAAAATGAAAAATGGAAAACAAAAAACAGTTTTCCGTAACTAAACACACCCTTAAACTTTGATAATTTGAAAATTGGAGGGTAAAACACAGTATTGATATTTTTTAGAGTAAATTACATGAATGGTCCCTGGGATAATTTGTGCCTCTGGTCCCTAACTCTTTTTTTTAACTCGGACAGTCCCTATTATCTATTTTTGTTACATGCTTGGTCCCTGCTAGATGTAAAAGGTCTATTTTGCCCTTAATGATTTATTTTTTATTTTTCTTTATACTATATCATCATTTTAATTAAAAAAAGAAAAAAAGCATCTCCCTAATCCCCAATCAGATAAATACACACACATAATCTTTCTCTTCACTAAGACTAGTGGGAGTACCCATCACATTGCACAAATGTGATGGGTGACACATTAGCGCCACATCAGATTTTACCTACACCACACCACATCATCTTTTTCAAATAAAAATAATTCCATAAAAAAATCCTAGCTTCTAATTGGTTGAGTGGAAATTAAAAAAAGGGGGGAACCCTATTGGCTGTGATGAGTCGTGATCCCTATCACATACCATCACGATCACGCCCATCACGGAGCACCCGGGGCGATGTGCACGCCGTAATGGGGTAGTGATGTGGCCAACACGGTGTGCCCGTGATAGGTATTCTGCATAGTCTAACCCCTCTCTTTCTCTCTCTCTCTCTCTCTTTGTTCTTCTTGTACATCTTATATATCACTGTAAACCCCATCGACTACCCTAATGTGCCCCTCCCATATCGTCGGCGTCGACCTTCAACGGAAAAAATAGAACCACCGTCGTGGTTGCGTTCGTTCAACGATGAAGCAGACTCTGTTCAGCGTCTCCTAGATGCCATCATTGATCGATTGTTAGAGGGAGGAACAGATATTGTCGAAATCGAATCGCCACTTCTCAACCCATACTTCTCAGGTTTAAAATTTTGTAAATCTAGAGATGTTAGGTTAAATTTTCGTCAGGAGCTTTGTATGTTAATTTGGTTTTGTATGTCTAAAGTGCTGGGTTTGGTTGTAATTTATACGCATTTTGGGCTTCAGCATCAATCTTAGTAATTTCTGGGATTTGATTTCTCTGTTTAATATCCCTCAGCAGGTTTAATTTTTGATTTTGATTTCTGAACATGATTAATGGGTTTTGATTTTGATTTTTGATTTCTAGGCAGTGGTGATAATGGTGGTGGCCGATGAAAGGTGTGGTGAGATGATGGGGCCACATGTTTAACTAAACAATTGATCTCTCTATGAGGTCGATGACAGCGATGATGGTGGTCAATTGATTTTTGGAAGGGATGGTGAGGGTGATGGGGCCACATGTTTAACTAAACAATTGTCTTCCTCTTGTTTTCTGATTAAATGCACACAACACACACATATACATACACAAGGTGTATCTTGTTCCCGACGGGCCAGTTGGATTGGTGGTGGATACTAAATTTGTAATATGTTATGCTGATGGAATTAGTGGTTAGCGGTTTCAATTACGTTTCCGATGGTGGTTTATTTTTGGGTGTTTTGATTTAGAGAGAGAGAGAGAGAGAGAGAGAGAGAGAGATAGAGAGAGAGTGTGTGTGTGTGTGTGTGAGAGAGAGAGAGTTAGAGTTGAATGGGGTGGGGATCGTTGGGATTTTTTTTTTAATTTAAAAATATGTAACAAGTAAGAGAAAAATAAAAAAGAAATCATTAAGATCAAAATAGACTTTCTACATCTGGCTGGGACCAAATACGCAACAAAAACAGATGATAAAGATTGTCCGAGTTTTTTAAAAAAAAGTTAGGGACCAAACACACATCTTACCCAAACACACAACTTACCCCAAGCCACAACGACCATTTATATAATTTACTATATTTTTTAGGATATGGTGTTTGGGAGACTGAAAGTTTAGGAACGGGTGACTCGGCATAAGGTCTTCTCATCATTTGGTTATTAATTAATTACTATTTTAGTGACGCAACAATAAAAACAATATATTAGACTTTACAAAATAAACTTATGGTTGTGTCAAAGACACTAGCAGCATAAATCTTATTGAAGTCCAAAGAATTTGGCAACCCACCTATAAAAGTGCACACACATATAAAATAATCTTAAGTTTAAAGAATTTGCAACCCACCTATAAAATTGCACACACATATAAAATAATTTTAAGACCAAAGGGTGTCGGGTTACAAAACCCTTCACCATCACTCATTTTTTGACTATCACACAGGTGTCATATCAAAAAAACTCACACTAACCACCAAGGTTGCGGAACTCGCTATTCGTTACTCGTTCGGTCGACTGGGGAGTAGCGAGTACTAGGTCTAGGCGGGGAGTACTCGGGGAGTACTCTGATATGATATATATATATATATATATATATATATATATATATATATATATATATATATATATATATATATATATATATATATATATATATATATATATATAATTGTATCGCGGTCTAATTTTAGTTGTTAACGTTCGGGAATTTGAATTTTATGTTTCAATTAAGTTTTGCATGATCTATTATTCTATTTAAGTTTCAATTTGTGTGTGTTTAAAAAACGAATATATAGTGTTTGTGGAATGTGTGCGTAATATGTGCGTTGTGTAATGAGTATATTTGTGTTGTGTTATCCGTGGAAAGAATAAAGGGGAAAAGCTTTGGCTTTTGAAACATCCCACATCGACGGGTGATAAGAACTTTGAAGGAAAATGTGGTGTATAAAATGAAGTGACTAGGAGGCTTTTGAAGATAAAAGCGCGGTTCGGCCTAGAACCGGTTGGTTCCATTGAACCGACTGGTTTAATGAACCAAACCCTTTTCATTTAGTTTAATTTGGTCTATTTGACTGAGTTGGTCGGATCCGGTTGGATTTGTTACCGAGTTGGTTCGAGTTGGTCTGAATTTTGACCGAGTTGGTCCGATTTGGTCTTATTTTGACCGAGTTCGACCGTTTTTTGAACTAGTTTGAAAGGTTTCCGAGTTATTTGACCGAGTAGGCAAACTCGACTCGGTAAAGTGCCGAGTTCGAGTAACTCGCCGAGTAGTCGGCCGAGTTTTACAATACTGCTAACCACTCACCCATTTAAATCTTAGAAATGGTAAACTCTCATAAAACCTTATTTTTTAATTAAATAAATAATAATTATAAATTAAACTAAATGACAAACTTAATTAAATTAAATTAATGAAATAATTAGAAAAAGAAAACTAACTGATTACTTTAGAAAATAAAAACGACAAACGACAATAAAATTTAAAAATGCTAAATTAAATATAAACGACAATAAAAACAACAAACGACAATACAAACTAAAAATATCACTCCTCCGAGTCATACGAGTTGCCGTCGGAAATATTGTCTAAAATCTCTTCCTCGTCGTCGTCAATGTACTTCACAGATTCGTCATCAGTCGAAGAACAACTCCTCATCTGAAATGGCAAGGCTTTCTATATCGATCATGTAAACATGCTATGACAAATCAGCTCGAGGGTTGTAATGCAACTCACGGTTACGTACCTCCATTCTATTTGTTTAGTATCATGCCAAATTCAAAATCGAGTCATTCACGTTGTGACAAAATTTCATTTTCATCATATCGGCATATCACTCTTCATTCGTTTTCTAAAATCATATTATGTAATATGATGCAACGCGCACATTAAACCTTTTATTTTTCTGTCATTCCAGAAACGTGTCGAATTGTTTACAATTTGCCAACGTCTTTTGAGGATACCAAACGCTCGTTCTATATCATTTCTAGCTCCTTCTTGTACCGTCTTAAACCTCAATTGTTTTTCATCATTCGGATGGGACCCTGCTTTGACAAATATATAATAGTCCAGATAAATCTCATCGGTAAGATAATAACGTCGTTTATATAATATGTCGTTCACTACGAACGGAACGTCATAAGCGACTCCTTGAAATATATAGTTGAATACGTGAGATTGGTCGAGCACATTTATGTCGTTGTTGGAACCCACGACTCAAAAAAAATGCATGCCAAAACCAAATATCGGTCGACGCCATTACTTCTAGAATTATCGTCGGTTGTTTACAGTCACCTCGCATGTACTGACCATGCTATGCATTTGACATATAGCCACGACCAATGCATACAATCAATGCTACCGATCATTTCTGGTAACCCATACCTGTTTTCATGTGCCGCATATAATTGATGCATGTCGTTAAAAGTTGATTTACGTAAATATCGTTTACCGTAAACCAACATGATAGTTTTAACAAACTTGTAAAGTGTTTCACGCTACATTCTTTCAGACATACATAGATACTTATCTCATGCGTCACCTCCTAAACCGAAAGTTAATTGTTGGACTACCGATGTGCATTTCTGTATTTGTGAAAACCCTTTTACACCTCTACCATCTCACCATTGTTGGAAAAAAGTATACACAATTTCTAAATGGGTGACTATGCGTAAGAACAACCGTTTACTCATTTGAAACCTTCGTCGGAACTTCATTGCGTAGACAGCATCATCGGCAAGTAGTCTTGAACTAAACGATTGTGTCATTCTTCACGTTGTCTCCGTAAATGAGCACCTCATTGTCTCGGTACCCGTGAACTTTCAGCTTCGTTTTCTAAGTGTGCTATCGTTCTTTGCATCATTTGGCCGATAAATTCCATTTCTGACATCCGATTTGTGTCTTTGGATGAACTCGAAGAGGACGACGATGACGATTGCGAAAATATTCTAAATTTAATATTTGATATAATAGAATGATATGTTGGGTATGGATTGTTGTGTAAAATAAAAGGCATATATAGAGGTATATGCCGGATATTCTTTTACCCGTGGATGGAAGAGACACCGTAGAAGCTCGAAATAGAGTCAAACATGAAATTGCCTGAAGAAAAATGAGATAACATGAAGCTTCTAATCTTAATCGGTGTAGAAAATACAAGTTGTAATCGATTCCTATATCAATGTGAAATCAACCTACATGTTTGATTTGGAAGCATGAGGTGGCGAGTTAGGCGGTTCAACTAAAACACGAGATGGCAAGTAGCTTTCAATTGGTATGAAACATGGAAGAAAAAAAGGAGCTATAAACGGTGGGAGGTGAATGGTTTAAGAAACTATTCATATCAATATCGAAGGGTTTTCTACATGCATTAAAATTTTATGATGATTATAGACACAAAATTAATATAATTGTTTTTTGATAATTGATGTTCTTCAAACATTCACCTAATAGTTAATTAGCAAAGAATGTCGTCATCTTGTCTCAAAATGTTAATGAAAAATAGCAGGATTGCATGCGTATTAAAATATTTATATTAAATATTTATATTATTTATAGTAATTAGATAATATAAAAATTAACTTTTAAAAAAAACAAAGCAAAAAAACATATTTCATTGAGCAACTACTAGTCTTTTGTTCTATAGTCAATTTTTTAATCTATTTTAGTTTGGCCCAACACAATGTTATGTTACGGCAAAGAAGGCATGAATTCCACAGAAAGAAGGACAACATTAAAAACCACACACGTACGCGTGTGTATGTGTTTGTTTGTGTGTAATATTAGTTTTAATTACATAAGAGACCGAACATTTTTTCATGGGAGCTCAAACCTAAACTTTTAATTTTTATCAAGAGAAAATCCTCAAGCGTGGGGTAATTTTCGGTTTCACAAATTTTTCTTGGTTTCGGTCAAACCGGTCTCAAAACCAATATACCTGCTTCTATACCCTAAACTTAACAATTCCCTTATACCGGTCCCTTTTCGGTTCTAATATTTGGCAATTTTCAGTTATTCCAGTTCAGTCCGCTTCCAGAACAACACACCCCTAGTGTATCATACCTACCAAATTTAGACTTCATATTCATGGATTTTGATTTGAGATGTTGAATGTATGTCATGCAAACCCCAATCCAAGCTTCTATAGTTCTATGTATGCACACTCCGAATTTGTTAAACACAAGTTATAACAACATGCAAATGACTATGGCTCTTCAAACACAATAACATATACACACTAATAAACAACTACATAATGGTTTTGATTCGAACTATATGCTTAGACATAGTTATGTGGATCACTACTCGAGTAATTTTTACTTACAATAACTCAATAGACAAACTTATTAAATCTTTATGACCATTTCCAATACAACACTAGGCAACAAGAAGTCTTCTCAAAACGAAAAAACATGAAACCCAAAAGTCCGTAAATTTTTTCCAAATAAGGGGATTTTTCATAACCACGTGGCCCAGCATATATACTAATAGCTTAAACGGCTATAACTGACTTTCAACACAATCAAACGGTCCACAATGATCGACATTATCTTCAATGCAACATCCTCCATCTAGATAATTAGGTGAGCGTGTACTTCCTGTTTACCATAAAAGCGAATGATGAAAGTTGTACATTTCGCTTTCCAATCACTTGCCACTAACATTCAAAGATTTTATTTCTTCCTTAAATCATTATACGTTAAAATATGCTTTGAATTCTTACTCAAATTTATAAATCTTATTTTATCAAATAAAAAGATAATCTAAACCATTTAAACAAATGACTCTCTTTACCGTTTTGAACCTAGATCACAAGAACCAAAAAGATATCGTCTTTAATTCCAATAATGAATAAAAACGTAGAAAATCATCTTTATATGGAATCAATTTTACCCCAAAAAACAATTTTGATTAATTTGCAAATTTTGGCATTAGATTTGGCATTTGTCTTTGGTGGGATGAGGTTTCCTTTTTTCTATGGAATTTACAGCTTGCACCCTTCATCCCACATGACCTCAAAAAGATTAGGTTGGCAGATGTTCATTTGTTGGTAGAATTCACAGGGACCCATTTTCACTAACAAGTAGACTCTTTTGAAAAAGCACACACTTCTTCTCTCTTTCCGGATAAACATGAGATCTCTGAATTTGATTGATTCATGGGTTCAAACGTGTTCAATCTTCAATGGATCTTCGTCTTCTTCGTTCGTTGGGTTGATCTGCAAAACGCCGATGAAATGCAGTAAACCTAATTTCAAAATTCATCGAAGATCCAGGATTTCTTCTTCTTCTTTCTCTGTTTCTGCTGTGATTACGAAGGAAGAACAGGAAACTTTGGGGGAAATCTCGTCGGAGAGTTTCAATTTTAAGGCGTACATGGGGGAGAAAGCTAATCGGGTTAATAGAGCGCTTGATGAATCCATTTCGATCAAAACTCCACCCACGATTCACGAAGCTATGCGGTACTCTCTTCTCGCAGGTGGGAAGCGTGTGAGGCCCATTCTCTGCATCGCAGCTTGCGAGCTCGTCGGAGGAGACGAATCCACCGCCATGCCTGCCGCCTGCGCTGTGGAGATGATACACACCATGTCGTTGATCCACGACGACCTCCCTTGCATGGATAACGACGATTTCCGCCGTGGAAAGCCGACAAACCACAAGGTTTATGGCGAAGATGTGGCGGTCCTCGCCGGCGACTCTCTCCTCGCCTACGCTTTCCAACACATCGCAAGCGCGACCGTCGGCGCGTCGCCTGCACGCGTCCTGGCCGCCGTCGGCGAACTGGCAAAGTCGATTGGGACGGAAGGGTTGGTCGCGGGTCAAGTGGTGGATATAGCTTCAACAGGGCAAAAAGACGTCGGACTGGACACACTCGAGTTTATCCACATCCACAAGACAGCGGCACTGTTGGAGGCAGCCGTCGTATTAGGAGCAATATTAGGTGGCGGAAGCGATGTCCAGGTGGAAAAACTGAGAAAATTCGCGAGGTGCATTGGATTATTGTTCCAGGTGGTCGACGACATATTAGACGTCACCAAGTCGACGGAGGAATTGGGGAAAACCGCCGGAAAAGATTTAGTCGCAGACAAGATGACTTACCCGAAATTAATGGGACTGGAGAAATCACGGCAGTTCGCGGAGGAGTTATTGGCGGAGGCCAAACAGCAGCTAGAAGGGTTTGAATCATTCAAGGCGGTGGCGCCGCTGGTAGCTCTGGCGGAGTATATAGCTTACCGGCAGAACTGAAATTATCAAAAACCAAGCTTCTAGATCTCGACGGATTTTAGATCTATTGGTTTCCCTGCAGAAAAATGATAGCAAATTAGATTTATAATTATAAATTAGTTTTGTTTTTATGAAAAAGAATCGAGAATCTGCAATTTCATTTTTCTCAATGAATTAATTTATATCACAAAGTACGAAACTTGATTTATGCGCTTTATAAAAAGAAAAGGAAAAAGAAAAAGGAAACAACAAGAAAAGATCAATTGTGTTAATTTTCATGTTGCTTAAATGCATAGTTCAAAATTTTACCAACTTTCCCAAAAGCATAATGCTAAACATTTGTTAGGTTGTAATGTATTTTAAATGGATTGGAGTGCGAGTTTCTTTTTCTTTTTATAATTCAAGTCCTTTATGGATAAAATGAATGATTGAATGGTAATCCTCGTGGTGTAGATAAAGTATTATACAACAAGGTTTGATATTTTTCTAGATTATATAGACCTTCTAATCACACCAAATATTTATTTTACCCTTAAATCAAACAAACAATTTTCGAAATATTAATCAATTTTGACGAGGGAGGATTTTGGTGGAAAATGATAAAAAGGACAAATAGGTAAAGAATTGGTATTAATCCATTAAGTTGGGTTTTTTGTCTTAACTCAATAAGTCATTCTATCTGGATTAAGTCAAAAAAAACAATAATGTATAGTGTGTAACTCATAAAATAACCGATGTCAATCGACAAATATCGTAACTATTGTCAAACCCAAATAATATTACATACTCCCGCCCATATACTGCATTTAGTGTGCATCGGACTAATGGGACTAAGACCGATAAAAATGGGACAAAAAATTACCTTTTTGTGTTACCCCAAAAGATGGAACAAAGTGGGCCCGGAACTCAGAATGTCCTCCCCATCCTGATAAATTAAAATAGCCCTAAAAAGTTTGTTCAGTACTGTCTGTCTTGGAAAAGTATCTAGAATCTTGAAAGTGAATCGGTTCATTCCCCCAAGATGTCCATCCACCTAACATTTCTCTAGCAAAGAGTTCGAGGCACCGAGGGGGATCTGATCCAGGTACGTACTCCCATAGCATCTCTTAATAACAACCGTTGGATCAGAATAAATAATGTTCATAATATGATAATAATCGGTCAAAATATTTGATTATATAAATTTTAAAAATACCTCCAATTGGGGGCTTCCTGGAGTAATCTCCCGGGATGCTGATGAGTACTTGACCATCTGGAACGGATATTGGTTTTGAAAAATGCTTAGAATCCTCATCCTGTAAATATAAAAGTTTAATTAAGAGTATAAAATGTAATATTTTTCTTAATAAATAAAAGAAAGGTAAAAATAAGTTGTCAAAACCTCTGGGTAACAGTAACCAAGGACAAGACATTCATATGGCCTATGATGAAACAGATCTAATTCACCAATTAAAGAACCATCTGCTTTCACCTGTAGTGGTCACGTGCGTCATAAATGGGCCCATGTTAGTCTCACGTGTTGTTTCCTTGCTATTTAATAAACTTAGTAATACGAAGAAATGAAAGTATGATGCTATTATAAACAAATAATGAGGGTCCATAATGACGAAAAATCACCTTTAACCAATAATGAGTTGCCAAGTATTTAACTCCCCATTTAGGGAATAAATCTTTTTCAATAAATACCCGTAATTTCTCCTTATTTGTTACCCACAAAGCTACCAAGGCTCCATTTTTATGAGCAAGGTTTTTAATAGGAAGAGACAAAAAGTATCGATTGGGTAAAGTCGGGTACCTAAAATCAAAGAGAATGTTCTTAAATAAATATAAATATTCCTAAAAAATGAATATAAAAATACTTACTTTAGTTTTTGGTAAGCACTGCTATTTTCCCAAGGTGGATCTACCACAATAAGATTAAATCCGCAATCACGTGTCACTGTAATGAAGATTCAAATATACATGTTCAACAATAAGTAAAATATGGAATATTAATAAAAAATAAAAAATAAAAGGAAAGTACATTGCTATTTCTAAGATTTACCAGGTATGAGGCCATGAATCTGCTTCAGATCAGACTTCCACATGTGAATCAAGAATAAAAAAATAAAAGTAAAAGAAAGATAAATTTAAGTATTCAAGCAAGTTGGACAATTAATGAAAATCAAGTATTAAAAAGGTAAAAGAAAGAAAAATAAAAACTGGAAGCGCACCATGTAGAAGGAACTCTGTTTGGGTATAATGTATTTGCGATTTAGAAAATCAGCCGCCATGTCACTGTTTGTTTCATTAGCAATCAAGCTCTCAAATGCCGGAATATTTCTTTTTTCAGGGTTTTGAACAGATGGTGTACCTGACGAAAGCACCCTGTAAGTAGAGTTAACTTCTGGAAACCAGTTGTGGAATTTGAAGTACCTTGTGTGGGTTTGTAATCGTGACGAGGATACAGAGAAATTTCGAACAATGGAGCTTGCCATACACTCCCAAGCTCAACAAACGAATGTTCATCACTTCCTGCTGTCGATTGTTCACTGTCAGATGTTGAAAATTCATCATCACTCCTCAATTTCCCCAAATTTAGAAGAAGATCATTAGCTCCGAGCAAAAGTTCGTGCGCCTTAATCAAGAAAGGTCTCGCCTTCTGCGACAATTAAGCGCCCAAATTGACGTATGGATTGATGTAATGAAATGTGGTATGTGAGTTTGGTTATGGTGATTATCTATCGAATCATAAAAGTTTACCTGATGGCGTTCTTCAGCTGCTTGTTCTTTTTCATTGAGCGCGAGAGGTTTTTTCGCTTTACGTTTCCGTTTTCTTTGATTTTGCGAAACCCTTGAATGCTCTTCACCGGAGGGATTCGGTTCGAAGAAACGAGAGTAGTAAGAAGATGGAGAAACCCTAAAATGATTGTAGGAGAGGTTGAGGACGCGAACTGGGTCCATGAATACGGCGTTTGAGCCTTGTAATCGGTAAATCCCCGACTTTAAGAACATTGGTAATTTCTGATTATCGTCTGTTATATCCCCCGCCATGATCGGAGTTCAAGTTTTGGCTGCCGGACAAGTTTATAAACAAGAAGCTGAGTTGTATTTCGTAACTCGATTTAACACTGTTTAGCCAACTGTTGGACGGGAAAAAATAAAGGGATTTTATCATTTTACACGTTAAGTTCTTTTACTTTGTATGATCGTAATGAGTCATTTAACTGTCCTTTAAAACATCAGTCGTTGGATCAAATTAAGATTAAATCTCAGTCTTCTTAATTGTCTATTTATTGATTAATTAACTGTTCATTAACCTCCTTACAACCTCTCCCAGCCGACTGCACGTCCTCCTCCCACATTCCATCTATGGCGTCCTCTAAAATCTGATCTCCATGTAACAACCGACAATTTGTATGTACGATGATTTCCCCTATATAACACTAAATCAAGATGGGTCTAAAGAAATATTTTCAGTTCTATGATGATCTTGTCATGAGTTAGATGAAGTCAAAAACAGGGCACTAAGATTCATCATATTGGAGGAGGACAAAAAGATCAAAAAAGAGTCAACACTCCAGCATCTTACGACCATCCCAACAGAAAAGCCAAATCTTCAAGATCTTACAAATTCAAACCTTATTCAAGACCCGAACATCCTAGGATCAATGCAATTGAGGATGAAGTTGAAGAATATGATTGCCCCAAGTTATCCAACTATTGTTTTTTGTTGATGTTACTGGCCTTCTTTATGTCATGCAAGATCTTGGAGATAAAAGCCAAATGGCCCAATAAAGGTGAAAAGACGACCACCTGGAAATATAGGTCTAAATGGTGTGCGTATCATGAAGATTTCGACCACGTTATAGAAGATTATATTGCTTTAATAAAGGAAATCAACTACCTGCCAAGCAAGAGGCGTTTGAAGGAACTTCTAGAAAGAAAGAAGGACAAGCCCAAGAACAGTAAACAACATCCTAACCAACATCTTGAGAGGACCCTAGAGAGAATAGCATTTCCACCCCCAATATGCTAAGATAAACAATTTTATTTATGGTGGTTCAGACATATGTGGTACTTTTTATTCTGCGGCGAAATGACATGCTAAAGCTTCTAAATATGAGAAGGAAGAACGAATAAAGAAGAATGTGGTTTTGACAAACAAAAGAGAAATATCATTCAATGAAGTGACAAAGATAACATTTTAGATCCTCACCATGACAGATTGGTGATAACCTTATATGTTGCCAATCATTTTGTAAAACGGATTCTAATCGATTGGGTGGAGCTTTGTCAATATCATATTTTTAAAGACCCTGAGCAAGACGAACATTCCGGACTTCATGATAATAATGAGATCTTCAGTCTTGGGTGAAGCTCCGTCAATAGCAATTAAAAAAGAAGGCACGTGATTTATTGGAAGCAAGGAAGAATGACATCAAGGAAGTTCCCTAACACCTGAAAGTACAACCATCAATATGCTAATTGGGATTGATGTACCTTCAGATACTGAGCAAGATCTTGTGAAGTACCTATGAGACAGGATGTCAACCTTTGCATAGAAGCATGAGGACATGATAGGTATAAGTAAATATGCAATTACTCATAAGTTAAATGTCGACCCTTCTTTCAAACATATACATTAAAAAATAAGAAATTTTACACCATAAATAAACATCATACAATAAAAAGTAGAAAGATTAGAGCCAATATGATAATGGAAGTAAAATTCCCAATGTAGTTGGCTAACATAGTTTTGGTGTAGAAGAAGAACAAAAAGTGGAGAGTTTGTGTAGATTTTACCGATCTAAACAAAGCTTGTCCTAAGGATCCATTCCCTTTGCCACACATGGCCTATTTGGTAGATGTCACTACAAGTCATGAGGTATTGACATGCATGGGTGCATCATCTAGATTCCAACAAATCCATATGGAACCATATGATCAAGAGGATACGACTTTCATGATGCGAACAAGTATTTATTGTCACATAGCTATACCATTTGGACTAAAAATGTAGGTGCTACATACCAATGATTAGTCAATACGATGTTCAAGAATCAGCCTGGCAAGACCATTGAGGTATACATAGATGACAGGGTGGTAAAATCCAAAAGAGAAACAGATCAAATTAAGGATATTGAAGAATCATTCAATATCTTAGACAAATTCAACATGAAGCTCAACCCCTCAAAATGCCACTTCTAGTGAGAACAAGCCAGTTTGTGGGCTACATGGTAACTAACAAATATATAGAGGAAAGCTGAGAACATATTAGGAATATAATGAGAAAAAATGAGATGTCAGGTAGGATGGCCAAGTGGTCTGTGCAATTAAGCACATATGATCTAAGATATTAACCGAGATCGACAATTAAATCTCAAGCCTTAGCAGATTTTATGGCGGATTTCAGTACAAATATCTAACTAAAAGCAGAGAAGGAGGTCCAATGACTTCAAGACGGTGGCAAACCAAAGAAGCGGGCACTTTTCAAATATGGAGCATCAAACTTCAAATGAATTGGATTGGGTATTGTACTCAAATCACCACAAGGGGACATACCACCCGAGGCAATCAAATGTGAATTATATTCCAGGAACAATGAAGCAGAATATGAGGTATTGATGATGGATCTACAACTTCCCAAGATCTTCAAATTAAAGATCTTCATGTATGTGTTGATTTATTGTTAATTACTAACCAATTCAATGGCTTTTATATAATGAAAAGTGAAAAGCAAGCCCTATATTTGGAGATAGTAAAGAAATTAGCTATCAAATTTAATACATTTGACTATAATCAAATACCTATAGAGGATCACGTGGAACCTGTTGCATTATCAAATATTGGATCTGCATTCAAGATCCCACCAAATATCAAAATCCCAATTATCCATATAACAACCCCAACTATAGGTAAGCAAGATCATACAACAAGGGAAACAATGGCAGTAGAATATATTAACTCCACGATGCAAAATCTTAGGATAAATATTGGATCCACCCCATCAAATGATATCATTGGAGATGGGGAAATCCTAAAAGAGGAGAAGGCCCAATAGATTTAGGATAAGGGTTTCATGTTTCTCATTCATACAAGGAGTCTTTTTCAGAAAGTCGGCAGCAGGACCCTACTTAAGATGCATAGAAAAAAATGAAGCTCATTTAGTCCTTAAAGAAATCGACGAGAAAGAATGTGGTAATCATACTAGGGGAATATCTTTTCTCTGATGTACTCAAAACAAGCTGCTATTGGTTAACCATGAGAAAAGATGATGTTGAATATGTTTAGAGAGGCATATCAACAACCTGCATCAACATACAGAATATCTACATCCCATCATTTCTCCTTGGCTATTTATGCAAATGGGGGAATAGACATAGTGGGAAAGTTGCCTAGGGCACCAGGAGGAAGAATTTTCATGTTAGCAACGATTGACTACTTTTCCAAATGGATAGAAGTTGAGACATTCATCCAAGTTCTAGAAAAGGAAGTCATCTTTTTAATCAAACTTAACATGTTGACCAAATTCAGCATCTCCTATGAGATAGCATGTGATAACGGATCCTAGTTCATCGGTAAGAGAACTCAACAAAATTTTATAAGTTGGGGAATCAAGCTGGTTAACTTTACCCCCATTCATCCACAAGGCAATGGTTAATTCGAGTCTAGTAATAAGATTAGTATAACAACCTCGGGAAGCGACGAACTGAGAAAACGGGAAGATGGGCCGAAGAACTACCATTGGTTCTTCCGGCTGACAAGACTACAGTAAATATAGCAACTGGACAGACCCCATACTCACTAGTGTTTGGTATAAAGTCGTAATTCCTCCAGAAGTAATGATTCCAATGACAATATTCATAATACATAATCAAAGTAACAACAACATTTTGGTCTAAGATCTTGATACAATCAATGAATTAATGGATTTTGCCTAGACCAAGATTGCTGCTTATCAATAAAGGATTGCATAATCATACAACAAGAACATAAGAATTAGAAGGTTTCAGGTAGGTGATATCATACTCATGATTTTCTTTTCAAATTATTATTGATAATATATTGACCATTCAATTTTCAAAATTCCCAGGTAGTTGAACGGACGAGATAAACCTAGAAAATCGAACCATTTCACATCATGTCCCAACGACTTGATTCACACTAAAAAGAAAAAACGTTATCTCCTCAATCTTGGTAGGTTTTTAAGATGTAGTATTTTTGGGGCAATTATTATATGTAGCACTTTTGTATTGCTTAACATCTTGACAGTCGTTTAAGATATTGAACCTTACTAACATCTTGACAATATATTATTGTTTTTCTTTTTCTTTGACAAATAGGTTAAAGACTAAGCCTCGAGCATAGACAAAGTCAAATGACACGTGACCAGACTATAAATGACCGTTTATTCAGGGTCAAACGACAAAAATAGGATAAAGACGAATATCCCATATTTTTAAGAAAGTTAGTTATGTTATATTTGTATAAATATAAGAGTTCCAGAGCATAAAACACACATTACGCACACTCATATCACACTTTTTACTATGTACTCACTCTCTGAAGCTCTGGAACTGTAATGGTTATTCATTAATAAAAGACAGTTTGACATCTGTCACCTTCCGAGGCTTTATGTCAGAGATCTTGAACGATCAAGGGTTTTTTCTCGTAAAATCTTGCATCTCATTTTTATTTTTATCTTCAACATCATGAATCTTACAAATAAACATCACAACCCTTTACGAATTTGGTTGGACTACATTTTTTATTTTTTTGACCAAAACAAGCTAATACAAGCTATATATAAATGTTACCTTTTAAGTATAGGGAAAGTTGTTTTAGAAAGAATCCTAACTTTTTCTTATAACTCATAATTAACAATTAACAATTAATATCTATAATTGTTAATTACATATTTATCTTATATTGTATGTGAAAAGATTGTCAATTTAAAAAGACCGGTGGGTGTGGTGCTCGACAAATCCTATGTTGCATGCTTTTGCTATTGTGAACACCATTCTTCTTGCTTGACATGACAAAATGACAAAGAATCTTAACATCTCAATACCAAATGCTCACTTCTGCTCTCACCATTTGATATTTTCTTCTTTCTCCATATTCTTGCCGTTGTCCCTTTTTCCTCGCCTCGACACCCATTCCCTTGGTGTAGGTCAGCAAAGGTGAAGCTTAGGTGGAGCTCAACAAACACCAACTCCACTCCCACCGTCCTAATGACCATTTTAAATGAACTACAAGGATGAGACATGCATATATGTGTGATACATCATCCTATACACATATTATTATTGGTCCTTCATTTAAACACCACCTATTATTCTATTAATTATTACTTAATTATTTTTAGTGTATTTTTATAAAAAAATAAATATGAAAATAATATTCCTTTATTACTATAGATGTTTATAAAATAAAATAAGATATTTATTCCTTTATTAAATATATATTTTTGGATTGCTTATTTTTTTTTTGAACGACAAATCTAATCTACTCCTAAAATACACATTAAATTCCACTTATACATTTAACGAGGCTTGAACATTCAACCTCAAAAAAGGAAGGCAACACTTAATACCGCTGGATTACAAATCATTTGGTAATTGGTATTTTTGTTTGCTTGCTGGCTTTATTAATTTTCTTCTTATATTTTTATGATTATTTTTGAGGATAGCTAAAAAGACACCATTATTTACCAATTAGACACCTTAATCATTACTTTTAAATAGGGGAGTGATTTGTACACAACAATTTTTATCCATACACAACAATTTGATGTATTTTATGCATAATGTACAACACTGCTAAAGCATATATTGTTGTGTATGGAGGAAACTTGTTGTGTACAAATCACTTCCCTTTTAAATACGGTCGACTGTTTTTTATTTGTTGGAATTACAATGTTTTCCGGAAAAACGGATATGATTGGTTAAAAATGTTTGACTTTTATTTACAAGCGTATATTGAGCGTCTATTTAGTAGCATCATTCTTTTTCGCTTAAACTAATAATAACGGTAATTTATGAGGGATATTTTGGTAATTGAACCATCCTATTCCCACTGCCACACTCTTCCATGCTTCAACCAACGATCAGTCAAAAAGTCATAAATCCGTATTGCTTTTGGATAAAATCAAAACAAAAGATCACATCATCGCCTCCATCTTCACTCTCTCTTCTACGTGTCACAATCTTACTCGTTAATCCCCTCTCTTGGGGATTGCCATGTTTTTCTCACAGCAAAACTCCAAAATTTGTGATCATTTTCCCACTGAAAAGTGATCATTTTGGGGTTCCCCAAATGGTTCATCTTTTCGATACCTTCAATTTGATCGATAAACCCTTCCTTTTTTCACCTTGTATTTTGGACTGTAATTTTGTACGCCTTAATGCTAATGGAAGAAGTAGCAATGGCGGAGTCTTTTGCGAATAATGGTGGTGGTGGTGGGTTTTCAACTCCTCCTCAATTGCGTGGTGTAGGAGGAGGATATTGCAGTGAAGAAGAACTAGCCGTATTGCCCCGTCACACTAAGGTCGTCGTCACCGGAAACAACCGTACGAAGTCTGTGCTCGTTGGGCTACAAGGTGTTGTGAAGAAGGCTGTTGGTCTTGGAGGGTGGCATTGGCTGGTAAGTAATTTACCTCGTTAATTTCCATATACTCAATCCATATAATGGATCGAATTTTGTGTCCTTTCTAGCTTTAATTACAATGTAGCGTTGTTAAATCTGGAGTCCGAATGCGGTTCAATCGGTAATTTTCTAATTGAATGATTGAACAAGAGTACCTGTTCAATCCGTGATAGTTAATGACTGATTGAACATGATTATCGATTTAAAATTTGGGTAATCAACGACTTCTCTTTTTTGCTTCATAATTTGCCTAGGGTTTAACTAAATCAGTCCATAAAGCGTTATAAATTGCCGATTCAATATCACCAGTCCTTGATTAATGTCATTTCAAATGTTTCCCTATTCTAATTTGAACATGTATAATGTATTCCTTCTCAATTGATGCTGGTATCTTTTGTATATGATCAGAAATTTCGTTTTATGGATTTATTGCAGGTTCTCACAAATGGAATCGAGGTAAAATTACAAAGAAATGCGTTAAGTGTGATCGAAGCTCCTACTGGTAACGAGGACGACGATGATCTTGAATTCGAAAATTTGCAGTGGAATGTCTCCAATCTTGGTCAGTTATTCCATAATCCATTTCATCAAATCAATAAACCCAATTCAATTGCAATTATTTACTGAATGATTTCATTGCATAATCTTATAAATTTCCAGCATCTGGTGATTCTCGCAAGTCTCATAGATCAAGGCATCGTGCACATAAAACCCTTAATCGATCTCTCTCTTGCGATTCACAGTTTAAGAGCTCAGTTACAACTCACGGGTCTGTGGTACGCAATCGTCATTAATCATTACTAAAAATTATTACCACTTGTTTATGGGTTACTATATTTTTACACTTTTGCTTTTTGTCGCATTGTGTAATTTCTAGAAGGTTGATCTTGGGAAACTAGAAATGGCGGCCTTAAGGAGATATTGGGAGCACTTCAACCTCGTGAGTATATTAATATCAAAAAGTGTCGGTATAAAATTTTCTTGCAAATTATATTAATCGATTTATGTGAAATGTTTGGGTTTTTTCAGATGGATGCAAGTCCTAACTTGTCAAAAGATCAGCTTGTTGATGTTGTTCAAAGGCATTTCATGTCACAGGTATAAATAAAAATATAGGATTTTTTTTGGAACAAGGACCAAATTGCAAGAGAAGTTTTGAGACCAAAATTAAAATGTAATTTAGTTATTTATAGAAGTGTGACTAACAAGAATTGTAACGTACATTTGTTGTTGTAGAAATTGGATGAGTTACAAGTGATTGTGGGATTTGCGCAAGCTGCAAGGAAGCTTAAGATGACGTGTAAATGATGGAATTCGTTGTGGGGTTTACTAACGGATATTAGTTAACTTGTAAAGTTAATTCCTTATTAAGATGTTTTATTTGAAGGAAGATTGGTTAACTTAGTTTTAGGTACTTTAATGTCGTATAGCTCTTTGGTAGCACTTGTAAATATATGTAGAAACTAGAAGCTTTTGGGAAAGTAAGAAGCTTTTTAAAATATTTGAGTGAATGGAAAGCCCGTTTCTCATAATATCACGTATTTATAAGTACCAAACATGAATTTATTTTTGTGCCTTTGGTCAATGTCTAAAAAGGTGAGAGAATTTGTTTGTGCTGAAATATATGCGAGAGATTTGTTTGAATGTTTTGCATGTAGAATGTTGTAAATTTTGTATGAAATTTGGTTCATGAGGTAAAAAAACTAAAAGTTTGTTTAAACACATGGCATCGAAGAACTTTAGATCAGAGATGCATGCTAGAATCCTGAAAGAACTTGTTTAATCATTATTTACGTTTATCATGCATGAAAGAATTTTAGATGTTATATTGTCTAAATTAGTTTGTGACAAGGGACATATTCAACTTTAAAGAAGAGGGGGGAGGTCCCAAGGACTTTCCATATTGATGCAGGAGGAACTCAAGAACAAATGAATGCTCAAAGGTATAGTATTATTAGTTCAAGATGCAAGAACAAATAAATGCTCAAAGGTATAGTATTATTAATTCAAGATGCATTTGAAAGTCTTATAAAATCTCTTTATATTTTTCGAAAGAGATAATAATTTAGGGCTGTAAACGAATTGAACGTTCAACGAACTGTTCGTGAACTGTTCGGCGGGAAGTTCGTTTATTTAATAATGAACGAACATGAACACAAATTCTTATTCGTTTAGTTAAACGAACGAACATAAACAATGATCTCGTTCATTCAATTATGTTCGTGAACGTTCGCTTATGTTGTTTGTTTACTTTCGTTTATGTTTGTTCATTTAAGTTTATTTTATGTTGATATATTTTCAATTGCGTTTGATTACATTACAATGTTAGTTTATGTTCATATATGTTCAGTTGTGTTTGTTTATCTTTGTTCATTTATGTTCATTTAGCACGTTCACGAACATAAACAAACGAACATGAAAAAGATAATTTGTTAAACGAACGAACATGAACAAGAAAACTCGTTCATATTCGTTCCTTTGTTCGACTAACTTAAACGAACGAACATGAACAAGCCATCGTTCGTGTTTCTTCGGTTAGTTTATAGCCATAGATAGATAGTATTATTAATTTCAAGATGCATTTGTAAGGCTTACAAAATCCCTATGTAATCCCTATATACGAAGGGAGCTAAATTTGGCTTATATTGCCAAATTTTAGAAAATCAAAGTAACATTAAAATGGTTTTTGGTAATCGTTTTAAAATGGTTCATTAACGTAATATAATTGCAAAAAGCAAACATTTCTACTTGGAATTCAGTATCTATAACCTTTTAATGATAATAAGTGATTTTTAAAAATCCACATTTGAAACTCTCACAACTTTTAGATTTTTTTAGTAATGGTTTTAAAATGGTTCATTAGTGAAATATAATTGCAAAAAGTAAACCTTTCTACTTAGACTTCAGTATCTATAGCATTTTAATGATAATAAGTGATCTTTAAAAATACTTTTTTATTAATAATAAATGGTTTTAAAATTAAAAATAATAATATTTAGTAGTGACATACAATTGTAAATTACATAGCTTTATCTTAGGAAAAAATAGTTGATATATTAAATAATTATCATAATCGAAATTAAAACTAACACAAAATTTAGAATTATATCTAATTCTACTTATGTGCTAGCCACATGTAGAAGCTATTATGTATATGAATCTAATATGTGTTTATCTCATAACATTGTTTCAAATTATTTTTAATTTTATATATCAGCGCTTAATGCAAGAATTATTATTTCATATTTAATAACAACAACATAAGCATTTTCAATAACATATATTTGTCAGAATTTTAACTTCATAATTTTGACATGCGCCATACGGTGACATTCATATGTTATGAACTTTAATTGAGGAAATGAAGCATATTAGTAGCGATTGTGCTACAAAAAATTTATAATAATGGAGGGCGTCTATGTCATAAGTGGTTGGTCCAAATAAACTAGTCAACAAAAAAAGCACATAATTCGAAGTTCATACCAAAACCTAGTATACAACTTAAAGATATATGTGACAACGTTACTCAACCATTCAACAATGAATATTGGGCTCTTTAGACTAAGGCTATGTTTGACGCAACTCAGTTAGCTGATAAACTAACTTATTTTTTAAATTTTTTTAGATTGTCATGTTTGACAAACCAAAAAGTAGCTTATAAGCTAGTTATTTAATCAACTACCGAGACTAGCATTTCAACGACTTTATGTAGCTTTTTCAGAATTCTCCCAAATATACCTTTAATTGATTATAATAAACTCAGTTTTCGACATATTTTTTTGTCATTTAAAAATTTTAATTAGTTTTTTTAAACGGCTTCAACAAGCTTATCATATAATTTTACCAAACATTATTTTTTTATCAATTATTAACTATTTTTGTTTATCTATCAGCTAACTTTTCAACTACTGATTAATATTTTAGTTAACTTACAAACATAGCATAATTTCAATTGTGAAGTTTTAAAATAGGGATGAGCAAAGGAACCGAACCGGCCGGAAGCGGCCCGACCCGGACCCGGACCGGGAACCGGAATATGGTGAAAATATGGAACCGAACCGGACCGCCGGTTCTACCGGTTCCGGTTCTATCGGTTCCGGTTCCGGTTCCGGTTCTTGCCGGTTCCTAAAAGTTGGAACCGGTAAACGCAAATTAGTATTTAATAACACATAGCTTTTAAATGTAGGATGAGATTGAAAACTCCTTGGTCAAAGACTAAAATGTTTCTTGTTCCAAGCAAGACACAAACCAATGTAATTTTTCGCTTTTCCACTTGATGAATGTTTAACGTTTTATCCAAAAAATTATTATTGGTCCAAAGACAACTAACTATATTTGGTTATACTTTAAATTTTCAATCCGACAATCATGCCAAAGTAATCACTATGAGTATGACTTCCAAAATTTAAACAAATAACCACTTGATTAAGTTAAAGTACTAATAAAAAATTTGCATTTATCCACAGAAATCATTCTTTAGTGTCCTCCTTGTCTATTTCCTATAAGTTATTATTTTTATTGAACTATTTACCGGTAATAAAAATATGTATATCAGAGTAAGGTGAAATTTAAGCACATCAAAGCATGTGAAACTATCTTCAAAAGAAGGATGTTTAAAATGTTTGATGAACCAACGTGTAGGTAATGATGTTTTGTTTTTTTTTAAATAAAATTCAAATCGTCGCTTTATTTGGGTACCCCGGTCCGGTTCCCGGTTTTGGGCCGGTTCCGCGGTCCGGTTCCATCCGGTTCCCGGTTCCAAAAATCCTAAAAAATTGAGACCCGGTCCCGGCCCGATTGGTACTTCCGGTTCCCGGTTCCCGGGTCGGTTCCGGTTCGGTTCCCGGTTCCAACCGGTTCCCCGGTCCATATGCTCACCCCTATTTTAAAATCTTCTTCATCACTAAAGATAAACGTTTCTCCGAAAAAAATAAAAAAGTAATTGGCTATAGAAAACTATAAAGCAATGTGATCTTGAGGAGCCTTATATGAGATTTGGCGGATGCCACTTTCTGGCCACATGTCCTACCGGAGATTATAGGACGTGTTAAACTCAATTAATAGGACAAATAAATAGGTGGAAAAAGTTTGGTTATTGGATTGGATCAGAAAAAAAATATTGTTTTAGGTTAGCATAGCTTTAATTATGAAGATCCAATGTAATCTTAAAAAAATACTAATAAGTCTTACGGTTATTCACAATAAGTTTTTATATTTTGAAAATGACCCATAAATGTATCATTGGTAAATATGTAAAATGACATTGTAGACCAACTGGTTATTGGTTGTTGGTTTAAAAAGTCACTTAAGATTTTTTTTTTTTTTTTGTTTTTTTTTTTTTTTTTTTTTTTGTTTTTTTTTTTGTTTGTATTCTAGGGACATAAACTCCATTTTACCTACTAAAAAAGGACCTTCACTTGTAATTGCTGGTTTCAATTAATGATGTTACATTGTTTACTAAAAAAATAAAAAGGACCTCCACTGCAAAATGAGGGCAAAATGAGGAAAATTCCTGCAAAATGAGGGCAAGAGAGGAAAATTTTAATCCATGAAGATCTCAAATCAAAAGGGTAATTAACCCCATAAAAAGAACAAACATTAAACAAGAAATGAAAACCAAATTCATCGAATTGACTTCACCCACAAAAGGGCGAAATGCCGCCAAACGATTAGAAATCAATGATCGAACTTGATCTCAAACCCATGCTATAAAAATACATAAAATTGGAGAACCAAAGGAACCCATGAACATCTACAGTCAAACCTTACACCCATTGCTCCTACCCACCCCACCCTACCCACCCACCTCATTTTTATCATTCACCACATCAATTCAGAGGTTTCAACAAAACAACATATTAACAGTTCAAATCTTAAAAATTTAGACCCTCATAAAAATTCCAGACCTCTTAAAATTCATATCTTAAAAATTCAGATAAACAAGCCCTTAATGTTTTTGCTTGACCTCTTACTCTCTTAGTCTCTTTCTCACTCTCCCTAATTCCCTGGCTCTCTACAACTGAAAGTCGCCCCTTTCTTCTTCTCCTGAAAAATAATTCATCAAAAAGGTTTTAACCTAAATTTGTTTGAAATTTCACCTATATAAACATATGATATCATGTTGTCAAAATTTTGAACTTTATAATTTACTAATTACGTGATTGTGTTGCTAATGCACATTTGTCAGTAGGTTATGTGATTTTGTGAAGTTAATTATTTCTGTGATTATTTAAAAGACTTTATGTGTGTGGGAATTGTTTGTTTTTAAGCTAAATTAATTTATTTTTTTAAAGCTCTGAACTTGTAAATTTTTTTTAATCGAGTAGATTGTACTAGGTTATGCTAACTGTTAAAATTATAATATTTATAATTTGTGAAAGGATAACATTTTTCGATTATTTGAGATAATCTCTTACTTATAGTTTATAAAATGACAATTATAACATGTAATTAACTTATTTTCTTGCTGCTTGTAGACTATATGTGTACATGTGTAAACCATTTTTATATACCCCGATATTCTAAATGGTGGTGCATTAGGTGCATATGATTAACACATAATGTCAATCTATTATAATCAGAATAACAATTTTATGTAAAACATAAAAGGATGAGAACTCTAAGGTTGAAGTGGTCATATTTATTATTTATCACGGGTATTCAGAGGCCTAACCTAACATCATTTTTTTTATTCAGAGACAAATTTATCTAGAGTATCTGAATCGTTCAGCCCTGAACTATTCATATTCGTATCATTTAGAGGTTGTCAAATAGCCCCTAATACTTAGTACGAATCTCATTTGTTTTGATGATAAGTTGATAACAAACATAAAACTCAAAAAATGTTGATTAACTAACAATTTGTTTAGTTTGAATATTTTATTTTAAAACATAAAATCATGACACTATTCAAAAGATAATTGTTTCAGCTATACATCGATTGTTATATTTGGAAGCAGGGCCGGCCTAGGTTTATATATCATCTGGAATCTTACTCCGTAATTTCTTATTTCTAGCAGAGGTTGATATATTTAGATCTCTAATTGCTGGAGTTCAAAAATCAAATGTGTGGCAGTGAAGACTGGATAGACTGGAGAGAAAGATTTTGAGTTCTGAATTTTGAGTTGCTGGAGTTCAAAAATCAAATGTGACCGTGGATTAATGCGAGATAACTAAATCAAAATCATTGCTTCCGATTTCTAACTTTCTGGAGATGATTCTTCACAATCTCTCTTAGGTATAATTATGGACTCATTGTTATATGAATCACCCTCTAAAATTTCAAAATAATTTCCATTTTTTTTCTTTACTAGTTATTGATTTTTTGTTAGACTATCTTTTCAGCCTCTTAAAGAGACTCTATTTTTGCTCCTTCCTCTCACGTAACCTTTTCACATATATACTCATTTGATGTTTTTTATTATATGTGTTTTGATTTGGAAGTTTTCTTATTTTATATACTCATTAGTTGATTGATAATTAATCTCTATTGGTAGACATTGAGTTTATCTTCTACGCATATTTAGCTTATTTATGTAAAAACAATCTTGATTAATTTAGGGCATCGCTTTCACTTATAATTATTGATTATTATCCGGGATTCTAATTCCATTCCTGACCATTTAGCTTATCTATGTTACAACTTGATTCTTAATTGAGTTAGGGATTTCATCTAAAATGATGTTTCGTGATTATGGTTTGGGATTTTTTTTTTACTTTGTAAACTCATTAAGGTCAATGCTAATTGATTATTTGGAGCTATTAAGTTGACATAGTAAAATTCTCTTACATACTTGAGTAATAATGATGAGAAAAGGTAATTCGATATCATGATTTAGGGTTTTTTATTTTATAAAATGATAAATCTTGATTAAGTGCTTTATGAAAGTTTTTCATCATATATATATATATATAAAGGAGTATCATGTAAAAGATGCATGCTCATTATGATTAACGGCTTTGTATGCACATTGGAAGTTTTTCAACTCAGGATTTCTTCATAAGTCTACTTCAAGTGTGCCTTTTCTTTAGCATACTTTATCTCTCGGATTATTCTTTTTTCATAAGGTGTTTATTTATGATTTTTTTTTTCAAATAAAAACGTGTTTCATATTTTTTCAAGATTATGTTGTATCTGGATTTGGTGTATTTTAGGGTACAAACACATGGGCATTACTAAGTATCTTCGCCCCTGGCGTGAGAACTGACGAACTGGCCCTGTTTGGAAGCATTTTCCTCAGAGACTTCATGCGATTGCTGATCACAAAGCTTGGTAATGAGGATTATAACTTTCGATATCAAATTGAAGATTTGTCAAGATTTAAAATCTGTGTCGAGAAACATGCGTTGTATTGATATGTCTCATAGGATTTCAAGCTGAGGAAAATATTATTGGCGAGTCAAAATTGCTTATCAATAATCTTATATGGCATCACCTTCCAAAATATTTATTGAAATATTTAGGTGGAGTAATTTTCACTAAAATGGATTTTTTATTAAAAACACATATTTATAATCTAATTGGTGATTTTATATAAAATGAGATAGTACAAAATGGTTTAGTATGTTATGTTTTATAAGACTTCAAAAGTAAGATTTTGACATTCTTTCGTGCTTCTAACGACTACTAAGATAAGAGAAAATGATCACTCAACCTTTGCACTCATATAGACATCGATTCATGCATTGTTTTGAGTTTTATAAAATTAAGTTAGTTGAGTTTGGGTGATATGAAATCAGACTTTTTGGGATCATGTTCCATTACATACCTGCTTTTTTGTTATATTTTCCTAAGATACTTCCATCAAATTCGCTCTAGAAACGACTTTATCACATGTTTTTCAAAGCTTTAAAATATCACATAATCAAACCATATGACCGAATGCTTTAAATTTATGTATTGGTTTGAAGTAAGACCATTATATATTATCATATTTTGATCATCGTCGATGAACTAAGCCAGTGAAAGTAGAGGGGGACTATGAACTGAAGTGGTTAACCTTTGAGTACAAATGCCGACAAGTATAAATCATTGTGGAGGATTAAATGTTCTATCAATAATTTTACATATTTTCTATTTATATCTTTTTATATATTTTTAATTATGTAATTGTCGGTTGCAATGTTATTCTTGAACTACTCTGTAATAAAGTGTTCAATTTATTTTTTTTATAAATTTTGTTGTGGAGATTGTTCAAGATTTTTGTATTTTCGAAAAAGTGCCATAAGCATCCTCCCTACTCCCTCCAAGGGTTCAGTTTCATTGAACATTTTGACTAAAGCCCAAGTTATTGACATTTATCAAATGTTAGGAACACTGTTCCTAACGTCATTTCCATACGCAGTAGAACACTATGATATACTGGAAATAGGTCACGTTAGATATCCTAAGGTGGCGTTTGGTTCACAGAAAGTTTTTAAAGAAATTGAAATCTGTCAAGGAATTGGAATCTGTCAGGAATTGGAATCCAATTCCATATTGTGTTTGGTTGGCAGGAAAGGGAATTGGAATCCAATTCCATATATGTTTGGTTGGCAGGAAATGGAATTGGAATCCATGTAATATGACTGATTTACCCTTCTTATTTTTGCTTAATTTTACTTAGATAATTGTTGGTAATAGGTGGTGGTGGTGGATGGCGGCAGCAGCGGTGGTGATGCCGGTGGCAGTGGTGATGGGTGGTGGCGGCGGTGGTGATGGTGGGTGGTGGTGGATGACGGTGGTGGTGGTGGGTGACGGCGGTGGTGGTAGTGGTGGCGATGGTGGCGGGTAGCGGCGGGTGGTGGTGGGTGGTGGGTGGTGGTGGTGGGTGACGGTGGTGGTGGTGTCGGTGGGTAGCGGCAATGGGTGACGATAGTGGGTGGTGGTGGTGGGTAACGGTGGTGGTGGTGGTGGCGGGTAGTGGTGGTGGTGGTGGATGGCGGAGGTGGTGGTGGATGACGGTGGTGGTGGTGATGGCGGTGGGTAGCGGCAATGGGTGACGATAATGGGTGGTGGTGGTGGTGGGTAACGGTGGTGGTGGTGGTGGTGGGTGGTGGTGGTGGATGACGGTGGTGGTGGTGGTGGCGGTGGGTAGCGGCAATAGGTGACGATAGTGGGTGGTGGTGGTGGTGGCGGGTAGTGGTGGTGGATGGCGGTGGGTAGCGGCAATGAGTGACGATAGTGGGTGGTGGTGGTGGGTAACGGTGGTGGTGGTGGTGGCGGGTAGTGGTGGTGGTGGATGGTGGTGATAGCGACAGATGGTGGTGATAGCGACAGATGGTGGGTGACGGTGGTAGGTGGTGGCAACGGTGATGGGGTGGCGGTGGTGGGTGGTGGTGGATGGTGGTGGTGGGTGGCGGCGGCGATGGGTGGTGGTGGTGGTGGTGGTAGAGGGTTTATACAGGAAAGTTAATATAAGGGTATGATGGTAATTTTACAAATTCCATCATCCAAGGAATTGAATTCCTTCCACATACCTAAGGAATTTCAATTCATTCATTTTAATGGAATTGGATTTAATTCCATCAACCAAAACTTGAACCAAACGCAGCATTTCGAGGGAATTGGATTCCAATTCCCTCGAATTCCTTCGAATTCCAGCGAACCAAACGCCACCTAAGTTTCATGTCTCTCTATTTGACAAAATTCTTATACACTCCATTTTCCTCTTTTCAGCAATGATAAAAAAGGTAGTCTCATATATGCTCTCATCCTCCTGATAAACGCACATTCGTGTATTTTTCTCTCTTTATATATATATATATATATATATATATATATATATATATATATATATATATATATATATATATATATATATATATATATATATATATCGAGGTGACAATTTCTATATCTATATCTTGAGGTGGCAAATTGTAACACCCGACTTATTAACAAAACACCCTATAAATTTTTTTTTTTAATTTTTCAGACATATATTTTACAATCAAAACCATATTTAAAGATGTATTAGTTAATATAAACAGGCACAAGAGTATCAAGGATTACAATATACTAGTATTATACATCCTTCAAGCCGGGCTGCTACGTCAACATTACTAAGTCCCTAGTCACGGACTTTGTCTTTCTCCTTTGCGGGGTCACGCTCACCTGTAGGGACATATCAAATAAACACTGTGAGCTATAAAGCCCAATAAGTAATCATACAAATAATCTCACATATATAAGAGAATAATAACATTTAAACTCTCATAACAATTTCTGTCCCATACATCATGTATACCATGTAATTCATCAGGTAATTTCAGTCTATATGCTACAGCTCCAACCCTTTGGGATATGCGGAAATGTCCTATAAAACGAGGACTCAACTTCGCTTTCTTCCCAAAACGAATCAAGCCTTTCCAAGGGGATACTTTAAGCATCACCATGTCCCCCACTTGGAATTCTAGCGGTTTTACCCGTTTATCTGCATACTGCTTCTGTCGATTCTGGGCCACTTTCAAATTTTCTCGAATTTGTTTAATCTTTTCCTCAGTCTGTGCTACAATCTCAGGTCCAGCTAATGGCTTTTCCCCAACTTCAGTCCAGCAAGTCGGAGTACGACACGGTGCTCCATACAATGCTTCATACGGGGCCATCTGAATGTTGGAATGGTAACTATTATTATACGCAAATTCTACCAAAGGTAGATGATCTTCCCAGCTTCCACCAAAATCTATTACACAGGTTCTCAGCATGTCTTCCAAGGTCTGAATAGTTCTTTCACTTTGACCATCGGTTTGCGGGTGGTATGCAGTACTCATAAGTACTTTTGAACCCAATTGTTCTTGGAGACTTTGCCAGAACCGGGAAGTAAATCTGCTATCTCGATCTGACACGATCGATACCGGTAACCCATGTCGGCAAATCACTTCATCTATGTAGATTTTCGCCAACTTATCAATCTTGAACTTCTCACTAATCGGTATAAATTGTGCCGATTTCGTCAAACGGTCAACAATCACCCATACCGCATCATGACCTCGCGGTGTCCGCGGCAACTTTGTTACAAAATCCATAG
Organism: Cichorium intybus; assembly: GCA_023525715.1. Lineage (NCBI taxonomy): Eukaryota > Viridiplantae > Streptophyta > Magnoliopsida > Asterales > Asteraceae > Cichorium > Cichorium intybus. The sequence goes on from CM042017.1 coordinate 12,094,874, forward strand.
TAATATTGTCCCATTTCTTCTCTGGAATTGGCAACGACTGGATTTCTCCGTATGGTTTCTGATGATTTGACTTCACTTGCAGGCACGTCAAACACTTTTCTACGTATCTTTCAACATCTCTCTTCATTCCAGGCCACCAATACAACGGTTTCAGCGTCCGATACATCTTAGTACTGCCCGGATGAACTGCATATCGACTATAATGTGCATCTTCTAGTAGCAAATTCTGTGCCTCCCCTTGTTTTGGGACCCATACACGACCTCTAAAGGTTTTCAATTGCTGTGTGTTTTCATCCAAATGCTTCAGATACCCAACCATTCGCTCGCTTTTTACATGCTCAGGTTTACACGCTTCTTCCTGTGCCAAAAGGATCAGTTCAGGTAACCGGCTCGTTACGCCCATACATGCGGATGTAACTTTCAAAGGAGCTTCTTTCCGACTTAGGGCATCTGCCACCACATTCGCCTTGCCAGGATGGTACAAGATTTCACAATCAAAATCTTTAAGTAGATCCATCCATCTCTGCTGTCTCATGTTAAGTTCTTTTTGATCAAACAGATACTTCAAGCTTTTATGATCCGTATAAATAACAAACTTTACACCATACAAGTAGTGTCTCCACAATTTTAATGCCAAGATCACAGCAGCTAATTCCAGATCATGAACTGGATATTTCTTCTCAGCTTCTTTTAATTGACGGGACGCATAAGCTATCACCCGTCCTTTCTGCATTAACACACATCCGAGGCCGACTCTAGATGCATCACTATAGATTACATATTCTTCTCCACTTTGCGGTAGTGCTAACACCGGTGCTTCACACAAGGCTTGTTTCAACCTTTGAAAAGCTTCTTGTTGTTTTTCCGCCCATTCAAACTTTTCGCCTTTCTTGGTCAACTTGGTCAACGGGGCAGCTATCGAGGAGAAATTCTCGACAAATCTTCTATAATAACCTGCCAAACCAAGGAAACTTCGTATTTCAGTCGGACTTCGAGGCGGTTCCCACTTCATCACGGCTTCAATTTTCGCTGGATCCACTTTCACCCCTTCGGCATTTATCACATGGCCAAGAAATTGAACTTCCTTTAGCCAAAATTCATACTTAGAAAATTTCGCATATAGTTTTTCTTGACGAAGCAACTCCAGCATTTGTCGCAAATGCACTTCATGCTCGGCTTGGCTTCGCGAATACAATAGGATGTCGTCTATAAATACTATCACTGAAGTATCAAGAAACGGACGACATACCCGATTCATAAGATCCATGAATACGGCCGGAGCATTGGTTAACCCGAAAGGCATCACCAAAAACTCGTAATGGCTATATCGCGTGCGAAAAGCTGTCTTCGGAATATCAGATTCTCGAATCTTCAACTGATGGTACCCTGATCTCAGGTCAATTTTAGAAAAGTAAGATGCCCCCTGTAGCTGGTCAAACAGGTCATCAATTCTTGGTAGCGGATATTTATTCTTCACCGTGATCTTGTTCAATTCCCGATAGTCAATGCACATACGCATTGACCCGTCTTTCTTCTTAACAAACAGAATAGGGGCTCCCCAAGGTGATGTACTCGGTCTAATAAAACCTATATCTAACAATTCTTCCAGTTGCTTTCGTAATTCCACCATCTCTGAAGGTGCTAAACGATATGGAGCTCGAGCAACAGGAGCAGCTCCCGGAACCAGTTCAATCGTGAACTCTACTTGTCGATCTGGTGGTAACCCTGGAAGTTCATCTGGAAACACATCTGGAAATTCATTTACAACATTTACATTTGCTACCCCCACATTTATTGGCTTAGCCACCGTTACATAAGCCAAATAAAACATTCCCCCTTTGCTAATGCAGCTTAGAGCCTGAGCAAAGGAGATAACTGGCATCCTCAACCGTGGTCTTTCACCCTGAATCTTTATCCATTTCACCTCTGGTATACTGTAACACTTTTGTTTCTACAATCCATGTTACCATAGTTTGTTGCTAACCAATCCATACCCACAATCACTCCGAATTCATTAGTAGTCATTGGCTTCAAATCTATAGGAAAAGTGGTCCCGTAGATTTTGAGCTGACAACCTTCCAGGTGTTCGGAAACCCAAACATATCTACCATCTGCTATAGCTACTTCCAAGCTTTCATCCATAGGAGTTAGTGGTACATTCAAACGAGGCATCAGAGACACCGATACAAAACAATGAGTAGCTCCTGGATCAAATATAACATATACATGTATGGAATTTAGAGTGAAGATACCTGTAACCACATCAGTCTTTTCACGAACTTCTTCAATAGTCATCTGAAAGGCTCGCGAGGCTACTGGTCTTCCCCGGTTCTTCACCTCTTCCTTCTTTCCTCCCTGGTTATCTCTGGATCTATCACTAAATGCTCTAGATTTCTGCTATGGACAATTTGGGCGAATATGATCCGTAGCTCCGTATTGGAAACACCTACGCTCCGCCCGACAGTGGCTAGCATCATGCCCTGGTTTTCCACAATTTTGACAACTAACCGGTGCAGTGTTGACTCGACAACTTCCTGAGTGCCTTTTTCTGCACTTCTCACACCATTTTGCTTCATCTTTTTGGCCTTTACCCTTAAAGTTAGACCCAGCTTGTTGTGACTTTTTCTGAGGCGTCCACCCTTGGTCTTCCGCCTTTCTTTTGATTTCAATTACTTTCTTCTCATCTTCTTGTCTTTTCAGTTCTGTCTCCCTTTTAGTGGCCCTATCCACCACTTGTCGGAAAGTAGACAATTTAAGTGGTTGCACTATCTCACGGATTTGGGTCGTCAATCCCCAAACATACTTGTCAATTTTTCTCTTTTCAGTGTTTACTTGATGCTCCGCAAACCTTGCTTTCTCCAGAAAGCTCATAGTATATTCTTGGACAGATTTAGAACCTTGTTCCAAGTGTAGAAATTCATCTTCCAATTTCTTTACAGCCACTTCCGAACAATACTCTTCATTAAACTTAGTCTTGAATTGCTCCCAAGGTATTGATAGGGACGAATCAGGACCCAATGACTTGCTATAAATCTGCCACCAATGTAATGCATTGCCCGTTAATTGATTTGTAGCAAACTCCACTTTGTCCCCTTCAGCACATTTACTGACTCGGAACACTTTTTCAATGTGCATTATCCACTCCATTGCCTGGACCAGATTGTCTGTCCCCGAAAATTCTTTTGGTTTGCAGCCAATGAAAGCTTTATAAGTACATCCAATCTTCTTTTCAGAAGCTTCCCCGCCTTGTATTTCTTTTTCTGTGTAGGCATGGCTTTCTCCCTGACTTTCAATTTCGGGTTGCCTATCATGAGTTCTTTTCGCAGCTTCTTCACCCGGGTTATTCACCAATGTAGGCAGCAATTCTCTAACCACATCAGCCACAATAGCCCGTATATCCAGTGGATTTTCCCCCACTGGTTCCCCTGCTCTTCGTCTATCTGAGCCTTGTGAACGGGCTGGTCCACTCCTTGATGTTCCACGCCCGAATTTCTACCAGTAGGATTACTCCTTGTGTTTCTCATACTTCAAAATTAAGCAAACAGTTAGATTACATATATAATAACAAACTTATATATGTCTATCAGTCCATCATGTCTGGTATCTCTCAAGGTTTAAGTCCAGGAATCTAATCTAAAGACACATAGTTCACTTAAACCACGGCTCTGATACCAACTTGTAACACCCGACTTATTAACAAAACACCCCATAAATTTTTATTTTTATTTTTCAGACATATATTTTACAATCAAAACCATATTCAAAGGGGTATTAGTTAATACAAACAGGCACAAGAGTATCAAGGATTACAATATACTAGTATTATACATCCTTCAAGCCGGGCTGCTACGTCAACATTACTGAGTCCCTAGTCACGGACTTTGTCTTTCCCCTTTGCGGGGTCACGCTCACCTGCAGGGACATATCAAATAAACACTATGAGCTATAAAGCCCAATGAGTAATCATACAAATAATCTCACATATATAAGAGAATAATAACATTTAAACTCTCATAACAATTTCTGTCCCATATTTCATAGTCATAATTGTCCGCACCATATGTCATGGCCATATAAGCCGCACCAAAACATTTTAATATTCAAGTCATAGCCCTAAGGCCGCACCAAACAGTTTCATCATTTATTTCATAGCCCAAAGGCCGCACCAACTTGGGTTCAATAACCCGGTATCATGGTCATAAGACCGCACCATTTAAATTCAAGATTTAATATCATAGCCGTAAGGCTGCACCATTTGGATTTCTCAATCCCATATTACTTCTTCATGACATTTGAGTAATCAACCATCGTCTCATCATCAACTACTTCAAGTAGTGCCATTATAAACATTGTATATCATACTAGATATAGTTAAGATTACTCACCTTGATGCGATATTGTCAATCTTGGGCTCAAACCGAATAAAACTTCAAATTATGGAATCTAAGGGAATTTAGATCATCTACTAGTATCTAATCACTTTATTATAACCCCTGCAATGTGCATACCAAATACTATTAATATATAGTCACCAATTCTTGAATTATACAATTTTCAACTTGATATTTCTATATGCTAAATAATTTGCAGCCGTCTGTTTATGCTTTGTTTAACCTGATTAAACCTAGACACACACTATTGACTCAAAAATGGTTTTGTACTACTCTTCCTTAGGTTTCTAAGGCTACTGACCTCATATTTTTCTGATTTTTCTATGATTTTATACGAATTTTACACTGCATGAACATTGTGCTGTCACGAACCAATTCGACAGCCCTGTAAATAACGTGATTTCTACCTATCTTGAATGTAGAATTAACCTATAACATATAAAACTTAGAGATACTACACATCCATACGGTTCTAGGGCCGTAAGAATCACCTTCATACGATTTTTCTACGATTTTATATGATTTATACAATACAGTGTTGAATTAATGCAACAAAACCGTAAAATTTAATGTTTTTACCTTGAAATCTTCAAGGAAGCTCCAAGTTTTTGCAGAATTCGTACAAGAAAACCCTCTCCCGTAGCTTCTCCAAGCTTCTGCACATGTGGGGTGACTTTTCCCCCTTTTTATACCTCAAGAATTTGCAGTTTAGCCCCTGGAGTTCCATTTCTTGAACTTTTGCCACATTTATCAAATTTTATGACAAAAATCTGTTTTAATAACATTTTAAGTCCAAAACTCAAAATATTAGTACACACCAAATCCTTTTCTGTCCAAAAGACCAAATTACCCTTCTACGGTAAAATGACCAAATTACCCTTTTTAATTATATTTACATATAAAAAGTATCTTGGTGTTACATAAATGGGTCGTGACGTGTCGGGTTCGGGTCGGGTCAAGACACTAAACGGGTTGAGAGGGGTGAACCCGGACACGACTTGTTTATGTAAACAGGTTGAAAGCTGTAACACGAACTCGACCCGTTTAACCTGTTTCAACCCGACACGACCCGGTTAACCCGTTTAAAATATTTTATAATAGGGTCAACCCGCCAACCCGTATATATATATATATATATATATATATATATATATATATATATATATATATATATATATATATATATATATAACGGATTTTCGGACTCAAGTTGGTTTAAACCAGCAAAAACCGGCTCAACCTATAAAAAACAAAAATTTAATAACTAAAACCGGTTTAAAGAATATCTAAACCGTATCTAACTCATAAGAGCTAGCAGAGAGCCAAGCAATTGAGCTATAACTTTCCTAAAGTTTTATATCATGAACCAAAAGTGATGTAAATGTGAAACCTTAAAATTAGGACAAAATTGAAAAATGCTTCAAAATTGGACTAAAAACGGTGAAGCAGAAAAGAAAGAGACCACTTGTGTGTGTGTGCTGTTGTGTTTGTATCAACTATAACATCCTACTTTTGTATAATGAGGAAACTCACCTGAATCGCGAGATAAGAACATAACACCGGATTCCCAAAGAATCAACAACACGAACCTCCTAATCCATCATTAGATATAACTCGGTATCCCATACCATATAAAAGGTTAATCCTTTTGTCCACATCTTGATTCTATCAAAGTTTGACCAAAAGTCAAACTGGTCAAAAAGTCAATTGGAAACAGTCAAAGGACAATGCTTAGCGCCACTATCTCCCCAAGATAGCATCGTTAAGCCCATATCCAGAATGGGATGTCGCGCGAGTTAGCATCGCTAACTCCCTATGTTAGCGGCGCTAATTGATGAACTCTTGAACTTCCTTATTACACATTTAATCCATTAAGACAGAAGCTATAACTTTTTAGATTACGTTCAATTGGTCCGAAATCCCATAAAAATGTAAACTTTCTTGACATGCATGTCAAATCTCACACCTAGGTCAACAAGAGGACTATATCCATCATCCAAGAGTTTCAAAACTCAGACTCTTACAACTTTCTGGTCCAGGGGCTGAAGATGAAGCATTACAAGGGACTATGATGCTTGGAGTTTCCCCAACTCCAAGATTAACTCTTCAAGGACCAAAAACACCAACATTCATACATAAAAAAGGAAAGAAATTCACAATATGAACAAACCAGGGAATAGATACTCACAAAGGTCCAGAAATAAAACTCCAAATGATCCCAAGGCTAAAAGATGCTTCTATTGCTTCACTTCTTTGAACCTTATTCTTCAAGAAATCCTCTTAAGCAATCTCAAAGCCAAAACCACCTTCAAAGGCCAAAGATCTATGCACATGGCTTCTAGAATGAATGTAGGCTGAAGAAATGATGACTATAGCGTTTGATGCATATAAATAGTGCCCAAGGCCCGAGAATCTAAGGTTTTGCAATAACGGTGGTTAGCAGCGCTAACTGCAGCCTTTCCGTGCACAATTTAAGACAACAATAGCAACCCTAACCTCCCTAGTTAGCGATGTTAAGTCCAGACTTTCCTTAGTCAGTTTTCTTTAAGCCCAAGCTGGTTGTTTCGAGAATCGGGTCTTACAAATTAGCAACATATTTTTCTTGTCTTAATAGCAATATACCGCAACTTCTTGATTTTCAAATTCCTTATTTAGATTCTACAATCTCTGAATCTGTTTTCTTTTGTTGTGTCATTGGAATGGTAATTTTCTTTTTTTTGAAAGTAACACATCATTCATTTCGACACTCATGTGATGTCTCTATGTGCGTACCCGTGTCTGTGTGATGTCTATATATGTATATATGTGTCCATGTATCTGTGGTTGTGTGTGTATAACAATGTACTTCATTTAACTACTAATATTGTCACTATATTTAATTGGTTTCATATTGCTTCTTAGGTTTCATCGGATCCTTCCGCCATAACACACGACTTAAAACCCTCGTATTAACCATTTTGATCCAAATGGTTATAATTCACTAGTGCCCCATGGAGATTCATGTGCCAGTTAACTTTAGCCTGCATGATTTAATATAATCATTAAGTCGGACTAAATTTGTTACTTATTTTAATTTTAGACAAAAAAGGAAAACTAAATATCAAGTAACTAAAAATGTACATTGATATAATACAGGGGTGGTTTTTGTAATTTACTCATGGTCCCAGATTCCAAGTTTCTTGTGTTGCCCACGATATCTCTGCAATAATCTTTCTGCACACAATAAAAACACTACTCCACGTATAGGCTGATTCAGCGGGATCATATTTCTCCTCCATCTCCGTCAACAATGGCGCTCCGAAGAATCATAGTGAAGCGTTTCTGCAATCGAACCGTCCAAGATCAATCACCGATAATCGGAACTATAGACGATTCAACCTTCATTTCTACGTCGTCTAAAAAACCCTTGGATGGCGCAGAAGCGAACTTTCATTATGAGCTGTTAAAGTCGCTTGATAATTCCTCTTCTTCCACCGCCAATGCCAGATTCTTCCGACGGTTTCTTCAACAGAGAAAATTTATTCAGTCTTCCACAATGAACTTATCGGAGCTGTTTTACTTCCCTGTAGGACAAAAACTAAATATCTCCCGCAGCGAACGTGTCAAGCTTGACGGTTCGAGACCTCCGACGACAAAAAGCTCACCGGATCCGGCTGTTTCCGTTGAAATATTTGTACATGAGGCGAGGAAGATTCAGAGATGTTGTCAGTTGCAGAACGTGAGATCAGCTTTGAAGCGAAACCCTAGCAACTCCATAACCTACTCGGAATTTCTCAGCATCTGCAATGATGTGTGTACGAATTACGACGAGGGCGTGATCCTGGCGAAAAGGTTGGATGAAGTAGGTGACGTCATCGTTTTGGGGAACGTCGTGTTCATTCGTCCCGATCAGGTATATTCCGTTTCCTGAACAGTTTCAATAGGGGTCATTAATTAAACCGAGAAAAATGAGTTAAAAACTTGGCATTGATCATAACTCTTTGAAAATTGCATGCATGAATACAATTATCAATTACTGCCCACATCATTATAAGATAAATATCTTTATTTTATATCGTCAATTACAGTTTTAACATTCTAAGCCAAATTTACAGAGTCTTATGATTCTTCAATCGAACAGTAAATTAAGGTTTTCAATTATTAATGGAGCGATTTCAGTTTTGATACAACTATTGATATTGCATGCTAATTAGGATGTTGCTGATTTAATAAAAAAGGAACCTCTACATTTAATAAAAGTAAAGCCTGTGCTAACAGTAACATTGCATGTATGCAGCCCAGATCGATATTTGTATTTATGGTACCACTTCCAGATTTTCGGTGCATGTTGCCAAGTGCATATACGACGAATCTGACCACTTGCTACCACAATATATACTCTGATTACAAATAATATAAATATATGCATTATCGATATCCATATATTTATAAAAGGGGATAACTAAAAAGACACTATTTTTTACCAATTACACACCTTAATCATTACTTTTAAGTAGGTCAACTGTTTATTAATCATTACCTTAATCATTACTTATAAAAAATCACGAAACTAAAGTAAGTGTCTAATCCAAAAGACAATATTAAGAGTAAATTATAAGAATGGTCATTTAGTTTTGTATTTTTTAGGGTAAATTCCAAAAAAGACACTAATTTTTTAAAAAAAATTCGATTTTGACGTTGTGTTATATATATATTTTCAATTAAGTCACAAAGTTTTCAGTTTTTTCCAATTAAGTCATCATGTTTTCAAATTTGTTTCAATTTTGACCATTTGACCGGTTAACCCGGTAGCCAGCTGATGTAGAATGATAACGTGTCAGTCTTTGATGATGCGATGATGACATGACATGCTGACGTGACACCCAAGTGTCACGTATAATATTTCTTATACTTCTAACCGAACGAACTTAAACTAACATAAAAAATGACAATTTAGTAACTTAATTGAAAAAAAAGACAATGTCAAAATCGATGTTTTTGAAAACTTAATGTCTTTTTTTGAAATTTGTCATATTTTTTATAATTATGAGCTCTCTTAAATTTAATATTTATAAATCATTATTTAAGCAACAAATAAATATAAAAAAGAGTAACTTATATATTTGGTCCTGTGTATATCCAATTGTTTCATAATTGGTCCCAAGAACAGTTCTCTTGAAATTCCCATCGTTATTTGAATTTTTATGACGTTTTGGTCCAAGTTTAATAATTATATTTTAAGGATAAAAATTGGAAAAAATCAGCTATAATCACGGGAAAGTAAACCAAAAATGTTACAAAAATATCAAATAAAGATCAAAATTGCAAGACAATTTTTCAGGATCAAAATTACAAAGTTCAACTATACTATGTAACCAAAAATATAATTAAATCAAAAAAATTAAAACCGGATAATATAATCATTTTAATCTTCAAAGTTGAAAGGAGACTATCAAATTGGGGTCAAATTTGAATGAATGAAAGTATTAGGTCCGGAAACTACAAAATATCAATCACGGCGCAAAAATGTAATTGACTCTACAAATTTGGAAATAGTAATTGTATTGGTTCCTACATTTTGTTGCTACTCACATTCCTATACATGTTAAGTTGTGACAATTATCATATTTAATAGGGAAAATGACTTATAAGGGTAATTATGTTTCAAAACTGTTCAAAAAAAATCATCCAAGTTTGATCTGTTCAAAAAACACCATCCAAGTAAAGCCTTTGTACAAAAAACACCATCCAAGTAAAGCTTTTGTACAAAAAACACCATCGAACTACATGTTTTGTTCAAATTTTACCCGATGGTAACCGGCTCTTGCAGGTTAAAAGATGACTTGGCCGGTCACCAAGTATTAGGCCAAGTCATCATTTAACCTGCAAGAGCCGGTTACCATCGGGTAAAATTTGAACAAAACATGTAGTTCGATGGTGTTTTTTATACAAAGGCCTTACTTGGATGGTGTTTTTTGTACAAAGGCCTTACTTGAATGGTGTTTTATGAACAGACCAAACTTGGATGGTCTTTTTTGAACAGTTTTGAAACATAATTACCCTTATAAGTCATTTTCCCTATTTAATAAAAGTAATAATATTTAAAGACACATGTCATAACATAAAATGAATAGGAATATGAATAGGAATAAAATGTAATTTTTCATTTGGAAAATAGTAATATAATCATTTTTACTTGGAAGATGATCAAAATTAATAGGAAACTATCACTTTAAGGAACCATTCTTGTGAATTATTCTAAATAATATTTAGCATAAAAATTACATAATTTCTTTTGACGTTGCAGGTTGTAAAACCGATGGAGAAATTAATTCAACAATCCATAACAATTCCAAACGACCCAAGGAAACATGAACTCGAAGAACTTGAAACAAAAAAAGCCCTAATCGATCAAAAAGCCATATCGCAAGTTCGCGGTGAGCTTTATTGTGGACTCGGTTTGTTGATTTTACAAACATTAGGGTTCATAAGGCTAACATTTTGGGAACTGAGTTGGGACGTAATGGAGCCAATTTGCTTCTTCTTTACATCGTTAGACTTTGCATTTGCGTACATGTTTTTCCTAAAAACATCCAACGAACCCACTTTTGAAAGCTACTTTCATCGACGGTTTAAAGTGAAGCAAAAGAAGCTCATGGAAGTTCACAATTTTGACCACCAAAAGTACCAACAGCTTTGTGACGCTTTTTATCCTAATGACAAAAGTAAGGCTTTTTCTGACCCGGTTCAGAAACTTGAGCAAGGTTTTGGTGATGTTTAATGTTGAAATAATGTTTAAATGTAGTTTTTTTGGACCATTTAGGAGTTGTTGTGGCACTTGTAACTAGTAGTTAAGGGATAAGTTAATGTTTTGGGTAAATAACAAAGGGTTATTGATGAATTTTTTTTAAGCTTTTAGAAAGGTTTTTAAATGAGCGATGAAAACTTTTGTTATTAGGGAATTGTTCATTATAAATTTATGATGAACAGCCTCAAAATGTGTAACCGGTCACAACTTACCGGTCCAGGTCCAGGCCGTTTTAACCGGCTAGTTATTAAATTTAATGACAGTTAGTATAGAATAAATTGTTAATAATTCCACCTAGTTAATGACCTTTTTTAGTCGGGCCCAAGGCCCTCATACCCGGTGGAGATTGAAAATCCGTCTTGGACCTGGATCAGGCCTCTCTTAAATGGACTCGGGTCAGGTATGAGCCCAAATCGGATAAGTGGCCTCTTGTATCCGACAAGGGAGTAGCATCCGTGCTTCGCTGTGGCTAAAGAAATGAAAAATGCTAACACAAGTTAATTTGGTAATAATTTAACTTATATAGAAATATGCCATTAGTGGGTTATTTTTAAAAAATTATCGAAATAACAATATATACTATAGCAGTGAAGCTAGAATAATATCATTTTAGGCATAAATACATTTAGTGTATTTTACTCTCTTGTTCTGAATCATGAATAGATTGATAACTAAGGAAAAAGACACATAGTTAGAAACATTATATCATCAAATAACATCCACAATTCTACTAGCAGTTATAGATCCATTAGTCACATAATTCTAATCCCTTTTGACCCCATTTAGTAGGCTAAGAGCCGCATTAAGTGGCAGAATGACCCGAAGTCCAGTTCACCCTTCACAAATCACAATTACATATTTCTTCAATTTCATAAATTTCAAACCTTATAAGACACATCATTTTTATTTATATAATCTTATTGTTTATAATATAAGTTGACTATTTACAACTAAATTAAAACTTATAAGACCCATTACCATGATTAAAAAATTTCACGCCAAGACCCAAGAGTTTGTAAATTTACAAGCTTTGGGTGAAAAGGCTTGTAAATTTCAGAGACAACGTTGGTGTCACTATAATATTCAACTTCGACACTTGAGCGATGAATGATAGCTTGTCATTTGGAGGACCATGAGATAGGTTTTCTCATAGAAAAAAACATAGCTAGTGTAGAGAGATGGATCATTGTGTGTCTGGACATCCAACCCAATCAACATTTGTATATATGTAATGAGACAAGAAGAAAGAGATTTGTATAAAGTTAGGCCATAGATAAGTATGTCGTTGGTGTATCGTATCATGCGTTTGAAAGAAATCATGTGGCAATTCATGGTGTGTGCATGCGAAAAAAACTGTTTAGCATAAAATATGTTTGGACGACTAAAAGAGTAAAAATAAGATATTTAAGAGCGTTTGTTAGGCTTTGCTAAATGACTGAATCATCATATATTGAGCCCATAGTTGGACTGATTTGGCCCATTGTGTTAATATGCTTAGCTCTTTTGGACCCGTTCTCATTGACTTCTCTATTCCTCAAATGGTTTTCTCTAAGGATAACAAGTCAATCGCCTTCCACAGTGAACCCTATTTCAAACTAGCTACTCCGTCCACACTTCATACCTTGTTGCGTAAAGATGCAATCAACTCCCTTAGTCCCTTTATGTGATATTTTCCATTTTTACACCCATGAGTTCAGTTCAGCCGCCATATAACCCTCAAACTGACCCTATAACTACTACTACTGACATGCTCACCAATTTTGCTGCCGTCTTCGAACGCCCAAGGACCCTTCCAACATTCTGAAATCATGATCATCATATACCCACCAACCCACTATAACAAATTTTTATTATGAGAATTCCTTAGCTACACATTGGGCGGTCATGATGGAGTCACCGCCACCATTAAACAAGTCCCCGATTCCTTTTCTAGCTACAAATCAAAAATGACATCTAAGATTTTATTTTAAAAAATACATCAAAGGCGAGGAGGTCAAGTACATCACCCATAAGTCGTACAGATTACTCCAAGCCTTTTCAATGCCTTTTGAAGTATGAAGCGACATATCTCTTGGAATACAGTAAACGATAACAAACATGCAACACAAACAAATATTCAAACCCGTATTTCCCCGCAGATCACATGAACATGCAGGTTATGCAACTGTAAATAAAAACAAGAGATCAAGGATACCTTTCTGATTATGAATGATGTCTAGGATGAACAAAAGGCCCAAAGCAGAACCTCTATCTTCTAATCGCACCCCAAGACATATCATAAGCTACACGACTTCATATATTTTGATCTTGAACGGTCAAAACCATGAGCTATCGCTTGGACTTTTACTGGCCGAGAACTCAAGGAGGGAGAGAGGGAAACTGTGAAGTGTATGTGCCGATTAGAATAATTTATTGGCTAACGATGGAGGCTTTTAAGCCTTATCCTTGCTATGCCTATCCAATCCATGATTTTAGGGTTTTGAAAGTAAAACCATTTAATTTTCATTTACACCATTGATCATCTTATACTTTCTAACTAACACACCATAACTTTAATGTGTTAAAATACCCGGTCCCTCACGTTTCCTTTTTGTTGTGTAAGTTATATCGTAACCCAAAAAGACCATGAATATATATATATATATATATATATATATATATATATATATATATATATATATATATATATATATATATATATATATATATATATATATATATATATATATATATATGTTGTGGCCATGCACATATAACCAAAAATATCGATGGACTATACCACTCACCTACCCCAGTCCCATGGCAATACGACTATCCGAGTGATCGTCGTTAGGTTTTCAAAATTTGCTCACTTGATCTCATTACCCTCTCACTTCATTGCACTTACGTTTGCAATTACATCCCTTCATGATATTTACTAGTTACACGAGATTCCTTAGAGTAGGGTGTCGGATCGTGACCCCCTGTTCTTAAGCGCCTTTTTAAAGGAATTGCTGAAGCAGCTGGCACAAAGCTGATACATTCCACAACTAACCGCCTGCAAACAGACGACCAAACATAGGTGGTAAACTATTGTTTACAAGGGTACCTATGATCATTTCTAGCGACGAATCATGTACTTGGCACAAATTCCTCTATTTAGCATTTTGGTATAACACATCATACCATATTAAAATAACCACTTCCAAGCTTTGTATGGTTGCCCGGTTCCAACCATTCACCATTACACCAATGAGGACTCGTCCAATGCTTCTAACGATGCAACACTTGTCGAACACAACCGCATTTGCCACATTTTGAAGCATACTTTAAAACATATCCACCGACATATTATTGATATGGCTAACCGCAACAGCTTGGATAAAACCTTTGGCATTGGCGACGTGACATCCTTCAAGCTACAACACTACCAACAGCAGTTTGTGCACTATCGCACAAACTATACATTATCCAATCGTTTTTTAGAACCACTCAAAGTCACTGAGAAAATTGGAGTTGTCTCCTATCGTTTAGACTTGCCCTTGGTTTGAAGGTCCACCTCGCATTCCATGTTTCATTACTTCGACCCGCCTACAGTAATTATCCACCAACGCCTACACCATTGCTCTTGATAGTGGGACACCACTTGATGCACCAAAAGAAAATCTTACAACAATACCTAACCAACTCCAGTATTCACGAAGTACTTGTGAAATAGCAACACTGTGACTTAAAGGAAGCCACATAGGAAAATTATGATACCATGAAAGCTTAGTTCCAACATTCAAGTTACCTGATTATTATTTACTAGAGCTTAAGGACAAGTTCATTGTCACGGGGGGTGGGGGTATTGATACGGAACTTCTTAATTCTCACTATTGACCCAATTGCCCCAGACCAAGACATTCATCCAAAGACAACAAGCGATTCAACCGCCAGGGCCAAGCCAACATGCAGTCTTCCGACCCTTTTTCGAGACTATTCATAAACTTGAGCCCGTCCCAAGCGAGCATTCATGCTTGCAGCCCATTGTTGGATCCAATAATTTGCATGTTCATGGGAAACACACAAAATTTCCCCCCCAAAGTTCTACTTCTCATTCTACTACATCTTGGGAGATTAGCCATATCGAATTGGCCATTATCATGACGAAGTGAGGAAGAGAGCGACGTGATGGGGATGAGAGAGAAAGAGAGAATGTGAGTTTAATTTTAAACGAATCAATACGGGGAAGTTATTTTAAATTAGGGTTATTTTCATAATGGCCCAACGAACTTTTGCCATTTATTTTAAATGGTCACTGAAGTTTTTTTGTGCATTCTAGGTCCTTAAAATAGCAAAATATATGTCAAAAATACCATTTTATGGGATTTGACCGGGTCATCCGGTTAACACGCCTACGTGGCATGTCATTTCTCATATTAGTCAACAAAGCATGTCCACGTGGCGCTGACATGGCGTCTACGTGGTTTTTTTTAAACTAACTATATAATAAAATGACCAAAAAGAATAATAATAAAATAGAAGAATAAGTAGAAGTTTAATCCGGACGATCTTCAACCACTATAACGTTGTTCTGAAAACGATGGTTTCAGAGATTCTTTCAAGTTGAGTGCTAACTAACAATTAACAAAAAATTAAGCGGAAAAATCTACCCAGATGATGAAATTCAAATTTCAGAAGAAATTGGGTGATATAAAGGTAGCAGATTTAGCTTCTGGTTCAAATTAAAGTTGAAATTTACCTCGGAAACAGGACTATGAGATGGATCAGACAAATGGGGAGGAAGATAAAGCGTAATTAGAAGGCAAAAAAACAAATCAATCAAGTTAATGGTGGAAAAGAGACAAATGTTACATTGAATTGAAGACGCTAATAAGTGAATTTGTTTACCTGGGTGGATGCATTCAATTAAGAAGCTTGTCAAATTCTTGGTTAACATATAAAGAAGGAGACTAACCATCCAGTTTGTTGAATTTGTAAAGCAAGAACGAGAGTTCCGATATCATCGTGGTCGACGATATACAAAATATTCGGTCGGTTCGAGTGACAAAAAACACATTCAACAAAACCACCTACACTACCATTAACCACCACCGTGCACCACCATGGAAGTTCGAATACCACGTCGTTAAGAATTTGATCTCGTATTCGATTCGTGAAGCTCTTAAAGACCCTTTGAAATACGCGAGAATTTACTTGGCTAACATACACCACCGAGTGATTTATCTCGATTCCGATATCATCGTGGTCGCCGATATACAAAAGCTTTGGTCGGTGTCCTTGGGGTCCACGGCAATCGGAGCTCCGGTGTACTGTCACGCTAATTTCACCAAGTATTTTACTGACCGATTTTGGTACGATTCACAGTTGTCGAGCGTTTTCGACGGGAAGAAACCGTGTTACTTCAATACAAGGGTAATGGTGATGGATTTAGTGAAGTGGAGACAGGAAGATTACCGACGTAGAACTGTGAGATTGATGCAGGTTCAAAAGGAGGAGCGGATTAGGGTTCGCGAGAATGAGGATATGGATGGGTTTCAGGGAATGGGGATTCGAGTGTAGATCCAAGTGTTTAATATTTAATATTTAATATTTTTTCTTAATAACAACAATACCATAAATCAGAATTTTTAATTAAAAAACATGTTGGAGATGAGGTGGACATCTTTTGTGCCATATGTTGCCATGTCATTCAAGTTATACCGGAGAAACCGAGAAAAAGGGCGATGTTCCCTTTTTTAACGGGTAAATTCATAGTTTAGGGATCTAGAATACCCATAAATTTGTTTAGTGACCAAATGGAATAAAACCAAATAATTAGTTGGGCAAGAATGACAATAACCCTTTAAATTATAATAACAGTAAATAATAAATAAAAGATAAATTTCAATACGATTAACAACAATATAGTCATTTTATACAAGACAAGGATCAAAACCAAAATAAAATTAAATCGTAAGAACGGTTAGCTTTTGAAAAAGATGAAGTTGATTAAAAATACCGCATAAGTCATAATTTAATCTAAAAACAACTATGAACAGCTCAGGGGTGGAACATGAGAATTAAAATTAAAGGGTCCGGAACAACTACGTTTGATATATAACTAGTGGGTTGCCGTGCGATGCACGGCTGCTCGAGAACAGATTTTTTTCCCTCATCGTAAGCAAGCGTTGATGCAAGATGAAGATCCTTTGTAGCCTCTCCCATTGACCAAGCATTAACCGTACAATCCCACGTGATTTCTAGCCTCTAGTAGAATCCGGATTTATCTGCAAATCAAATACATTTATCAAATGTGCAAAAAAAGGGATAAATGCAAGAAATGGCAACGTACTTTTGTTAAAATGGGCAAAATGCAAGAAACAGCTATGTACTTTCAATCATTATGGTATACCATCCTACTTTCTTTTCTTTCTATTTCAAAATCATACTTCCAATTTTTTCAGATCAAGGCGTTGTACTTTGAAAATCTAACAAATTATAGCATTACACTTTCAATTTTTTCTTATTAGGACATTATACTTTCAAAAACCTATCCAAAGCAAATATAAACCAGTACATGTTGTTTTTAATAAAAGATTAATTTAGATGACTGAACATATAAATTTTAAATCTTTAAAAAAGATCTTACCTCGAAGCTTTCTTTCGAGTTCTAGTTCAGAGCATTGTTCAAAGTGGATTTGCTTAATCACAGGAAGCATAGAAGACAAAAAAGATGTTCCAATTTTTCTTGGGCAGGTATTTCCCGTATTTTTCCCTACAAATTGGTAATTCGTCAAATATGCACACAAAAAGGGATAAATGCAAGAAATAGCAACGTAATTTCGTTAGAATGGGCAAAATGCAAGAAACAGCCATGTACTTTCAATCATTATGGTATACCATCCTACTTTCTTTTCTTTCTATTACAAAATCATACTTCCAATTTTTTCAGATTAAGGCATTGTACTTTGAAAATCTAACCAATTATAGCATTGCACTTTCAATTTTTCCTTATTAGGACATTATACTTTCAAAAACCTATCCAATTATACCAGTAAAATTGATTTGTATTTGGATGATAGTGATATATTTGGTTAGATTTTTCAAAGCATAATGTTGTAATAAAAAATGTAAACACGACGCCATAATACACAAATCAATGAAAGTACGTTCCTATTTCTTGCATATAACCCTGTTTGTCCAACCTTTGAGGATTTCACTGCATCATTTCAACAAAAGTGCTTCTTATAGTTAGATATAGAGCTTTAGCGATTTATTTCACTTCAATTACCGCAATTGAAATGTGTGTGTTTCCAAATCAAAAAAGTGTCTCGTTTCTTCTTAACTTAATAAATTAATGGATACATGACTTAATCCGTTAAGTTATACACGATTGTTTTTGTGGCTTGATACAAAAGGAAAACAACGTAACATGAGAAAGTCAGAGAAAGGAGGCATTCACCTATTGAATCCGATCATTTTACAAATATGGTCTCATTTATTTTTCTTCCATTTCGTTAGATGTTATTTTCTCATATATTGCTTTAAATTTTATTTATATATACATCACTTTATCAATACAACCCTCAATACAAAAAGAAACAGTTTGTGGATGTGAATATACCTGCATGGTTCCCAATCATGACCGAGTTTGGTTACATTGGCATGAAGAGCCTTTTGAACATCTTGACGATTGCAATCATACGTGTAGTAGTCGCTACAACGATCTATAATCTGCCACTGTATGCACCAAACATACCCAAAGGGTCAATTTTTATGTTACAAAGAGCATGTTGCAAATTAAATTAATATGTTTTGCTAACAAATTTGTTAAATAGTTAAGCACACACCGACGTCTTTTTCGGTTTGCTAGTAAGGTTTCCATCAAAGCATAAAGGAGCATAATGCAATCATGAAACAAATGTTGAGCATCACATCTGCAATCTGCATTCACATTGAGCTTTACATCTGCAAAGGAAGATATATTTAAGTTTCTTAAAATCGATTCAGTACAATCAAAGGATCTGCAACCAAATCCAAAGCCTGATTACCGTTAACCAAAATTAAATCGTAATGAAACCTGTAATCCAAACGAAAATGACCAAATGAGCAAAGGTTGAAATCGTAATTGCCTGAAACGATCTACAATCAAGTCGTAATCGAACCTGTAGCTTCACATCTACAAACGAATATATATATTTAAGTTTCTTGAAACCGGTTCAGTTTCAATCAAAGGATCCACAACCAAGTCCAAAGCTTGATTACCGTGAACTGATGATTGAACTTGATTAAATCGTAATTAAACCTGCAATCCAAACGAAGATGAGCAAATGAGCAATGGATGAAATCGTAATCGCAAATGAGCAAAGGTTGAAATCAATTTACTCCTCCGCCGCCCCATCACCAGCATCCACAATCGCAGCATCTATGTATCCCCACCACCGTAAGCCGCTAACTTCTGCCACAATCAGAGCAAGGGAGGTCGTAAGTGTAAGAGAGATATAATCCACGTTATACATAAGTTACATAAACATCTCCACATCAAAATCATTCATGGAAATTGAATCGGAGACACCAAAAACTCAAGTAAATACAAAAATTATCACCGACTTAGACGCAATCGTCTCTATCCGATGTTTCCTCGCGACCTTGTTGGTAGCATGTATCTTCTCGTCCCAAGTCCAACACAACGCCGCCTCGCCGGACTGTCAAATGGAACATTCTTGAGGAATGTGGAAGCGATTCTTTCATCTCATTCGTCGATTGGGAAGGATCGAGGGAGTGGGAAGGACGATTAAGGGTGAGGGACGCTAAATCTAGGGAGTGGGAAGCACGATCGAGGGAGGAAGCGGTGGAGAAACATCCGGATAAGGATCCAGACAGACCCGAAGATGGATCCATAAGCCAGAGGTGGATCCGCGTGTCACAAAGGAAAAAAACGTAGCGTTACATACCAAAAAATGACGCAAATTGATTAAGAGGATAATATTTTTTTCATTTTTTAAAGAAACCTTTTATTTTTCTTCCAAAAGCCTTTTCTAATAACAAATTTATTTGTTTCCTAAAACCTTAATCGGATAACTAAATAATAAAACAAAAGCCTTTTCTAATAACAAATTTATTTGTTTCCTAAAACCTTAATTGGATAACTAAATAACAAAACAAGTATAAATAGAAAAATAAAAGGAGCAACTAAAAACACCACCGTCTCAAATTCTAAATATAAGAGAGACACTAGACAACATATAACCATTCATCGTATATATGATATAGACTATTAAAAACCCTAAAAATATTCAAAAGCTAATAGTGTAGTAGCCATATTGTACCTTTTAGTTTTGGGTAGAAAAGCAAGCTTAGATAGACACGGAAAGAGAGCACAGTGTACTTACTCTACTCTATGAGTCTATTCTTCTTTCTAACACTTATCAAAAGAAGCCCTAAAGGAATTACTTGTTAAGGTAACGAATAAGATACAAGACGAGAGGAAAATAAATACTCTAGTGTGGACTTACATGTAAGCAAGATTGTAGTCTTGTAGAAGTGAACGGGAGCTGTAGGTCGAAGTCACCGAGATCGAAGACGCTGAGAGACCGATTAGTGACAACGTTTAGTGACTTAGGAAGAAGACGATGAGACCAGAGAATAAATTCACAGTTAGAGAGAGGATGAGGTAGAGCGGCGGCGCCGGTGACGATGGTTGAGGGTTAACCTTTTTTATTTTACTTTGCAAACTTTTTAGTTTCTTAACGGTTCAAAATTTGTAATTTTATTTTTTGGTAGATCCGTTTTCCTTCAAATTAGGAGTTTTAGGTACTTTTTTATCATCTTTTCCAAAAACTTATAAATATTTTATAAATACAATCATATTTATTAACTAGTATTAATTAATAGATTCTCTACATGGGGCATGGGCTCCTAAAACATCTGGCTAATGGACCATGCTACAATAAGGACCGGCCTGCAATTATGAAACCGATATATCAAATTTTCTACCGTTGAATTACTATAACAGAAAAAAGAGAGGGGTCTGGTCATTTCAAAAATTCAGATGGTTCACCTCCATTTTCCATTCAAATAAAAAGGTGGCGGGGTGCCAATCGCTATATTTCCTCCGATTGTACGGTGAGTAATCCTTCCACCCTCTTCACCTTCCTAATTTTCTCCTGATAATTGATTAACATCGTCTTATGTTGTTAATCAATGTAATCCACATCCAATTTGTTTGTGATTGCATTTAGGTTGATCTTCTTCCCTCTTCTAAACTTCTTGTTGCTGATTACGTTATATTATTTGAAATTAACGATCGACGATAGTAATCCAATTCATTGCCTATGAACCGTAGAAGATCTTGATATCGATGTATCACCATTAATTTTTACGTTTCTAATAACTGATTAATCAATCAGGATTTTTCAATTTCGCATTTCGGATCTGAAATTGGTCTGATAATGTATTGCTCGACTTTGATAGGTTTATTTTCTGATTTCGTGTTAACTAGAACAAGGGCCATGCTATAATTATGCTCTAATTTGTCCCTGCTCCGAAGAACAGATGATAAACTTGTTGATTTCGTTGTTTACAAGTAAATGCCGGATATTATCGTGCTCGAATTTGGTTTAAATGACAGTAAAACTTTTCTATATTCGTATATTCGGTTTCAAATTTTGTTTATTGTTTGTATGATTGATAGGGTACTGTGCTAGGAGATGTCCGGTGGGTTTGGGGAAGCGGCAAGCAGGCCAACCCAAAGCTCATCGCTCTCAAATAACAATGGCTCCAACAACGGCGACGGTGGAAACTTCGAGTGCAGCATATGCTTGGATTTAGCTCAAGATCCCGTCGTTACTTTGTGCGGTCATCTCTTTTGCTGGCCTTGCATCTACAAATGGCTTCACATGCCCTCTCGTTCACAGGAATGCCCGATCTGTAAGGCCTTCATTGAAGAAGGGAAATTGGTCCCGTTGTACGGCAGAGGGAAGTATCCAACAGAAGCAAGATCCCAATCAGTTCCCAATCGTCCCGCCGGCCAGAGACCAGAAAATTCTCGTCGACCAGATCGGAACGCTAACGCATATGTGCAAAATGGAGCTGGATTAATCGGTGGTTTTGGGCCTGCGATTACTGCGACTTATGGGAACTTTACGTTTTCATTTGGGGGTTTTATTCCGTCAATTTTCAGTGTTCACATGCATGCACTTAATGGACCGCACATGTATGGAAATGGAGGTCGCCATGTTCATGAAGTCCGGCACAGAGATCACCAGCATGAAGTATCGCCACTTTTAGTAATTGGTCTCCTTTTTCTCTTTGCTCTACTTTGGGAACCAAATATCTGATTTTACATTATTGTCCATGTGTATATTCAATTGTCAATAGCTCAGGTACAAGGGTATGTATGTAACTTGACTCTGGTAGCAATGTTGATAATTGAACAATTGTTTATAGGATACCTCATATTTCCTCTCTTGCCCATATGATTTTTTTTGTCACTTCCATTTTTTGCCATGGTATATACTTTTGTTCTCATAAGAACATGCATTTGTAGCACATTGAAGACACCTCATTTAGGTTATGGAGGGCTTGTCCCCTAGACAGCTAACTTGATCAAATGCTGCATAAGCTTTCTTCATCAGTTCATTGCTTTTTTTTTTTTTTTGGTGGTACTTGACTTCAAGAGGGATCAACCAATCTAGGTGGGAAGAGATTTAAGGTTTTGGTGGTATATTGCTTATTTTGTTATTAGCCATAATCACCTCGAGGCGATACGTTGGGGTTTGTAAACAGAATATGTAAAAACAAAAATATATTAAAAATGTAAAAGTGTTAAAAAAGTATGCAAAAATTATATGGAAGAAACTGTGTGAATAAACTATGAGGGTAAATTTTGAAACATATAGAATCATAGAAGTAAAAACTGAATAAATAAAACTAAAAGTTACTTGAGGAAAAAATATAATTAGAATTTGAAAAATTCAAAAGTTTGCAACAAATTCGTAAAAAAATTAAAAGTTTTGTCAAAAATGTAAAAACAAAAAGTTAGCTGTGACCAAATTCTTAATAAATATTAAAAGTTGAGTCAATGTCTAAAAGTTTGTTCAAAAATTGAAAAAATTTAAAAGTCGGATGGACACCAAATTAGTAAAAATAATTAATTAACCGCAAGTTGTAAAAAGGAAAAATTGACAGAGGACCAAATTTGTAAAAAAATAAAAAATAGGTTAAAACTGTAAATTAGGAAATTGGTAGTGGGCTTTGGTTGGACCTTTGCTGGATTTGGATTCAGTAGGCTTTGGGCGGGCCTGAGTCGGATTTGGATCCGGATTCAGGTTGTGGAGTTTTCCAACCCTTGAAGGAAAAAAAAAAAAAAAAAAAAAAAAAAAGAAACTCGACATTAGTAATGAGGTTCAAAATCAAACCCCTAAACTCTAGGTAGATGATGGAGGCGTGTCGAACTTGAGCCTGCTGATTTAAGGAGAATTGGTTTTACCATTGACTGGAACTAATTATACGTAAAAGTTGACACAAAAGTCATGTAAATAAATACTGAAAATATTTTACAAATTATATAACTTATATGATAACTTATTAAGAAGTCCATGATGTTTGAAATAGTTTGTTAAATTATTTTAGCAAAACAATAGGGGACATCATATACGACATGGCAAGTAGACTTTCTTTCATATTCTGCAAGGCAACAAGATGAGGTGGCAATTTGCAATCCACTTGCAAGGCTTTGCAAGCCACGTCATGGAAGCTCTTAGGCTCATTTTTGTTGTATAGATTTGATGATGACTATTTATTTTATGTAAAATGACCATCTTGCAATAGGTTAATTCTTAATGTGTGTCAGGTCAACATTTGGTCAACTTAAGAAGACAAAGAATATTCGTAGGATTCCCACTCATACACATATATCTACCATTTACTCTCATAAGGGTAACCAAAGCTGATTTTGTAAGAACGTAATTTTAAGAGCTTTTCACTTTGTGGCATTTACAAGTGACTATTTTCACTGTGTGTATTGTAAATCTAAAGTTGGGTATTTGAAATAATGGCAATTATTGAAATATGTTCTTCATTCTTGTGATCAAATAGTGCATTCGTTTTGGAACTATAATTGTAGTTGTCGTTTCATCAATGAGAATTATATTCTTTTGAATGATTGTTCTGAATTTTTAGTACACTATTTTATACGATTTCTTTTCAACAAATTTGGTACTTTTACCTCTTGTTTTTTTATAGATATTTCATCCATGATGCATAAAAGAATTAATGTACAAAGTATATTGTTTCTGTCTGTTGGTGCTTCATGATCGTAGAAACTTGTATGCACGTACTTGTTTGGTTATTTGCAAAATTATTTCATTTTTTTACTAAGGGAGCTGATCCGTACACAATAGTTTTTTGTCATACACAACAATTTATGTTTTAGATAGGTTGTACTTTATGCATAAAAACATGATATTGTTGTGTAAGACAAAAAAAAGTTGTGTACGGATCAACTCACTTTCAGTAACCGATAAGTATATTTATTTTATTATTTCTGGAAACTATCAAATTAACTTTTATATGATATTAAGTGGGAGTTTGGGTTATATTTCTAATATGGAACAAGTCATTGATGGTATTTGCATGTTTGTCTTTGTCTTGATAGCCATTTCTAAGTGAAGATTCTTTTGGAATGTCTTCAGTCCCTTTATTTGTACAAATTATGATGCATTTGTCGTTGTGTCCTTTTAGTGAACAATCATCCAAGAGACTGTTCATGTGACCTGAACTCATAACCTTTTCGTCACAAAGTTGGCTAAAGATAAATATCTCCCTATGATTAATTAAAAACTATTTGTGTACAAGTTGAACTTGAATGGTTTACAGCCATTTATATATTTTGTCTATATGTACCACTGTTTTACATAGACATCATATGTGTGATGTGTCCCATTGCCCTCAAAATTCTACATCTGGGCATCTATCACGTGGGATAGTGCTGATGAGGCTGTCCAAGACTCCTTTATATTCCATCAACTACCCATTTGGATAATTAAAGTGTTATTCGAAAACGTTGAAAAATATACGAGAAAAGAAAATGACAACGTTCCTTCGAAAAATACAAGGATAAATTATAATATACGGAAATTACGAATTAATGAGTGAAGTTCTCCCATCCCTGAATATTTTTAATTAAATCGTTCTTTGTGTACTAAGTAAATAAATTCTCCATATATAATATGTAAGATGAGCAATCAAGTTCACCATTTATTTGAGATTCTTTTCTTTTGTTCTTCTTATTGAACTACTTTACTTTCTATTGTTGTCAATTGCCTTTATAGAGAAAAAAACGTTATGTATAAATATTTTATGAACTTTAGGTTACAAAAAGAAGACACTAACATATTGATCAATTTTTGGTCATATGTTGATGTGTATTAAATACAACTCGATGCTTCCAAAAGCGTTGAATGTATCTATCTTTCATGGGGGTGATTTGGACCTTACACAGAAAAGACTGCCATGTGAGAGCTGTCTACAATTTAATACCATCATGGCTTTCACCTTTGGTCACCTCTTATCTCTTTTTGTTCGTGTTCCACTTACACGATTAAGGTCTCGTTACTTGAGTTTAGTAATAATTCTAAATCATTATATTGCATATAATGTTTGTCATTAGTCATTATACTACCACATGGCAACCAGCATGTTTCTATTTATACATTTTATAATTACAATGTATTTCCACATGTTAACAAAAGTTATATTCCATTGCCGAAGTCACATTTTACTCCTTTTGTATTACATGAACAAAATTAAATAATGCGGAAAAGAAATGTATTAATAATATATACTGGCATTGGGACCGCTATTGCAATGAAGTTAGAAAAGATGCCTCAGCCCTCATGAGATATCACATTGTTGGATTGTTGATAACTGCGGTCTGATCCAAAATACATTTAATATAAACGGTAGAATATTATCCATAACTAGAGACAAAATAAATCAGGTATACGAGTTGTTATTTCATTTTTTATGACTTAACACCATAAAGTCAAGATATTATAATGTTGTTATATATGTTGGTAATTTTAGTGTCACCAAGTCATTTTATGTAATTGGAATGGGCTGGGTACATAGTGGAAAAAGGTTTTCGGAATTTTCAAGTGGGTACATTGTATGTGACAACTGTCAAATTAGTCAACCAAAGTCAACCAAAGCGTACGTTAAAGTCAATATGTGAAATGTAAATTTCAAAATCTCTACGTTGTATTATTTGATATTATAATATTACGTATGCTAATTTAAGTCAATTATACAAACAAACCATGCTGAGCTAGATGTTTTAATATAAAAAAAATACGGCATGAATAGTAACCGGCGTGAATAGTGAACGGTAAAAGTTTAAAACTCTTCGGAATATTACAAATTTTATATCAAAACGTAGATAAAAATACGACGGTTCCGAATATATATTTATATTTTTACCAAACGTTATATATAAAAAGTTATGATAGAAAAACGTATAATTTAACTTGAAAGCGACGTTTAATTATTATAATATATATATATATATATATATATATATATATATATATATATATATATATATATATATATATATATATATATATATATATATATATATATATATATATATAAAGAATTTCTTTTGACTATCAATTGGTCTTGGAGATTTGAAAAAAAAAATGTTGTTTTATTTAATTTATTATTATTATTTTTATATTAAAGTGGGACCCACTTCATTATTTAATAAATTTTACATATTTTACCCTCAAAGAATTTGTATTTTCATTTCGAACACTACGTATTCAATACGTATTTTTAAATTTATCAATAATATTATGACGTTTTATAAAACGGAAAAATTACCGTCAAAACGGTATCGTCGATACGAACAATCTGACGTCAAAATTTAATATTATTGATATTAGTTTTATATTTAATATTTTCTTTTTCTTTAAAATGGAAGTGTATTTACATTTAAACCCTATGTTTTTATTAAACTTACAATTAATACCCTTTCGTTAATTCATTAAAGACATTTAGTTAAAAAGATGATATTATTAAACTACGATTTTCGTAGATTATATTTTTATAAACAAAAATCATTTATTTTATATAAAAACTATTAAATCTATTTAAAGAGTATTTTAAGGGTATGTTTTGTCATAAACAAATTCTAAAAGCCATAAAAGTAATATATCTGTATCTTGATGGCCGCAATACGAAAATAAATTTACTATAAATAGAGGCTTCAATCCTCTCATTTCCTCACACCTCAGATCTCGATCTCTATATCACTAGTTAGTATTGTTAGAAGGTTCTTCGATATATATAGAAATATACGAAGAATGAGCGTTAGAAGTAGCTATTTTAGTTATAAATATAGTGAGTTCAAGTTAGAAGCACGAAGAGTCGGGCGATCTAACAACAGTTGGCGATAAGATCATCATCGACATTAAGGTAAGTTCATACCCCTTTCTTTTTATCTTTATTCAAGTTTTTAAGGGGGAGAATACAAGTTATACTATAAAAATAGCTATTTATACTCATCTGTGACAATAGTAAACAACATATGAATTTTGTAAACATCATTATGACAACAATTCAATTATAGTTCCAAAATATAATATCGAATGATCTACTTACGAGGGCGGTGTCTAGGCCGATCATTTGGGCTAGGTTGCTGGATTTCCGAAAGGCTTATACGCTGAAAGGGTCCTGCCTCCCCAGTTGATCTTCTACCTGGCCGTTCTTTATTTGATAGTCATGAAATATTATATTGGAATTAATAAAGGGTATAACCAATTTATTACACCACTATTGTGGAGAATATATCTTAAAAGAAGTTCTTTATAACCATTTAAATAAGTTATTTCACATATATTTGTAAATATATGCTTTTCACAACGAAATACTAAAAATAAACTATTATAGGAATAGTTTGTTGATACAAATGTTACTATGACGTTTTAAAGAAGACAAATAATTATATAAAATATATAATTATTATACATTACTATATTATCATGGGAAAAATGATAATGGACAAATACAAAGGTTTTTCATATACAAACTTTAACAAGTTGATTGATACATACATTTTTGTGAGACGGGTCTTCACAGTGCTTATTTAAGTACATACTATAAGTCCTGAAATTTATAACCAGAGTCTCGGTAAGAGAACGTGATATTTGTGTATAGATCTATACGGGATTGACAACCCCGCACCTGAGCTGCTAGCTACAGCTAGACCGACGGGTCTGAGGTGACAAATGTCATAACAGTCCGACGCCTGAAGAACGTCGAAGCAGGCCTACATGGTCACAGTATGGTTATAGGGCGTCTCGCATGGGAAATCAACTTATTAAATTGTTTACGTGGAAATATACATTTTAAATGGCTTTATACTACAAACTATGCTATACATTTTAGTCCTTGGGTTTTAAGGACTTGGATACATTCATAAAAAAATATTGGATTTTCTTGGATTACAATACTATATTTTTACAAGGAAAGAGATTCCTCATACAAGTTTTATGGTATTAAAACTACATTTTAACAAGTTACAAATATAAGTATGGTTTTACTTATACACACTGATTCTATGGGAATTAAAACTATGTTTTATCAAAGATATAAATATAAGTACGGTTTACTTATACATACGACTTTTGTGGAATTAAATCTACGATTCGACTACAAGTAAACACCTATTTACACAGTTTTATACAAGAATAAAACTACGTGATACTATTTTCAAGTATACAAATACCTATACATTTTCGGTCTCTGGGTTTTAAGACTACTACTCATTTATAAGAAAATATTGGATTTTCTGGTTTCAAACACTATCTTTCTACAAGGAAAAAGGATTATGGATTTTCTCATACAAAAATCTTATGAACTCACCAACGTAATGTTGACACTCTTTCAAACTACTTGTATTCTCAGGAAATTGATAGGGTAACTACAACCTTTGACGGTGGGTCGCTATGGCGTCATACTATGTATTTTGATATCATATTGTAATTGTATTCAAAACATACAATCTTTTGAACTATTGTAACATTTACAATTATGTATATGATGGATGTGTTTGCTTTGATCACTATTGTACAAACGTTGTTGTGATACTGTTCATGAAGTCATCCACCCTCAGACGTTTCCGCCATCGTGGTTTGGGGGTGTGACATATTGGTATCAGAGCATTGTTTATAGTGAACTAAGTATATCAATCCATTTAAGATATACAACTATAAATACAATGGGACTAAAACTCTCTAAAACAATCTGTACAAAGTATACTTTAAAATACAATGATATTTTTATAAAGTATAAGTACAAGTACATACATACTAGAACAGTGTCATAACCAGAACAATACAAGAGTAATAAGATGAGTTGAACACTATGAGTAGGCCTAGGTAGTTATGTAATCATACCTAGGACAGATAGAGCCTGATCAACTGTATTTGTCCAAGGTATGACTAACATGTACTTAGAAATAGTCGTAGTGAACAACAAGTCTAAAAACTTACCAAGAACCATATACAAAGAAACTCTAAAACAAAATATAAAGCTAAAATACTATAGGGGCATTTTATAATACTATATAACCATACATCTAGACACTTTATGTACCTCTTATACCCCTATCCTTACATAGTAGACATGACAATTCGATAATACCTGACCAATAACTATTATCGAAAACCTTCCATCATCCCTACCAACAGTTCCATTAAACTAATATTGGTAGAAATTCAATCTGAAAGCCGAAGGCAGGCTAAGTCACCTGCCAAGTCTTCTGGGTTCTCTTCACTTACGATCTCGAGAAAATCAAGGTTAAAACCACTCATCGCAGAAACAGAAGGCAGAGATTGCTGCTGTGTATGGGTCCCTGATGAAGCTTCCTCCCTCTTTTGAACCTTTCTTTTCTTGTAAACAGCCTTAAATACAGCTTGCCTCAATCTCTTTGTGGTATCAGTTATCTCCGAACTGGAACCCTCGATTATTGCTCTTTTCTCGTTCTCTAGACCAAGTATTACGTCTGCTTTACTAGGATTATTATTCAATTCCTGTTGCATAAATACTTTCAGTCATTGCAACCTCATGGTATTAAAATTGGGGAAAAGAAATACAATTCTTAACCTGAGTATGGTTAATAAGAGTTTGTAGACTCTTAATCTTTCGTCGAGGCCAACTTTTGATGCCTAACTTCCTACAGCGTTGCTTCAACTGTGTTGATCCAACGTTGAGTTTCCTTGCAGCTGCCAAAATCGGCTTGTCAAAATGCATGGATATTGTTTCCTTACTCAACGCATGACTAGAACCCCTTTGTCTACGAATTTCAAATGTTCTTGGAATCGAGGTTGAAACGTTTTTATTTTGGATCAATTGTGTATGATCCTGATCACTAACACTTTCATTGTTACCTATTATGGGTAATAGTTTTTGATTTCCAGAATCAACCATAAACCCAGAATTCCCATTCTTGAAACTTTCTAAGTTACTTTGGATCAATTGAAAATGATCCTGATATTGAAAACCACCCACGGACTCAGAATTCGCTAAAGCAAGCCCGATTGTGTCATCGTGGATCGACTGTATTTGATCCTGATTTTGAATGTCAGTTTAAAACCTCTGATTTGCTAGATCTACTTCACTATACAGTATGGGCACGTTCATGCTTAGATTATCATCATCTACAAATGGATCTGTGTATAACGTATGTTAGATAATTAATCAAAACAAACATAAAGCTTAACAAAATGACTTAACCTGGAAGTATGTATTGAGATTGCCCAACAGCGATGTCTTGATTTAAAGGCAGTGGATATTCAGGGAGAATACCCATCAGAGGAAAAACTTCAGGATCATCTTGAAGTTGATCCAGCGGTAATATATCTGGAAAATCTATACCTCACATAGTTTAAAACAAAATCAAAACGCTAGAGAAATGAATAAGAAATAAAATGAGTTAAGGATATTATAATTACCAGACTCCAGTAAAGGTATCTGATTAAACGATAGGGAGGTACCCTCTTCCCTTAGGAAATTCCGCTCAGCGTCTGACAAGTTTTCCATATGAGATATGTTTTCCATGCCTCGATTGGAAATCTGAGATTATATAAGAATAAACTAGTAGTAGGAAAGAATGAGACTGGAAAGATCTTAGATACAAATGATGATACATGCCCGTTTATATAGCATCTTACAGCAGGAACTGAAAGGACAACTCACGTTCTTAATACCGAAATTCAAAATATCTATAGTAGGTGCAATCTTTTCACTACCCTAATTGATATCTTTTTTTCCAAATTCGCGGCTTGATTCCGATGAGGACGGGATAACGAAAAGACATTTTTTTTAATATATATATATCTTCTGATAACGGAAATAGTTCAAAGAATAGTTAATTCAATTATATAATAATCTAGTCATAAATAATGAATTAGAAGCTACTCATCTAGCATATGTAGAGCTCGTGGTTCACATGTATCTTATATGTTTCCTTCCATCCTACTAGTATCAACTGTAAAATGACATCACATATCATATCTTAAACGTGCTTAGGCATTTCCATAATACTTAACTCAAATGATTAATAAATCAATAGCTAATACAAATCATAATTAGAAAATATCATATGTTATCAAACCGAAACTCCTAATTTCACGATTTTGCTAAATCAACCGTTAAAAAAACATCACAATATTTGGACTCAATACAACAAATATTAGCAACCTACATATGAGGTGAACCAATGCATACTTTCAGATTTGGACAACTAGGGTTTGAAACCCTAACACTCAAAATTTCTAACCTCGTGAATTAAGGACTCGAGAACGTATTTTGGTTGTTAAATCCAACCTCCTCAAACTTTTCCTACGCAAAACCCTTGATCAAAATAACCAAATTTGGCACATTTTACTTTGAAAATAACCTAGGGGGATTTTTGAGTCATAAATGAGATAAATAAGAAAAGCTGCCCAAATAACCCAGCTAACACAGGTTAGCAACACTAACCATTAAAGTTAGCATTGTTAACTTTTAAAAATCTGACCCGTACTCTGAAACCCGACCCGTGTAAGTCTATTGGATACCACTAGATGTTACGGTAACTAGAACACGAACCGTGTTCACAAATACAACCGTGTAACTCCTGCAAGGCTAAACAGTTTCGAAAAGGTCTACTACACGACCCATGTAACTTCTATTTGCTATTTTTAAAGTTTAAACTCTTTCTAAATGGGTTTCTAATCCTCCTATTCACATAACAATCTAGTAACTATTATTTCTACTAAGATTAACTCAAGTTTAGTTACCAAAAATATTATGACATTAAACTCCAAAATCAAAGCGATGGAAAACTGAAAAGTACCAAGCGTGGACTTGAATTTATCTAGGAACGTGAGGACCAAATGAAACAGAAATACTCACAACTCTTCCCAAACCCTTGAGGATCTATTCAAAGTGCTAAATTTCGGAACGAAATTCCTTCTAACGGGTAGATAATGTGACAACTGTCAAATTAGTCAACGAAAGTCAACTTAAGTCAACCAAAGCGTACGTTAAAGTCAATATGTGAAATGTAAATTTCAAAATCTCTACGTTGTATTATTTGATATTATAATATTACGTATGCTAATTTAAGTCAATTATACAAACAAACCATGCTGAGCTATATGTTTTAATATAAAAAAAATACGGCATGAATAGTAACTGGCGTGAATAGTGAACGGTAAAAGTTTAAAACTCTTCGGAATATTACAAATTTTATATCAAAACGTAGATAAAAATATGACGGTTCCGAAAATATATTTATATTTTTACCAAACGTTATATATAAAAAGTTATGATAGAAAAACGTATAATTTAACTTGAAAGCGACGTTTAATTATTATAATATATTAATATATATATATATATATATATATATATATATATATATATATATATATATATATATATATATATATATATATATATATATATATATATATATATATATATAAACGAATTTCTTTTGACTATCAATTGGTCTCCACCGTTAGGTGGATATTTAAAAAAAAACATGTTGTTTTATTTAATTTTTTATTATTATTTTTATATTAAAGTGGGACCCACTTCATTATTTAATTAATTTTACACATTTTACCCTCAAAGAATTTGTATTTTCATTTCGAACACTACGTATTCAATACGTATTTTTAAATTTATCAATAATATTATGACGTTTTATAAAACGGAAAAATTACCGTCAAAACGGTATCGTCGATACGAACAATCTGACGTCAAAATTTAATATTATTGATATTAGTTTTATATTTAATATTTTCTTTTTCTTTAAAATTGAAGTGTATTTACATTTAAACCCTATGTTTTTATTAAACTTTCAATTAATACCCTTTCGTTAATTCATTAAAGACATTTAGTTAAAAAGATGATATTATTAAACTACGATTTTCGTAGATTATATTTTTATAAACAAAAATCATTTATTTTATATAAAAACTATTAAATCTATTTAAAGAGTATTTTAAGGGTATGTTTTGTCATAAACAAATTCTAAAAGCCATAAAAGTAATATATCTGTATCTTGATGACCGCAATACGAAAATAAATTTACTATAAATAGAGGCTTCAATCCTCTCATTTCCTCACACCTCAGATCTCGATCTCTATATCACTAGTTAGTATTGTTAGAAGGTTCTTCGATATATATAGAAATATACGAAGAATGAGCGTTAGAAGTAGCTATTTTAGTTATAAATATAGTGAGTTCGAGTTAGAAGCACGAAGAGTCGGGCGATCTAACAACAGTTGGCGATAAGATCATCATCGACATTAAGGTGAGTTCATATCCCTTTCTTTTTATCTTTATTCAAGTTTTTAAGGGGGAGAATACAAGTTATACTATAAAAATAGCTATTTATACTCATCTGTGACAATAGTAAACAACATATGAATTTTGTAAACATCATTATGACAACAATTCAATTATAGTTCCAAAATATAATATCGAATGATCTACTTACGAGGGCGGTGTCTAGGCCGATCATTTGGGCTAGGTTGCTGGATTTCCGAAAGGCTTATACGCTGAAAGGGTCCTGCCTCCCCAGTTGATCTTCTACCTGGCCGTTCTTTATTTGATAGTCATGAAATATTATATTGGAATTAATAAAGGGTATAACCAATTTATTACACCACTATTGTGGAGAATATATCTTAAAAGAAGTTCTTTATAACCATTTAAATAAGTTATTTCACATATATTTGTAAATATATGCTTTTCACAACGGAATACTAAAAATAAACTATTATAGGAATAGTTTGTTGATACAAATGTTACTATGACGTTTTAAAGAAGACAAATAATTATATAAAATATATAATTATTATCCATTACTATATTATCATGGGAAAAATGATAATGGACAAATACAAAGGTTTTTTATATACAAACTTTAACAAGTTGATTGATACATACATTTTTGTGAGACGGGTCTTCACAGTGCTTATTTAAGTACATACTATAAGTCCTGAAATTTATAACCAGAGTCTCGGTAAGAGAACGTGATATTTGTGTATAGATCTATACGGGATTGACAACCCCGCACCTGAGCTGCTAGCTACAGCTAGACCGACTGGTCTGAGGTGACAAATGTCATAACAGTCCGACGCCTGAAGAACGTCGAAGCAGGCCTACATGGTCACAGTATGGTTATAGGGCGTCTCGCATGGGAAATCAACTTATTAAATTGTTTACGTGGAAATATACATTTTAAATGGCTTTATACTACAAACTATGCTATACATTTTAGTCCTTGGGTTTTAAGGATTTGGATACATTCATAAGAAAATATCGGATTTTCTTGGATTACAATACTACATTTTTACAACGAAATAGATTCCTCATACAAGTTTTATGGTATTAAAACTACATTTTAACAAGTTACAAATATAAGTATGGTTTTACTTATACACACTGATTCTATGGGAATTAAAACTATGTTTTATCAAAGATATAAATATTAGTACGGTTTACTTATACATACGACTTTTGTGGAATTAAATCTACGATTCGACTACAAGTAAACACCTATTTACACAGTTTTATACAAGAATAAAACTACGTGATACTATTTTCAAGTATACAAATACCTATACATTTTCGGTCTTTGGGTTTTAAGACTACTACTCATTTATAAGAAAATATTGGATTTAATAGGTTTCAAACACTATCTTTCTACAAGGAAAAAGGATTATGGATTTTCTCATACAAAAATCTTATGAACTCACCAACGTAATGTTGACACTCTTTCAAACTACTTGTATTCTCAGGAAATTGATAGAGTAACTACAACCTTTGACGGTGGGTCGCTATGGCGTCATACTATGTATTTTGATATCATATTGTAATTGTATTCAAAACATACAATCTTTTGAACTATTGTAACATTTACAATTATGTATATGATGGATGTGTTTGCTTTGATCACTATTGTACAAACGTTGTTGTGATACTGTTCATGAAGTCATCCACCCTCAGACGTTTCCGCCATCGTGGTTTGGGGTGTGACATTGTAGAAAAATCGAATTTCTTGAGGCTGATTATGGTAAAACTGACTAATTTCGTCAGTTGTGGAAACCATCGATTCATTCATTAATTCGTGATTTTTTCCCAAAGAAACCGATGACGGCAACCCTAAACCCATGATGGCTAACCCTAGATGAAACCCTATGACTCGTTTATTATATAAACGACTCTCTTTTTTGAGGAGAGGGCACCTTCTTTTTAGCTCTCGTTTTTCATACGATCTCAGATCTCCATAGCAATTTGACTTACGTTTCTATGCCTAGATTCGTGAGTTTCCCCTTGGGATTATCCAAGACTGAATTTCTTGTAACCCGGACATAGGGTAGAAATATTAGTTCGGAAAGTGTTCACACGATCCATGGGGTATCCAGATCTCCACTCAAACCCTACCCAATTTCTAACAGTATATAAATAGAAAGTGCGGTTAATATGGGTTTAAAAAAATCTGGTTAAAAGATGTTATTAAGAAAATTAATACCCAAACCGAGGCAGAAAGATTGTCCATATTGAAATTTATTGTCCTCTATATATTGTACTGATCGAATTTTCTTCAATGTGTATGGTCAATCACAAATTTCTTGAAAATATAAAGGATGATGTTGATATAAAACCATTCGTGAGTTTCCCCTTGGGATTATCCAAGACTGAATTTGTTGTAACCCGGACATAGAGTAGAAATATTAGTTCGGAAAGTGTTCACACGATCCAAGGGGTATCCAGATCTCCACTCAAACCCTATCCAATTTCTAACAGTATATAAATAGAAAGTGCGGTTAATATGGGTTTAAAAAAATCTGGTTAAAAGATGTTATTAAGAAAATTAATACCACATCGAGACAGAAAGATTGTCCATATTGAACTTTATTGTCCTCTATATATTGTACTGATCGAATTTTCTTCAATGTGTATGGTCAATCACAAATTTCTTGAAAATATAAAGGATGATGTTGATATAAAACCATTCGATTCGTGTGGTTTTCTTTAAATTCCATGAAATCCAGCAAGACATATTGGAATAGAACCATTCTTCTATAAGGGACCAAAAGTTTTTCTTATATGTAAGTATTCTTGTCCATCAAATTTATAATTTTATTATGCTTTGATACATATATATTTTCTAAGTTATGTAACAAATTTTTACGGTTATTATATTTACAAAAAAAAAAAAAAAAAATCAAGAATCAATTTAGATACAGGGCGTGTTTGGCACGCAGCGTTTGAGAGCTTTTGGGAGCGTTTATCGTTTAGCTTTTAGGAAAACGCTCTAAAAAAATGAAAAAACCTCGTTCGGCAGCAAGAGCTTTTAGCTTTTACTTTTAACAAAACGCTCATAATCCAAAAGCTATTTCATGTAGCTTTTGAGAGCGTTTAGCGTTTGACTTTTGATTTTTATATTATTTTACACTTCTAAAAGCTAACAGCTGCTTTTGCCGAAGACTTCTGCAGTAATAAAAGTCACAGCTACCAGCTAACGCTAACCGCTACCAGCTAACCGCTTACCGCTTACAGCTAACCACTACCAGCTACTAGCTAATTTTGCCGAACACACCCACAATCTAAATTTCTACGCATTATGCCGACTTAAAAAATCATCCCCCAATGGTGATAAGTTGTCGGTTGAACAAGAAAAATAAGTCATGTGTTCCAATAATAATAACTTATTCAATGATCATTTCAAGAGTAATATACATTACACATGTTCTAAGTTTCGTGACCCATCTTAGCATTCACAATTTAGATTTTAATTCTTCAGTTACTAGTTCAAAGTAATTTCTAAGAATATTGGACATTCTTATTTTCTTATCTTCGGATATTTATTTACTCACTTTTATTAATTCCCTAAGACAAAAATAGCCATAGTAGAGTAATGGGTATAGAAATAGGCGGCCATTCTCTACGCACATGTTTTTATGAAGATACATTGTTACGGATCATCAATTTGGACAAATACATTCAAAGCATGGGCAAACACCACCACATTAATATTACAAGTTTCACGGAAGCATGTTATTTAAGAAACTTATAGGAAATTTGTTATTATAAGGTTATAAATGAAAATTTACATCGTTATCTTTTAAAAATGTTGAAAAATAAATCAAAAGGTGAAAAGGGTAAATCTTTTACGGGCATTTATTGATATCCTTTGTTATGTTATGAAAATATATTAAGCAATCTTACAAATTTGGATACATGTTGAATACTGATGCATATCATACGTTTATTTAAGAGATATGTCTAACATGAAATATTTATCATGGCCTTTGTTTTCAATATCTTATACTTATATTTACAAGCGGTTTAGAGAATTTTTTAAATTAATGCTAAATAACCTGAAGTTAATAAATGTTCCAAAAAATGTTTGTTGACATCGCACATATATGGAAGTTGAAGTGTTGCTTTTGCTTAGAGTGGTATATGCTCTTGCGTGGTCGCTCATGTACCCCTTTCACCAAATGTGGCATGTCAACATTCGACCAACATAGTCAAGAACACAAACATCATGAAATGACACTTTTACCCACCCTTGTCTTCAATATAAAAAAATAGAAATTCTATACTGATTGTGATTTTATATATTACCATATAAATAAACGTTACATTTGTACATTTAAAACAATAACTCTAAGAAAAAGATAAATACCATAAAAAAAGAAAGTATAAATTTAATCCTATTCAAACTCTACTACATATATCTATATATACATAACATATTCCAAGACTTGGTTCAAACCGGCCGGCCACCTTTTACAGCTGCTTAAAGACCAAGAACCGTGAAAGAAAACAATTGCTTCAAACCCAATCCACGATTCGGTCTCTTTGCTTTTAAATACCATAACACCTCACCGACTTCACGGTATCATCTTCTCCGGCGATGATCCGACTACTTACCCTCTCCCTCCTCCTCCTCCTCCGCCCTGCCACCGCCACACCCACCTTACCTATATCACAACAATTCAAAGAAGCTCCACAATTTTACAATTCACAAGAATGTCCTTCGGTTATCCACACCAACAATGGTTCTGTAGTACACGTAGCCATGACTCTTGACGCCGCCTACATCCGTGGATCAATGGCCGCCATACTTTCCGTCCTGCAACACTCCGCCTGCCCGGAAAATATCATCTTCCACTTTGTCACATCAGCTTCTTCAGACACGTTTCTTCTACACGAAACAATCACCAACTCTTTTCCTTACCTTAGATTCGAAGTCTACCCTTTTGAGGATTCGCTGGTGGCCGGACTTATCTCCACCTCCATACGCGCCGCCCTTGACTGCCCACTGAACTATGCCCGGAGCTATCTCGCTAATATACTCCCTGTTAATGTGCGCAAGGTAGTGTACCTTGATTCTGACCTTGTGCTTGTTGATGACATAGCGAAACTTGCCGCCACTCCACTCGGCGACGCCATTCTTGCCGCCCCGGAATACTGCAACGCTAACTTCACGTTTTACTTTACACCTACTTTCTGGTCAAACCCATCGCTGTCTTCCACTTTTGATGACCGGAAACCTTGTTACTTCAATACCGGAGTGATGGTGCTGGATTTGGACCGGTGGCGCGATGGTGATTACACGAGAAAGATAGAAGAATGGATGGAGTTACAGAAACGAATGAGGATTTATGAACTCGGTTCTTTACCACCGTTTTTGCTTGTTTTCGCCGGAAAGATAGCTCCGGTGGATCATCGGTGGAACCAACATGGGCTTGGTGGGGATAATTTTCGTGGGCTTTGTAGGGATTTACATCCTGGACCGGTGAGTTTGTTGCATTGGAGTGGTAAAAGTAAGCCATGGGTGAGACTTGATGCTGAAAGACCATGTCCATTGGATGCTCTTTGGGCACCTTATGATCTTTTAAAGCCTCCATTTTCGTTTGATTCTTGAAGACAATGAAGTTCAAATTCGTATACGATGTACAAGATGAGTACATGAAGGATGTACATAAACATACAAATGGTTAAATGGTTCCTCGACTAGAGGTGAATGTTTTGTTCGAATAGGCGAATTAATTTCATGATTTTGTAACTAGAAAAAGAAAAGTCCCAAGAAGTTTGTCGATATGTAATAAGAACATGGATATTTCGTTTCATATTTGAACTTTTGTACAGTGAATCTACTTTTTATTTCGTATCATATTTTTATTCTATGTTCTTCAATTCGGCCTTCCCTTTTGAGGATCCTACTTTTGTCCCTTGAATATGTGTTTTACATGTATCGATGAGCTAAAATTCCAATGTATAAGTTACATCCTTTTCTTATAAATAAATGTTGACAATATGTGCAAAGTTTCTTTTGCATATAATATTCAAAGAAATAATTTTCAATATTGTATATCTGTGGCCAAGACACTTGTGTCATGAGTGCAAGTGCAAGTACAGTATTCTTTCAAAATTCTAACAAAAAAAATTATGTAGGATATAAAACATGCGATTCTTACTAATTCTTACTCACAAAATATGTAACACATAAAGTTCTTTCAAGAAAATTCTACCACATTGACATTCTTTCACCATTTTTAGAGAGCACCGTTGACTTATATGATTTTCATTATTTGGAAATCGATTTCAACAGGGAAACCTTTTACTTTTGGTAATATCAACTGTTAGGTTTTAAATAACAAACACACAGTCAAAGAATAATTGAGAAAAAGAAAAAGAACACGCATGTTTTAAATGGTAGATTAATTAAGGTAATAGTTTTACGTACGTCAACACGAACTAGAGAGATTTATTGATTTTGTAATAATGTTAACACTTACATCAAGATTTAGGGTTTTTGACCTATATGGGTAACCATGTTTTCAAAGTGTACAAATTTAGTCACTTAAGTTTTTTTTTTTAATACATCACTTATGTTTTTTTTATGTTCAAACTAAGTCACTACGACCTATTACAGCCGGTTAGTGTGACGTGGCTGTACAGGTGGCATCAAAAGTGAATACTTGGATGTACTTGTGGTATCCTACGTGGCTAATAATGTATGTTTTAACGAATATAAAGCAAATCGGGTCCCCTCTTCATTCCCAAATCCTTGGTTCGATCTTTTCTTCCACAATCTCTCAATAATGTCGACTGCATCAAGTTGTTCAAGAGTTGATAATCAAAAACTTTGCTACTGCGACATCCCAAGTATATTGCGCACCTCTAAGACTCCAGATAATCCAGGAAGAATTTTCAGAGTGTGCCCTAATAAACACGTATGTCGATTTTGACTTTTTTTTTTTTTACTTTTTCGTGACTTAATTTATTTGACTGTTATTAATAAAATTGGTTTCTGATTTGTTAGAGAAAAGGAAAAAAGTGTGACTTATGTGAATGGGTGGATGATTCTGAGGATGAGAATGAAGATGGGAAAAAAGTGTTGGAAGCAGTGAAAGAGAAGAAGTATATTACATCTGTGAAGGACAATGCCAAGAAGGAAACAGCTGAAAAGGAAGTACTTGATGAAGTTGCAGCAGTGAAGAAGGAGGTTTTAGCTCAAGTTCAGGATTTGAAGAAGATGGCGTCTAGCATTAGGCTTATGTTGGTTGCAGTTCTTGCTTTACTCATTTGGAAAATTATGATATAATTGGATGTAATGTTTTGGATCAACTTTAACAATCTACTCTTATGAATGTAATGTTTTGGATCAAGTTTAACATGAACTACTTTTAACAATCTACTTTTACTTTTAACTGTTTTTGTATCTATGGCAGATGTATGTATGTATATGAATGATAGATGTATGTATGTATATGAATGCCAGATATATGTATGTATGCATATGACATAGCATCTATGACAGATGTATGTATGCATGTATATGAATGACAGATGTATGTATGTATGCATATGACAGCCTGCAAAGTGGTTAATATTCTTCAAGACAAAAGTTGTATTAAAGACAATGAAATGTAGGTCCAACTACCCTGTATCACTGTGAGAATCTTTAGTACACACACAAACCAAGTAGATTATATTAAAGAAAAGGGTACCATTGCTATTAAGTGGGATCAAAAGTTGTTAATACAAATATAACAGTACTTAATTAACCTCAAAAGATGAGCCCACATGTGAACAAATGTAACACCCATTTCTCAAACCATATTTTTAATATAGTTTATATTACAAAAACATTACACAACTGGTGACTATGAAAGAGTCACTTCATTTTTTTTTTTTTTTTACAAACTTTATTCTTAAGGGGATATTACAGACTCAATACAGAAAACCATAATTTAAACTTACTGTATTTACACTGGTCCCAACTTCAACTCCCGCTTCTTTCACCTAAGTACATAGCATTTAAAAATATAATACGTGAGACATAAAGCCTCGTGAGTAATATGGGTTTTAGACCCAAAACTTTTCTACTCAAAACTTGAAATACAAACAAGTAACTGCTTAAAATTTATTTTCATAATAAATCTCAAATCTCTTTATTTTTCTCTTTTCAAAACTCAAAAACACTTTCTTTCTCAAAAACTGCTTCTTACTTTAAAACTGTTTTATTCTATAAAACTGCTTTCTTTCTCATATACTTGTGACCAACTGAAACTCATGAATTATTTTAATTTAATTCATTCAACTAGCTCCCCTCGCGGGACAGAACAGATCCGTCCGCTCGGTTATGCTCATTCTGTCTCCCCTTTGTGACTTGGAACGGATTCAAGCACAAGGGTATACTAAGCTAGACAACTACTTCGCGACGGGAGGTACCATCCCAGTAGTGTCTTCTGATCCCCCCGATTATGTGGGTGATCCTAGTCCGGACAACTGGCTCTTACTTCTTTCTTTCTTTAGTTCTTATTTCATTACATCTCAAATTGGTCAAAATGGGACACAATTTATAAATAACTCATGCTCATACACTTTATAACTCTTTACTGAAAATACCTTCAAAACTAATTTTTGACATCTTAGTTCACACAAGGAACTTCTTTAAAAATACTTTGTAAACTACACTGCTTTAAAAAAATCTGCTTTAAAACACTTAGCCCTTATATAGAGCTACTTTAAAACTGTTTCCAACTTTAGTATTTAAAAGTATTTGGAAATCTCATTTTCTGAAAATATCATTTTGCTATGTACTAGGAAAATCCTCATAAAACTCACCTTGATTCTGCTACGGTTCACTAAGCTTCACGTACGCCTTTTCCTTTCCCGTGGTCAATGGTATTTGAAGCACCTCCTACATATATCACATATATATATATATACTTAATTAATAAGTAGGTACTATAACTGTTTCTATAGCTTAAGAGTCTCTTATAACACAACTTCAGGTTATAACAAATGTATAACCATTAATAAACTCGTTTTATAATTTTCTCCGAAATACACGTATTTTGCTACAGTACTCCCGAGGGGTCGTATTTCAGTTCCGACACTTTTCCATGAAATCTTAGGCCATATTAGACTTGTGTTTCAAATTTGGAGTTAATTGGACAAGTCTAGCTCAAATTTCAAGAATCAACGTTTTACCGAGACACTCGTATTGTTCTACAGTGCCCCCGAGGAGTCGAAAACTCAATTTAGTATTTTTCCCAGACTTTTCAAACCATTAGGGACTTATGGCTCAAGTTTGAGGTAAATCGGACAAGCCTATCTAAGATTCACACTTTTGAAGTCCCTATCCGGAGGGCGCACTGCGCCTGGAACCTGGGCGCACTGCGCCTGGGCGCACCACGCCTGGACCTGGGCGCACTGCGCCTGGGCAGGGTTCCAGACCAGTCGCGATTTGGCACTGTAGCATGCAGTTTTGACATTTTAAGTCCTTAATCCAGTTCTTAATCATATGGGTTTTGTTCCCTGACTAAAACCCTCCACTAATACCAGGTTTTAATCCATTCAAATCAATTCAATCAATCAAATGCAGGAATTAAAGTTCTTGATCAAAATTGCAAATTCTCTAGAATAGCAATCTACTTCCATGTTCTTGAGTTATGTTCTTAACTAATGACTTATTGGAAGCATTAGCCACTTAAACCACATGATTGATAACTGAAATTTCAGTTTCAATTCAACCCAAGAACCAATTCAAGAATACACCCAAAACTTAGGTTAGAACAAAGGAAATATTACCTTTCAAGGCTTGGAATCACTAATTCCAAGGTTGGTTCTTGATTCTTGGTAATTCCTTGATCTCCCCGTGTTCTTCCTCTCGTTCTCTCTAGCTCACTCTCGTATCTTCTGAAATGTTCTACTGGGTTCTCAAATGATGGAGGATAACTATCATATAATATATATATTTAATATTTATAAACATTTACATTTTAGTCCCCAAGCTTTCAAACTTTTCTTCAAAAATGGTACTAAGACCCATAACTTTGCAACCAAGTTTCCATTAACTTCTAACTTGACATTTTCTTGACAATTTGGTCATTTTCATATCAAATGACCATTTTGCCCTTTTTAGTCAAATTTCACTATTCATGCGGTAAAATTCCAAATTTCACATAATCTCTTATTTCTTATATTATAATTTCAAAAATACATATTATTTTACATAATAGTCTTATAACGTGTCAAAAGACCGTTTTACCCTTTTACAACTTTTTCGCGGGTTCTTACAACAAAAGCCTTGAAAAGGCAGCAATGTCATAACATTGTACCAATACAAAATAAAGACACAAACCCTACACAAATAACCCTAATCAATCTAGTGCAACAGGTTCGTCTTGACTGCAACCACTCCCATCTTTTGGAATAACCATCTTCTTAAGCCCAATCTTTGCGATTCTCTCTGAAGTCTTCCTCACCCTTCTACCTCTCAGTCCAGCACCAGATCTACCTCTCACTCCACCACCTCTACCTTCCATCACTCCACCTCTAGCTGACCTAATTACACCATGACTTTGTTGTACAGAAACTTCAGCATTCACAAGAGCAGGAGTACTTTGAATTGAAACTTCATCAACTGGAACTTCATCAATTGGAACTTCATCAACTGGAACTTCATATTGATTGCCTGCATTTGAAGTCAATAAACTTAGTTAAAGAGGACCAAATTTACATTCTAATACAGTTAATTACATGGTTATGTTTTTTACCTGCTTTTGAAGGACACTTTGCTTTGTTATGCCCAGTTTGCTTACATATGCTACATTTTTGTGATCCAAGCCTGCTCACAG
Source organism: Cichorium intybus (assembly GCA_023525715.1). Classification (NCBI taxonomy): domain Eukaryota; kingdom Viridiplantae; phylum Streptophyta; class Magnoliopsida; order Asterales; family Asteraceae; genus Cichorium; species Cichorium intybus. The sequence goes on from CM042017.1 coordinate 12,139,751, forward strand.
TATGCTTAGTCTTCCCACTTAACTCCCTTTCTGCTTTATCTCTCCTTCTTCTTCTTGGGGGCAATGGTGGATCTAACTCAGGATTTTGTGGCCACAAGGAGCTATCATTCAGTGGGTGGATGTTAAATGCATAGGCCTTCAAGAATGTCTCTGTTTTGTAACAATCTGCAACATACTGCATTCCTACACTGACCAATGCTCACATTTAAGTTATACTTTTTGGATATTTGGGCTTTCATTTGTCTCAAACTCATCCTAGGGGTCTTCAAAATAGTATTGACAAAGTGTTTCCCTATCCATTTGTAGGTTACAATTGAACCTAGTTTGAATGCCCTAGAGCACTTATGATCAGGAATAAGTGTCTTAATCTGGAATGTTTTCTCATCCGTAACCCAACTTGCCCACAATCTAAATGGACATTTGGGCTCTTTCCCCTTGCAACAATTAACACACAGTCTTTCCTTGTCATTCCTTTCATACCACAGTTCATAGCCATTTGCAACAGCATAGTTGCTAAGAAGCATTTTAAGAGCAGCAGGGTTGGCAAATCTCATACCTATCATTGGAGTCATATTCCTCCAGTCCATACTTTCATCATGTCTAGGGTAGATAGGTTCTTCATGATCCCTGACTTCTTCATTGTCTTCCTCATCCACTGGATAAAGAATTTTCAGGAAATGATCATTGACTGTTCTTTTTGTAGACACAACTTGCTCATCGTCTTCATGACTGAGATTGGCACCATCATCAAACATTTCATCAACTTCCTCATGTTCAGAGTCCTCAATATCTTTATCTGATTCTTCATCACTAATCCAGTCAAACAATGGTTCCTTATAGTGATCAATGTACACATCTATTCTCCTATTAGTAGCCCCATTAGCAGCCTCAAGAAATTCCTTATAATCACACTCATTTTGTAAGGAATGCAGCCCCTCAGATAAACTTAGTTGAGGAACACAAAAGTAAAGAGTTCTTGATCTTGAAGAGATATAACTAACTAGTTTTTCCACAAAGCTTTTGAACCCGAATAGCCCATCTCCTGAAAATTTTGGTTTCTTACTGAAGCAGTTCTGGAGTCATAATACACCAATGGATTAGGGCAGAAGACTCCATTGTAGTGTACATCAACAATGGGGAAATCATTTGGTTCCATGATGGTGCGATGAGTTCAAATTAGAAGCAGATGAGAGTAATGGAGGGGGAGAGAAATGGAGTAACGGAGGGAAGTGGGGAAGATGAATGATCGGGGTAAGAAATGGGGAAGATGAACAATCCGTTCTTATCCACGTCATACACCCACATTATCCACGTAATTTTGGTTTTCTTTTTCTAACCCTAAATTCGTCGTATAACCGTTATTACCCACGTTAGCCGGTCATAAGGATGAGATCAGCAGGTTTTTAAAACATAAGTGATGTATTTTACAAAAAAAAAAAAAAAAAAAAAAAAAAAAAAAAAAACACTTAAGTGACTAAATTTGAACACTTTGGAAACATAGTTACCCATGTAGGTCAAAAACCCTCAAGATTTATTACAATGGACTATTTTATATGGTATTATCCATAGTTAAGAAACCGACTAGAATGTTTTTGTATTAATAATCCCAACAAGCACATATAAGTCACCTTACTTAACATCTATTGCTAATCAATTTTCTTTTCAAATCCATCTCTTTTAATTCCTACACATATAAATTCTCAATATGCCCTATTATCTTTATTTGAAGTTATAGCTCTTTAAATGTGGATTAGATGTTAAATTGATGACTTTTTTAGTTACATCATTCATGTGAAGAATTGAACGATTTATTGAGATTTTACCAATACTTAATTTTTTTAATTAGTCAAGTTTGAATAAATTATTAAGTGTGACAAATGAATATAATATATCTACTTTGGAATACCGCATGTACTTTTATATCTTACCACAAAAATTAATGAAACCGTATTGGACGATGGTCCCATGAAATGGAATAATCTCGTCCACTGTAAACCCAGCCGAATAAACTGAAATTTGGTTAACAACAACAAATGAAAAGACAAAAAGAATACATGATTTTATTATTATAAAGACTAAATCTACACATACAAAATCAATGCAATTTCAATAGTGGTATACCTTCTATAATCTTCAAAAGAAAAATCAAACAAAAAACTTGGAAACCCAAAAATAATCCAAATTTAGAAAGGAAACGTCCCTGTCAAACGAATGTGTTCCAAGGTCCTTGGAAGTCCATACTTAATTACTGCCTGATTGCCGGCTCTAAAACCGTTCCCATAAACCGGTGACATGTCAGATTCAATCTGATGTTTAAAAAACTCCGCAAGCTTTTTGTCAAATGGAGACCTTTTCCCTCCTTGCCTCGATGACGTGGCAGATGATGACGTGGATGATGATGACGTGGATGGTGTGGTCCCACTTGCTATGGAAGCTATTTGGGATCTTAACCACATGTGAGCCAACACTTGACATATTCCTTCTTCAACATCTTGACTCAGTGTTCGGTACCCTTTAAGAAAAAACAAAAAGAAAATAAGTTGATAAATTTTTAAATGCAAGAAATAGCAACCTACTTTTATTTATTTGTTTATTCAGTATTTATTTATTTCTACCTTGAAGTCGCAGCCACGCGTGCATCATTTCATGAGCTAAGATTGACCCGGTCAACAACCTGTAAAATTATTAGAATTTTAAGTATATAAATAAAGTCTCTAAAAATTGACAATTTTTATAAAAAAATAAATACCTAGGAAGGCCATATAAAATGAGAATTGCTGTAACCTCACAGCGACGTGTCAACTTATATGGTTCGGTTCTCATATCCGGGACCCGGTTTCCCATCCCCAGCCTTGGTCGTCTCAAAACCTGCCAACACATAATATTTTAAATAAAATAATAATGTTATTATGAGGGTATTTAAGGAAATAAGTGATTAGTTTGGAAAAAAAATACGTACGGTGCTGATAGTTTGCTCCTCTGAAAGGCACAGTCCTCGAGTCTCTGGCATGTGGTAATGGCCCTGACCAAGAAAAGGAAAATAAAATAAAACTCAAAACTTTCTAGGGTTGTTTTTAGTGATGATGATGATGAATAGGAGGGTATTTATGTCTTTTGCACAAACAACAGATCAAGAGCAAGTACATGTCCCACCTTCTTAGGCGGGACAGAATACAGTAATTTTTGTCTCATTGACATCAGTGTTGGGCTGGCCCTGACACAATACAAACTTTCTAGGGCAATTTTTCTATAATGAGGATGAGGAGGGTATTTTCGTCTTTTTCATTGTCCCCACCTTTTTAGATGCTACAAAAAGTTGCAATTATTGTCACATCGACATCAATCCCAACCCCAGTACAATGCATGTCAGACACAGTAAAAGCTTTGTAGGGCTATTTTCTATGATGAGGACAAGGGTATTTTCGTCTTTTTCACAAAATAGAGATTATAAGCAAGTCCCGCCCGCCTTCTTCCACCTTTCTAGGAGGACAATTTTTTTTTTTTTTTGTCCCATTGAAATGCATGACAGACTGTATAAACATTCTAGGCCTATTTTCTATGATAAAACGAAGAGGGTATTTTCGTCTTTTTCACAGACGAGATCTTTTAATCGAGTCCTTGTCCCACCTTCTTCCACCCTCCTAGGAGGAACAAAAACATGTTATTCGTGTCCCACTGACATTAGTATCAGTACAATGTATGTCAAACACAGTACAACCTGTTCTGTTTTGTCATGTGTAAGAGGAAAGGAATCTTTACTTACATTTCTCTCTCCATCCATGGCTTCATTAAGTGCTTGCCTCTCAACCAAAAGTAAAGGAATTTTTTGTTCCACTTTCATATTTATACTTTCATAAAAAGCTTGTATATCAAGATAAAGTGGTTGACACTCGCTTGTATCCATAACAGAAGAGTCAAGACACTCTAGACAAAGTTTCCGACCATCATTAAGAGCAGCATAGCTTGTTTCACGTGGCTGAAAATCATTCACAATTATTTATCAATATTATGTATAAAAAAATCAAAGTAAATGTGTTTATTATAAATTTATAATGTACCTCCATTCTCTCACAACTACAACACCTAGGAGTCCCATCATGTTCATGAAAAGGGCAATATTTTTGGGCCCAAAAAGGATGCGCCCTATATTCAATAAGACCCGCAGCATTTGTTGGAATCTGTAAAAAAAATGTTAAGAAAATTAAATAATAAAATAAAATAAAATAATGGACTTGTTATGAATTATGATAATGTACTTACAAAGTGTTGGCAAACATCACATTTTGGATGATAGTGTTCCTTGTAGCAAGATTTATGATAAGGATAATTTCCCGACATAGAAAACTGCAAAGAAAAGTAGGATGCTATAATACACAAATAAATGAAAGTACATTGCTATTTCTTGCATTTAGACGATTTAAAAAAAAATTAATACCTCATAATCAGCAATTGGTTGATTACATGCATGGCATCTGAAACATTCTGGATGCCAAACTGCACCCATGCAACTTAAAAATCTTCCATGACCAATTTCGTAATTACAACCAGCACATATTCTACAAGTGATAAGAAAATGATAATCAATTTACAAATTTTAATGAAATTACTAAAAAAGGAATAAATGTAAATACCTGAAGCCTGTTGAATATGGGAACGGTATAGGTTGATATATATTTCCATTTCCATGTCCATTTCCATTTCCATTCACATTTACATTTCTATTTCTGGGTGGAGACTCAACTTTTAGACTTTCCTGTAATGCCCTTGCAAGCTGTTCATCTTCTTTCAATTGAGAATCATCACCTAACCAACAAATTTCAAAGATAACAAATGACTTTCAGTAGATATTAACTTGATTGATGTGAATCTTGAATTTATAGTTTTACAAATATTTATCATGAAAGACACAATATGAAGAGATAATTACATCACTTACTAATTACATGTCTCCCTCTCCCTTCTTCTTCTGCAAGTGATATTGCAATTGCACGGTCAATATCTTCAATTTCAGACTGTGGATCCTGCTAAAAGTTTTATCAAAGTAATAAAGTAAGATTGAATTTGGACATGTGTTAATTATGTAACAGCAATATTTACCCAAGATGTAGATGGATAATTTCCTGTTGATGTTGTATTATCTTCATATCTCCAGTTATATTCTCCTTCTGAAACTTCATGGCTGGAGCCTTTAAAAATTCTGCTAAGCCATCCCATTTCAAGTAACTACAATCTGTACGGGTTCAAATAAAATTCTACCTGAAGAAAAGCTACCGTCTCATGGTTAGCACTTGTAACAAAAGGCATACAGAATAGGTAAGATCATGACAAAGCTTATGAATATGATAAATTGAGGTTAATGAGGATACCACAATCAACGCATTAAATGTTTAAAAGGGATGAATTCTAGTTTACAATGCGGTTTATAATGTACTAATGTTTTCTGCTGATTATAGAGGAATAAAATCGGATAGCCACAGTTAGAAATCCAAAAATCGAGCTTGCATATAAGTTTAATAAACTTTAAGGTCTGAAACAATCGGATTCTGGAGGAATTGGAAGAATTCAGAGCTAGCATATAACAGCAATAGCTCATATAAAACGAACAAATAAAGCCACAAAAGTAAACGAAATCAAATGGACTAATTACTCATACTTGGTAAAACCACATAAACGACAACATTGTGTCTGCAATTCTGAATTCACAAGCATCTGGACTCACAAAAAACCGTGGTTGGCTTTGTGCAGTTCATATGTAGCAACGGTTATGATCATTACGAAAATTAAGAGCAATTAAAACAGCTAAAAACAGTGAAGTAAAGGTAATCGTGTGTTCTTACGATTATAACCAAGTATTGAGTAAAATCGTTAATCCACCACCAAAATCGGAAGCAAAAAAGGCTGTACGATTACAAGACGAAGCTTTAACAGGATCAGGGGATTGAGAGAGAAATCGAAGATATGGGAAGGGTTTAGGTTCGTGATTCTGGGAGATTGTTTGACCTTGAAGAATTTGAGAATCACGAACCCAACACGGCATTAGCTTTCGCTTTAGGAAGATGTTAAGAATTCAATCAGGAAAAGTCAAAATTAAAATAAATACGCGTTCCTACAATATTATCAAATTACTTAATATACTAAAAATAGGTGATCTAGAATTACAAAATATTTGGTATTTTGTGATCTTGATCTTGTAATGTTTTATCAAAAAACTTTTTTCTTTTTTATAAATACAGTAACATAACATGTATAGGAAACATTGTTTCCTATAACTTAGATAAATAAAAAATGATGCTATTCAATAACGTTAACCATATATTTCTCTATATTTTAACCGTATGAAACTCAAATGTAAACTCATGGTAATTATAACTTTATGGAAATTAAAGTTATAGCTTCAATTATGATATTTGTAGTTAAGTTAGAACAATCCCCAACTAACAAATAAATCTGAATTAAATAATCAAATACATTTGACTTTTCTCTCAAATAATGTAGATAAAGTCAATGAACAATATGTTTGTAAAAGGTCCTGTCGACAAACTCTTACAAATTAGAGATAAGAGTATGATGCAATATTTTCATAAGGCCCGTTTGGATGTGCTTATAAAACTCCTTATTGACTTATTGGTTTTTTGGAAAAGTCATAAGTCAATAAGTAAGGGCTTCCTTACTTATTAAAAACTCCTTATAAGTCATAAGGAAAGGGAAATAAGCAGTTTTTAATAAGTAAGGAGGCCCTTACTTATTGACTTATGGCTTTTCTAAAGAACCAATAAGTCAATAAGCAGTTTTATAAGCACATCCAAACGGACCCATAATAATCGTCCGGAACTCTCTAACATAGAAATTACGCTATGTAATCTTCAAAAGCAGGAAGAATATATTTCAAAGTCATTTTATCACTTTGATGTCCCTTTAGCTCTTTTCCATTTACACACCTTTTACTATCAAGGAAACATACTTTCAATTAGGGCAATGTATAATTATTCCTGGCAATCTACTTTCACATATGGAAAATCTTTACTGATCAAGGTCATATAATGCCTTATTGAGAACTTAATCCATCAATTATATACAATAACATCAACCTTTACTTTACAACCCTATAACTTAAATGTGGACATCATTCAACATATTAAGTCGCTTGATCAATCTTGCATATTTTTGTTAGAAGGCATGTATTATAACATTACCCAACATCAATTAGTCCATATGTAACATTATCAAGTTCCAATTTACATGAACCCTAACTTTCATTTTGAATCCTAATTTGAGTATCACACTATCAAATTCAGATTACATGAACCCTATTTGAATCCTAATTTGAGTATATACATAAAGGGATGTTGACACAACAACTCAAAAGTTTGTCGAAAATGACAGTTTTACCCAAAAATCATTTTTTTGTGTAGTTATCTAAACTTTACAAGTCTTTTCTACTCTTACCATTTTTTTATCAAAAAGTTTCCAGGTTAACATGAAATGAAATTCGCAAAAAAAAAAAAAAGACCTCTTAAATTTGCAATTCTTTTACGTTTTTACCTTAGTTGTTTTTTTTTCATATTATACGTATTCATGCTACAAAATATGTATTTATACACGAAAAATTTCTTTAATTTAAACAACATATTTACTTTTTTTTTAATGTTGTTTCTTTATATACGTTTCTATAAGAAGTGATGATAGCGTAAAACCGTCAATTTTTGACAAACTTTTGGGCATTTGTATTAGTATCCCATTTTATATTTTAGGATTCTATATGTATGGAAATCAATAAAATTTGAAGAGATCATAAATTTGATAAATTGAGTTTTTGGGCCAATTAACCAAGTTTCCAGACATGACCAACCAAATTGCTGAGTCAACTCATTGTGATGGTCAGTCCAATTCTACAACTTGTTTTATCGACGAATTATCTTGTTTTAGTTTAAACTTGACAAAACATGTAAAATCTAGGAAACTCTTGATTGTTTAAACTTGACAAAACATGTAAAATCTAGTCAACTCATTGTGATGGTCAGTCCAATTCTACAACTTGTTTTATCGACGAATTATCTTGTTTTAGTTTAAACTTGACAAAACATGTAAAATCTAGGAAACTCTTGATTGTTCTGTAGAATAGTACCTTGTTATTTATTACATAATTTATGTACTTGTGTGATTGATTATCCTACATTGCGGTAGAGTTTTAGCTTATGTGATTTCTTATTAGAGGTGAGTATAGAGTTTTTGAGCATACATACATATTAAATCAAATGTGTACACTTGATTGATATATTATATATGAAGTATTATGAATCATCGTTGTCATTTTATATCATATAATATTAGCAGTCGATAGTTATGATATGCAGTTTACGTTGTTTATTTGATCTATGTGGTTTTTATGATATATATGTGGTTATTGTGATCCATGTGGGTCTTTTGATTATATGTTGTTTTAATGATGTGGTTTATTTGATTGTATGTGGATTATGCGGAAATGTGATTATATTTGGAATTGTTGTTAATCATTATGTGGTTTGTCATGCTTGCTATTAGATTATTTTAATATGACATTTATATCATTATGGGGTATGGGTTATCTTGAAGCTGAGTGTTACAGTTTGCACTTTTCCTAGACAATGTTTTATTTTGTGCAGCTTATGTTATGTAACTTAAAGTTGTCTTTTGAGTCAACTCTCCTCATAGAACCTCATCATTAGTCTAAGAGTGAGAATAAGTTGATACATGCCAACTTTAACTACTAATCAACTTGTGAAAACTTAATACAAACATGAAGAGATTTTTCAGGTGCATCATACTTTTTAGAATGTTTATATGAGGATTTTGTATCATGCATAAGTATTCTTTTATGTATTTGGAAGAGGTTAACTCTAAAACTTGTTAGACATGCATTCTACGTATTCTCTCTATGTTTAATGAGATTGTGTGTAATATATTTCTTTAAATTTGTATAATCAGTTGTAACGACCGTTTTTTTCAAAAAAAAAAAAAAAAAAACGTTGTGAATAGTAACTCCGGCGTGAATAGTACTCCGGCGTGAATAGTACCCGAGAAATGAAGTAAGCGCTTACCTCGTGATGACGTCGACGATGATGTCGTGATGACGTCGTGATGATGTCGACGATGATGTCGTGATGACATCGTGATGATGTCGACGATGATGTCGTGATGACGTCGTGATGACGTCGTGAATAGTGTTTTCAAGCCCTATAAATAGAGGCCTAACTTCTTCATTTCAACCCACAACAAACACCAAACAACCTTACGATATCGAGGAGTGTTCTGGTGAGGAAAATAGGTCGGGAGGAGTTAGGAGCGAGCGGTAGCTGGTAACGAGGTGCTCGGGAAGTGTTGGAAGAGCGGAACGGGAAACGTGCCAAGGCTTTGCGAAAACGCCAATCTTAAGTGAGTAATCACTATTGTATTTCCCTAGTAGTTTATAAGTGTTAAACTATAATATGTAGAGGTTATACTATTCGTAATTCCAAAAATAATACCGAGTGATTTACTTACGAGGATGGTGTCTAGGCCGATTACTTGGGATCTGGTTGTTGGATTTTCCGAAAGGCTAAAATGCTGAAAAGATCCTGCCACCCCAACTAATCTTCTACCTGGCTATCCTTTACTTGATAAATCACGAGGTATCATGTTGGAATTATGGAAGGGTTTAGTGATGCAACTATGGTATAGTTAAGGAGTAAAGAGTGATAAATGTCTTACTGTGTTAACAGTTAAAGAGGGAATACGAAGCAAAGATAAACGCTGTAGTCGACTATAATCAGGTGAGTTTCTCACTACATTGTGTGGACGTTATATGTCCTTTACCGTATTTTTGTGTGCTTATAAGATGTTTATAAGATGTTGGTAAATAGTACCAAGTTGTGTGTATATTATTGATATATATCTTTCTGTTATAATTGTATGGGTTGGGTTACGGTGTGTGTGGGCTCGACGTACTGAGTAATATAGAGATACGAGCAAAAGACACTGAGCAGATACGCATGACTCGACGTACAGGGTATGCGCGGCTCTAAATGCTGAGCAGGGGAATTAGATTTACCGAGCAGATACGTATAGGAGGATATAGTCCAATATACTGGGTAGAGCATATTATGTGACGTGTGGTTGTATTTTTCCTGTTAGGGGTAAAGTATGTGTAGCTGATATGCTGTGTAGTTGTTGGAACTCACTAAGCCGTGTGCTTATCCTTCCCTATTAAATTACCAATTCAGGTTATACAGGTGGAAATGACGGCCAGGCATGACGGGTACACACTGATGCTACTTATGTGGAGATTTATGCGGTGAATTGATGGTTAAAATGATTTTTAAATATCTTCAAAATGTTAATTATTGAATAAATTGATATTTATTTAAATGAAGATGTTTTATTAAAAACCGGGTGTTACATCAGTGATATGAATCAATTGAAGCATATTCATGGATTTTGATTCATAGTTCTATTTTGCTAAAGAGCTGTTGTGATTTTTATTTGATTTTAATGATAATTGCTTTGAAATGAATTCATTATTGTTAATTTTTTTAATATTCTATATTATTGAATTGTAATCAACCCTCATACAATCACCTTATTTCACAACCAACTAGTCGTCTTTTTTGCTTCCCACAATAACATTTTACATTATATTCTTATTGAAACAACATCATTACCCACAATTACCTTAGGTTTGAAATCATCACATCTCCTTAACATATATCCTTTACATTAGTAAGATAACAAATGAAGATCACATTCTATTTTCTTGTATACACTTTTCCCTAATTGATATGATCAAATACAAGACAACTAAACATCTTAAGGTGTTTATAGTGCCCACAGATGTTAGGTCATACTCCTATTGATGGGTTATATACAAACAATAAACTTAAACTCTTAAGTTCACATACAACCTAATAATGATCTATGTTTTCTCTATTGAACCTATAACTAAGAACGTAAAGGTATATAATTAAAATTCAAAAGAAAGCATGAGAAACTACATACCTTTCAACCCTTGGAAGCAAACACCACAATTGTCGTGCCTCTAATGGCTCACACCCAGAACACTAGCAAGCAAGAAACCAGAGAGAGAATGAGAGACTCCTTAAGAATGGCTCAAAATAATGGGGTGTTGGGGCTCCCTATTTATAGCCCCAGAATGATAAATTATAAGGCATATAACCGCCTTATTTGAATTTCTGATATGATAAGCCTTTTATCATATAATTCAACTTGCTTATCATTACCATAAATAGACCTTGTATCCATATATAGATTTCGAATTCCTTAAGGCCTAAGCCTTAGCATTCGTCCAACCCTATATACAAACCCTAATTGTCCATTGCTCAACTATTGAACAATTACAATTCAGCCCCTGCACTTTTAATTAATCTAATTAATCCCAAAAATTAATTCCAATTAATTTCTGATTAATTATTAATTAAATATAATTATTTCTAATTAATATATTATTCTCATAATATATTAACCTCTCTCTCTTTATAGGTCATCTTGTCCTCTGCCATGATTGAGGACAACCCAAAAGGACTGTGCTGCTATCAATTCAAGTATATTCCTAAATTATAGTTATGGCTTAGACACCTAATACAACACCTATATGCGTCTTCATTTCTGTAGTAGAGAAGGGAGATTTGTTGGCCAAACAGATTGGGGTATTAAAACTTTTATCTAAATTGTTTTTGCATACCATAGTTAGAAAACACACGCCTCACTTATTGAGTAATGCTCTCATCATCATCTTAATTAACCTATTTTACAGAGGACTTCTTACATTGATATGGTGCCTTGCGATACTATTAACTTTGCAAAACTTTTTAAGCTTCTGACTACAAAACTCCAACTAATTATTAGTTCTTAACTTCGTAACTCTTGTTTCAATTTGGTTCTCAACCAAAACTATATATTCCTTAGATTGTAAGATGATTCATTCTTCTATTTTGGTATGCTAACCTACAATCTCCTAGAGAGATAGTATATGATTGATAAGAAATACCTTGCTCCATCTAGTGACTATATCCTTGTAGCACATCTAAGTGTACATAGTCAATACACCGGTTGTGTCATGTGCACCTTTTTTGAACCTAGCCTTACTAGATTTACCATATATGCAATGCTCCCAAAAGCTAATGCAATAATCATTGGATTTTCCAAACACCCCTCTGTTATTTTGTTTAACCATACGTAGTTCAAAGATATGGTCTATTTGCTTGTGCCAACATGTGGTTAACACTGCTTTTATGATTTCATTCATATTTACTTTTCCTTTTAAATACATATTATCATTCCTTATTTCGTCCTGCAAGATTGTCAGAAGAAAATATTATTACCTTTATTTACCTCTCTCATATTCAGTATGTGGACATATTCAATATTTCCATGTGATATCAAGTTCCTTCTCAACTTTGGTACACATGTGGAATTTTCCAAGAGATAGTACATATTATCTCCTTTCATCTAACAAGGCCGACTATCTCCAAGCATTATTATACCTTGTTGAGTTCCTTGATAATTCTTGAAGAATCTGTTATGAGAAGTCGTGTGACAAGATTATCCAAAATTTGAAATCTTTTATTCTTTAAAGGTTGAATTAATGATAACAACCACATTTACACTATCACATCTATCTAAGTCTACTGTAGGTACCAAGGTTCTTTCTTTAAGTGATTATCATATAAGTATGAGACATTTCCTTTTGGACCGAGACTTTGATATGGAAGACTCCAGTTTTGATCATTTTTTGTCATCTAGCATATAAATCTCAACTTGTATTTTCTTTCCGATAACTCGTTTCTTTTAATTCTTTCGAGTTTAACGCAATGTGTATTTCTTCCATTGACATAATCTTGTGGTCATAATTAACGTATCAACAAAATGTTCACATAATTGATGAATATAAGAGAGAAAAATAAAATCATTTTCATCCAAAACAATTTCAATATTCTCCAAAACGAGGACCAAGTTGTTAAACTCATTTACACGATAATCAAGGCATTTGCCTTGCACCATTTGAAGTGTGTAGATTTTTTTTCATGAAATACAATTGATGTTGCCTGAGATTTCGTTAAGCGCATAGTATCAAATTTGCACTAAAAACAACCACTATTGTTTCTTTGAAGATCTAATGAACAATGTTGTCACCAGGACTTTAAGCTTACCATATCAAGCAAGTTGGTTTGGGGTATAGAGTTGTAAGCGCGGTTGTGTTACAAAAGACGTGCTTTTATGATTCATATAGGGAATAAAAAAGCCAATGATTGTTTGGAGATAACTTCTGTCCCTTTCCTCTTGGAAGTACTGTTGAAAATAACTGTAGGTGACCATTTGTTGAAAAATATTTAAGAATTAACTTCAAAACAAATTTAGTAGAAGTGTTAAGTTTTTTCTTAAGTGGTGTAAGCAACAATTAACTTAAAACAAATCTAGACATGTCTACTTTTACTTTTGTCTAAAATGCATTTCAGGTAATAGCAAAAAGTGGTGGATCAAATCATGGATAAGCAAAAATTCAGACGCTGACAAGCATAATTTTTTACATTGACAACAAAAATTCAAGTCACTGATAAGCGAAAATTTCAGCAAGGATCAGCAAAATCTTGGACAATGGTAAGCAATAATTTCAGCTCTGACAAGCAAAATCTTAAGCCTATTCCTCAATATCATAAATCAGATCATGTATGTGCTAGCCTCTTGCTAGCTTTTATATAATTTATTTGCTTGCCGTTACAAAAAAATTGTCCAACACTAGGAACCATCAATATCCGACCCTTAAACAACTCCAAAGCATGTGATATATACATCAAATTTAATTATCGGAGTAAATGAAAGCATGACCCGACGTATGACTAACTACTAAACAACCTTATATATGTAGCTAACAATAATATAACTATTTGTCCCACACTAGACACCATCTATAACGGACCCTTAAACAACTCAAAAACATGATAATTGTTTCGAATCTAAAAGGAATGACTAAATATACACCTTATTATACTAGATATACACCTTTATGAAAGGCATTAAGGCAGCCTATTTTTATTTGTTGAAATTGCATTGTTTTCCAAAAAAATTAGATAGAAATGATTGAAAACAAATTGACTTATGTAGAAGGGTGTATGCGGGGTATTTATTTAGCAATATCCAATCTAATAATCTGAGGGTTGTTTTTTGTAACTTCATTTATAAACAATTGAGTAAATTACAGTTTTGGTCCCTGTGGTTTACCCCTTTTTCAGTTTTGGTCTAAGTTTTGAAATTTCACACTCAAGGTCCCTATGGTTGCATAAAGTTAACACTCATGGTCCCTGGTCCAGGTAAAAAGACGATGCTGCCCTTTTAATTTTTTTCTTTTTTCTTTTAATCTATTATTTATTTCATTAATTAAAAAAAGAAAATGCATCCCACCCCACCCCCTTCCCCCGTCTCTTTCTCTCTCTCTCACTCAATAACATTCTCTCTCTCCCCTCTCTCTCTCTCTCTCACACTCTCCCTCTCCCTCCTTCTGATTTGGGGTAGTTGGTTCGGTTAGGCAAAGGTTCTTGGAACTGACCGGGGATCTATTGAAACTGTAAGGGGTTCAAGATTCTCTTCTGCATCAGTAGTACCGCTTTTGATTAATCATGGATTGTGAAGGTTCATCGTGGTTTTTCCCCCCTGTATATCACAGTCTTCAGCAACAGGTTTTGTGGTTTTACTAAATGCTTCACTTTCTCTAGTTAACGAGCCTTGTTCAACTCTTAGGGTTGAGGAAACTAGATTTAGAACTCTCATATCAGTAAGGATTTTATCTCCTACACGAAGCTCCACAATATCACTTGGAACAAGTTCCTTTGCAGGTAGGGTTAAGACCTTTCTGCCATTACGGATCACAGTTGCTTGTTCTTGTTCTGATTGGATGTCCTTAAGTGCTTCAGCGTTATTTTCTTGCCAAACACCAACCATGGCATTCATGATTAGTATTAAGAAAATTACCAGAGGTTCAACAAACCTGTTATTTCCATCTCTCCGCCTTCATCGCCGTCATACCAGGCCAGGATAAAAGAAATCACAGTAGCAACAAGTAGAATTCTAACTAGAGTATCATTGAACTGCTCTAGATTTAGATGGATGATAGACTGACCTTCTTGCTTTTCCAGTTCGTTTTTCCCGTAGATCTGCAACCGTTTGAGAGAGAGAGAGAGAGAGAGAGAGAGAGAGAGAGAGAGAGAGAGAGAGAGAGACGAGGTAAGGGTGGGGGTGGGATGTATTTTTTTAATTAATAAAATAAATAATAGATTAAAAGAAAAAAGAAAAAAGAAATTAAAAAGGGCAACATGGTCTTTTACATGGACCAGAGCCATCAATGTTAGCTTTAAGCAACCATAAGGACCTTGAGTGTGAAATTTCAAAACTTAGACCAAAACTGACAAAAGAGATAAACCACAGGGACCAAAACTGTAATTTACTCTTGAAACGTTGCTTGTTGTCGGTATACTTGTTTTCTTTTGGACCAAACGCGCAAAGCACAAATTCTTCAATCTCAGATCGCTTCTCTTCTCCCTAAACCCAAAGACCTTTCACTTCTCAAAAACCTAGATACCGCAAAAATGGGGAGCCGACAGGCCGAGAAACTTATGAACCAGATCATGGAGCTCAAATTCACGGCAAAGAGCCTCCAACGCCAAGCAAGAAAATGCGAAAAGGACGAAAAATCCGAAAAGCTCAAAGTCAAAAAGGCAATCGAAAAGGGTAACATGGACGGAGCTCGGATTTACGCCGAAAACGCCATCCGCAAACGCAACGAGCAGATGAATTACCTCCGTTTATCCTCCCGTTTGGATGCTGTCGTAGCTAGGCTCGATACTCAGGCGAAAATGACCACGATCAGTAAATCTATGTCGGGGATCGTCAAGTCCTTGGAGTCAACGCTAGCTACAGGGAATTTACAAAAGATGTCGGAAACGATGGATCAGTTTGAGAAACAGTTTGTGAATATGGAGGTGCAGGCGGAGTTTATGGAGAGTTCGATGGCTGGGAGTACTTCTCTTTCGACTCCGGAAGGGGAGGTTAATAGTTTGATGCACCAAGTGGCAGATGATTACGGGCTTGAGGTATCGGTGGGGTTGCCTCAGGCGGCCGGGCATGCTGTGCCGGTGAAGAATACTGAAACGGTTAACGAAGATGATTTGTCTCGGCGTCTTGCAGAGCTTAAAGCTCGTGGGTAATCGTAAGTCTTTGCACCATACATTCTGATCGGACTTATGCGTCGTATTTCATCTGGAATCATAAATGTTCTGTAAATTAGAGTATCCAAGATGAGTTTGTGTTACAGTACTTGATTCCTTGAACACTATAAGCTTATGTCATTTACAATTTATATCGTTTTAATCCTCTCAATCTTGTTGTCCATGTTTTGATTTGCTAAATCCCAAGATGATGGTTTTGACAAGGGGTTGGAACATATACAATGGCTAGTTCCCTTTCATTAGGGGCCTTGTATTATACATTGCTGCCATTTTCTAATTATTGACCACTAAAGTAATTTCATCTCTGTTTTTGGGCTTTCGTTGACATGTTCTAGTTTTTATGTGAGTGGTTTAATGTTTTCCTTTCCGACTTTGATCTTGGACGATTCAAATTCTTGAAGCCTTCCTCTTAAATTAAGGCTTTCGCCTCTTGGATCATAATCATTAAAAAATTGTTTTATTTTCTCTTTGAAACTCAAAGATACATACACCTTATCTAGTGGGAAAATATCCCGATTATATAAGATGATAGCAAAGAGAACAAATAACCAATCCCAAATCTTCCTCATCATTTTGAACATTCATATTCTCCAAATAATCCACAACCTCTTTGAACATGGATACATGATCGGAACTGAATTACCTTCTGTAAGAGAATGTAAATACAGAAGTTGCAAATGCATTTGGAATCCAAGGTCATACACAATCGCTCTACTAAATAGCCGCCACACTAGTCTCCTTCAAAACATCTTGCAAAATTTCATTAGATAAATACAAACAAATTTATGAGGATGTTAATAATTCATTTGTTTGTTTTTTCTCCATCGGACCATGAAGCTGACATTTTCTCAAATCTAACAAAGCTTGGTGTAAATCAAGTTGAATTAAAACATCTTTCTGTTGGATTACAAGTTTTGTTGTGACTTGTGACATGTCTACACCATCAGAAGGTGGGTTTCATGAAAAGAAGTGTTTCTATAATACCGGAGTAGGTTGAGCTTCATATAAGCTCCTTCAGTGTCCGACACAAAACAGGATGCACAAAAGTGCTCCTAACCTCGGACGTAGGTTAGTGGTAGCAGGTGTTTATAATTGACTATCATGTAGACTCTCAAATGTGAACCACAATTATTGTGTGATTGTAGGTTAGTGGTAGAAGGTGTTTGCATTCTTTGGACCAATCAACAAAATAAATCATTAGATGACGAAAAAAACATGATTCACAAAAAAAAAAAAAAAAAATCTGAAAAAACAACTCGATAATTCAATTTTTATTGAAGCAATTTTGTATACACTCTGCGGACAATTTTAGTGAAGCATCACAAAAATGAATGATCGAAGCGTTTTGGAGATTCTTTTTGCGGATCATTTTAATTTATTTATCTTATAGTGATTTATTTTGTTGGTTGATCAAAAATAATAAAATCCGGATCAAATAAGAAATAAAATTTTGGTAGGAAGGGTAAGAGGTGTATCATTTGCATTTTTTTTTTGATGTACTAACAAAATGAATAATTATATGATGGAAAAAAGAACATAACTCATAAAAAATTCCCGGAAAAACAATTTGATGGTTCGTTTCTTAGTGAATCATGTTTTTATTCATTTTTCGGACAATTTTAGTTTATAAAAACAAAATCATCACAAAAGTGAATAATCGAGTTGTTTTTTCGGGAATCATGTTATCTTATTACCGGATCTAGATTCTATATACATGAGAGATCATGAGAGATCAGGTAAGAAGATATATTGTGATAAAATCAGTGGCCATAAATTCAAAACGTGTGTCTGGAAATTATCCTAATTTAAATCATATAGCAAGACAAATAAGATAAAGGTAGGTAATTTGTCAATTTGAAATCTTTATCTTTCCAATCACTCACTGACATATCACGCTCTACATCTTTCCAGACAAATAAGATAAAGGTAGGTAATTTGTCAATTTGAAATCTTTATGTTCGCTATCAGATTGGAAATTTAGAAAGAAGAATCAATGGGATTTATTTTGAGATCGGATACGTGATAAATGCAAAACTTACGTTGTAGCCTCTTCTTCTTGTTCTATTTTCTTCTTCTCCCATTTTCTGTACCCTTGTTTTTTTCCCGTAACTTGTAAGATTGTCATGGATTTACTTCTATCGTTCATAACCTTAATCGCTAGTATACTTTGTTTTCTTATCTTTGGTCACCTGGCATGGATACGAATTGGAGTTAGCAGGAGCAGTAATAAAGGACCAGGAAAGAAAACAGTACCTGAAGCATCAGGCTCATGGCCGATAATCGGTCACCTGTATCTTTTAGCTGGTCCTGAAGTTCCGCACAAAGTCTTGGGTTCCATGGCAGACAAGTTCGGACCAATTTTCACCATCAGACTTGGTGTCCATCGAGTTCTAGTTGTCAACACTTCAGACATGGCTAAAGACTGCTTAACTACCAACGACAGAGTCTTTAACGGCCGACCAAAAGCCATGGCGACTGAGCTCATGGGCTACAACTACGCTAATTTCTCTTTTGCACTTAACGGATCATACTGGCGTGATATGCGCAAGATAATTGCGATTGAATTGGTGTCTCACCATCGCCTCCAAATGCTTTCAAATATCCGATCATCTGAACTTAAGGCATCAATAACAGACCTGTATAAAAATTGGATGAAAAATAAAACTGTAAAAGTTGATATGGAGCAGTGGTTCGGGAACTTAATTCTAAACATAAGTGTGAAGGTGATTTTCGGGAACCCCTTTTCACTCGGCCAACGAAATGAAGATGAATTTAAGAATGCCATTAGGCGGTTCACAGAACTATTCGGTGCGTTTGTACTATCTGATGCTATTCCATTCTTGAGGTGGCTAGATATAGGAGGATATGAAAAGAAGATGAAGAAGACAGAGAAAGTAT
Source organism: Cichorium intybus (assembly GCA_023525715.1). Classification (NCBI taxonomy): domain Eukaryota; kingdom Viridiplantae; phylum Streptophyta; class Magnoliopsida; order Asterales; family Asteraceae; genus Cichorium; species Cichorium intybus. Next base: position 12,158,899 of record CM042017.1, read on the forward strand.
TGGATTTTGTAATTGAAGGATGGTTAAAAGAACACAAAAAGAAGATGAATTCGACACGACATGCAAATGAGGAAGAAGACGAATCCTTCATGTCCGCTTTGTTGTCTCGTGTTAAAGAAGAATGTATTGAAGAACGTTATGGCTTCACCACCGATGCAATCGTGAAAGCAGCATGCTTGGTATTGATTTTGTAACCCTTTTAATAAATCAAAAATTTTAGGGCATGAACCGTTTTGAATCGTGTAAATTTCTTGTTTCTGTTGTTTTTTTAGGGAATTTTTGCTGCAGCCACGGATACGACGATGTTGACTCTAACATGGGCTTTAGCTTTACTAATAAACAATCCTCGTGTGTTAAAGAAAGCCCAACAAGAGCTCCAAAACCATGTCGGGCTGAATAGAATGGTCAACGAATCGGACTTGACGAACTTAGTGTATCTTCAAGCTATTATTAAAGAAACAATGCGACTTTACCCAGCTGCGCCGCTTTCTGTTCCTCATGAATCCACAGAAGACTGCGTCGTAGGTAGTTACACGGTCCCTAAAGGGACTCGGCTTTTGGTGAATATTTGGAAGATTCATCATGATCCTAAAATATGGGAAAATCCGTTTCAATTCCTACCCGAGAGATTCTTGACAAGCAAAAAGAATATTGATGTGAAGGGTCAACATTTTGAGTTGATTCCATTTGGTAGCGGTAGAAGAATATGTTTGGGAATCTCGATTGCTTTGAAATCTGTGCAATTGATATTGGCAAGCATGATTCATGGATTTGAGTTCCAAAATCCATCATCTGAACCGATTGACATGACGGAAAGTCTCGGATTGACGAATCTCAAAGCCACTCCACTTGAGCTCCTTGTTGTGCCACGAATGTTGGACATTGAGAGACTTTGACCGGTTGTTGTGTCATTTCTCTTTGTGTTCTATTACTTTGCTTATGATATTTTTGTGGTAGTCTATTGTGGATGGAGAAGTAGAATCAATCGGGTCAGCAATATCAAATATACATGTTTTTCTTTTATCTAAAATTAGTTGTGTGTGCACTTCCAAGTTGTAAGTGGGTTTTACAACAATCCCTCTAGCTCTATGCAAGTCTAAGGTGGATACTATCATAGATAGAGGTGTCTATGAGACGGTTTGGTTTGGTTAGGCTATCGGGTGTGCATAACTTCATGACTTCCAATGATAGTCGCCACGTCAGCGACACGTCAACATGACAACCCCGGGACACACCCTAGGAAATGCAAGACAGTATAACACCCATTTTATTTTCCACGTCATCAATTTATTTTACATTTTTACTTAAAATCAAACATTGTAAATAAATTTAAAAAACATAATATTAAAATTAAAATAAAAAGACATTACATTAAATTAAAAAACATTAAAATAAAAAAGATTAAACATTTCCTAAAATAAAAAAACTAACTAGTTATCTAAATATTTTTTCAAATTCTTTCTTTCATCGCCTCGAGTGCCTCGAGGTCATGCTCACTCCCCGATTCGCGCAAAACTTGAAAATGCAACCGCGTTATTGAATGTAAGTTTGTGTGTAATATTTGGATGTAAATGTGAAATGTGTGTGTAATTTGGTTGTATAAAAATGAGATTGGAATATAGTTTTTATAGGAAAAAAATTGTTTTTTTAATGTGCAACGGTCAATTTTTGAACTCAAACGGTGAAAAGGACCGTTCTCATGCGTTACCGAGAGGACTTCTGCAACACGCGACGTGCCAATAATGCCGGGGGTTGTTTGGTGCGTTCTCCTCGCTGAGGTGGCAGGACGCAGGGGGGGGGGGGGGGGCGTTACCCCACACCCCATAGCCTTATTGACTAAAACCAAGCCATACCTATTACAATCAGTTAATGCATTTCAATAGCCATTGAATATGGTTAGTATGGGTTATGGTTAACGATTTTGGTTAATGATTAATATTGGTTAACCAATGCCAATAACATCCTATTTTTAGAGATTTTTACCATTCAACACTTATCAAATCCTACACATATACATGGCTTAATGATGATGTAAAATTGCTCAATATTAATGTAATATTATAAAGTTCTTATTACAAGTACATTGCTCAATGTCCGATGTAAAATTTAAAATTTACATACTTGTTTGAGAAAGTGATAGTGTATCAGATATCACTACTTCATTACATTCAAGTATCACTAATTCGTTAACAATTCAGAACTATCTAATTATAGTTGCATTAACATTCGGAAATAAATCAATAACTAACATTCATAAATCATTAACATTTACTCATTCAAAATCACTAATTCATAATTTCATATACATTCAGAAATCATTAATATTTAGAATCACTAATTTATAGTTTCATATCTATCTCTTATAATAAAAGAAACATTTGCATGCCACATGTCACTTTTCCAGGCCTCCTGAAATTTATTTTGCCGCCCAAAATATTTTTACACGTGTCCTTCTATTTACGTATCTATACATTTACGATTTGTCGTTCAACTTTGATATATATGATTTCTGAATTTACGCCCAAAATTTTTTGCCGAACACCTCTTTATCTCCCTCAATTTTGCCGCCGAATTTGCATTTCCTTCTCAAAATCAAATCATTCAACCAGGAGATATATCCATCGATTCAATGTTTAACTTCCTCTCTCTTGCTCTGTGTTCCCATGACCTCGATGCTACATCCCCTCGCTGCCCTCATCGGTCACCCAATCGCACATGCACACACGCGCGCGCGCGCGCGCGCGCGCACACACACACACACACACACACACACACACACACACACACATATATACATATATATATATATATATATATATATATATATATATATATATATATATATATATATATATATATATATATATATATATATATATATATATATATATATATATATATATATATATATATATAAACAAACCATTGTCGCGTCATAAATGTCGACTACTTGCTGCCAAGACATCATCTTTATTTGCTCCCACCTTAAAAATGGGGGAATATTTTCGTTTAACTGTCGGGAATATATTCCCCGGAGAGCCGGTATCATTTCTCATAACCAAATCTATGACAAAAAAAAACAATTTAATTAATTTCTAAACTTATAAGAAACTTTGATGTTTATTTATGTGAACATAATAATAAGAATAAAAATATAACATATTACCTTAAACGGCTGTGAGTAACCTGAAATTATGAATCTTAATGCTTTGTGGGGAACCGACAAAGCATAATACTCTTGGAACTTACCAAAACATTTTTCCAGCTCCATATATGTCTTCTCCCATATATGAGTGCCCCATGGATAACTGAAAAATATAAAACTGTTATTAAATAAAACTAATTTATTATATTTTTATAACACACATTAATTATTAAATACATGTTTCATTCGTTCAGGTCTTCCACCAAAGATAACCATTCAACGATTATTTTATCGTTAATTATTTTCCATAAAAACCATGATTAACAATATGTAGCAAAACACATCTCACGGCGTCCTCGTCGGATATTTCATAAAACCTATTGTTTAATATAAACGTGTGTAATACCTCAGCTGTTAACAAAGCATGTGTCTTGTCGGGGAAAACGCGTTCTCGAAAGGTTTAATGTATCTTTTTCATAAGTGTTTTTGACGCAGAAACTCTTGTTATCAAACAGAACTCTTCCGCCCCAAGAGACAAATAGTAGTTTCCCAATAGGAAATGAAATCGCCCCTTTCATTCTTTACCATTGACGCGCTGGATCTCATGCAACATCATGTTGCATAGTTTGGGTCCCCTTTCATTACACAAGCAATGCTTAATGCCAAAACACCGTTGTTTCAAATATGGCACGTTGTGGATCCGTTAGGCGATCTACGGTGTCGCGTATCTTATTTCCCGAACCTCTAAAATTCAGAACCCCTTTCAAACTTTTATCATGATGTTGTCTGTTCAGTAAAAACAATGTTAGTATTACTCATATATGCATAAGGTTTAAAAGTTTAATGTTTTTCGAACAAAATAGACAAAATCACACGTGAATGGCATCACTTGCGTTTTCCTCAAGAGCAAATCGCAGGTAGCATAGGCAACGTGCGATATTCTCTAGAGGAAAACACAGGTCATGCCTATCACTGCGAAATGCTCTACAGTTCATCAAACCCTACGATTTTTTTGCATTAAATTCTTGTTTAATTGACATGAAAACTTGCACGTATGCTAAGCTACGACTTAAAACGTTAAAATTTTAACTAGGGACAATTAATAAATAAAAACAACATAACATTTGAGATACTTACAGATTTCCAAGTCGAAAATTTCTTCGAAGCCATTAGAGAGTGTTTTTCGTTTGTGGGAATGAAAAAATAAACTTTTTTTAGGTTTATATACCTTGTGCTAATGGGGCAAGCCCACTACCAATTCGCGGCCTAGGTGAGGAGTTCGCAACCCATAAAGGCCAAAACGTAGGTGGGGGGGGGGGGGGATCGGCTGGGGAGCAGTTTGTAGGTGGAGGGGCCACATCGCAGGTGGTAGCCACCTGCATTTTGGTTCGCTAAATTTGAAGCATGGGGCTAAATTTGTGTTGTTTTAATAAAAACCCTTATAGAATTAGACTGTTTTAATTATTTTTTCTATTTTAAAATGGTTAATAACATAAAAGCCACCGTAGTTTGGCCAAAATTCTGGTTTAACCACTATATTTCTTTTTGTTCCATAAAAACCACTCATACTTTCAAAAAATTTCATATTGACCACTATTCATTTTATTTTATAACTTTTAAGGATTATTTTTATCAAAAGATTATATGAAAAGTTTCATATCGACATTTGAAGCAAATATTGGAACTCCATTGCAGTGAAAATGATATATAAAGTTTTCAACATGTGATTTTCATATTCGTAAGTGTAACTCTTCGGCCACGTTGTGAATGCATAGGGTGTCCAAGGGAATCCACTAAATTTTGAATGCGATGGGGTGTTCCGAGTTGGCGACATACAATCATAACTTTTATTTGTTATAGTGGTCGCAATGTATCTTTTTTTAAAATATGAGTATTTTTACGATTTTTTTTGAAAGTATGAGTGGTTTTTTTGTAGAAAAAAATATAGTGCTTAAACAGGATTTTGGCTAAATTACGGTGATTTTTATGTTATTAGCCCATTTTAAAATGGATTCGGTCTTTAGGAATGGCAACGGGTCGGGACGGTGCCCAATCGGGTTTTGGTTTTTTTATATTAATATATATATATATATATATATATATATATATATATATATATATATATATATATATATATATATATATATATATATATATATATATATCTATATCTATATCTATATATATATATATATATATATATATATATATATATATATATATATGTATGTATGTATGTATGTATGTATGTATGTATGTATGTATGTATGTATGTGTGTGTATATATATATATATATATATATATATATATATATATATATATATATATATATATATATATATATATATATATATATATATATATATATATATATATATATATATAATCGGTTCAGGACGGGGCAAGGAGACCCAAATCCGACCCTATACCCGAAATTCTCGGGTTTCAGATTTTTTTGGCCAGGTTTAGGGTTGCCCAGTCGGGTTCGGGGGTTTTTTTTTGCCATCCGTAGGTCTTAGATTCATATCTCATAAACTTCAATTTTGAAGTGAATTGCCGTATAAAAAAATAATAATAATAATACTTCAACTTTGAAGTGAACTGCCGTATAAATATATTAAAAAGATAATACGTAAAAAAATACCAATAAAAGTACATCATTGTTTATTTAAGAATTTATTTTTATATTTTTGGATGATTATTTATTAGTTAAATTTAATATTTTCACATATATGTATTAATACTTAACTATAAATAGTTATTATATATTAAATTTATTAAAAATAGGGCAAATTACGAAAGAATCACTATATTTTTGTATTTTTTTGGTTTAACCATCAAATTTTCATTTATTTTAATAAAACCACTAATTTTTTGAAAAAATTTCAACCTGACCACTATGATTTGAAGAAGCCGGTAACAGTGGTTTCGATGAAACTTTTTACAAAAATGATGGTTTTTCTGAATCTTAAAAATTGGTGGTTAATCCAAATTTTTTGCAAAATATAGTGTTTTTTTCGTAATTAGACCTAGATAATATTTACACTTAATTTATATAATTACGGGAAAAAACACTATATTTCATTACTTTTTCTGCTTAAACCATTAATTTTTCATTTGTTCTAATAAACCACTAATTTTTAGAAAAAGTTTAGTCTAACCATTATGACCAGAAGAACCAGTAATAATGGCTTCAATGAAACTTTTTACCAAAAATTGATGGTTTTTTCCAAATCTTTTAAAAATTGGTGGTTAAAACGAACTTTTAACAAAATATAGTGTTTTTTTTGGTAATTAGCCTTAAAAATAAGGGAAATCTCCAATAAAGTCCTAATATTTTAGCTCGGTTTATGAAAAAGTCCCAACAGTTCATAAATTAGGCGAAATTATTAGGACTTTATTGAAGATTTCCCTAAAAATAATTATGGGTATGTAAATAAAAATTATTTTAATATTGCTTTGATACAAGGATAATTACAAAACTGCCTGGTAAACGTTGTGGATGGTTTTGGTTTACACTTCACAGTTCACACACAACAGTTTATGACAAAATCGAAAGGGAAGTCACAACACGGAACCACCCACAGAGTGAGTCAGTGAGACTTGGCTGTCTTGGAAGACTTGAACAGCTCGAACCCTAGAATTACCCATTGCAGACCCAAGAATTAGAGGTATTCATACTTTAGCATCGACAGTATAGCAGCAGTCGACAAACTTAGATGTCTTCAATTAGTAGCAAGTAGCTCGCACATAAACTAAACTCAGATTCTTCAGGTTCTAATACGAAAATTTCGAATTGATTCGCTTCTTTGTAATTAGTTTCTTTAGGCCGTGTAAATTCGTGGTTTTCCGATTGTTCCTAGGGTTTTTATGTGGGTGGCATCTTCTTTTTGTTCTGTTTTCTTCTTCCCCTGTTTTTTTTCCTTCACTTATAAGATTATCATGGATTTACTTCTATCGTTCGTAACCTTAATCGCTGGTATACTTTGTTTTATTATCTTTGGTCACCTGGCATGGATACGAATTGGAGTTAGCAGGAGCAGTAATAAAGGACCAGGAAAGAAAACAGTACCTGAAGCATCAGGCTCATGGCCGATAATCGGTCACCTGTATCTTTTAGCTGGTCCTGAAGTTCCGCACAAAGTCTTGGGTTCCATGGCAGAAAAGTTCGGACCAATTTTCACCATCAAACTTGGTGTTAATCGAGTTCTAGTTGTCAACACTTCAGACATGGCTAAAGAGTGCTTAACTACCAACGACAGAGTCTTTGCCGCCCGGCCAAAAGCCATGGTGACTGAGCTCATGGGCTACAACTACGCTAATTTCTCTCTTTCACCTGATAGATCATACTGGCGCCATATGCGCAAAATAATTGTGCTTGAATTGGGGTCTCACCGTCGCCTTCAAATGATTTCAAATTGTTAATTATCAAAGATCAAGTTCAAAGAAAATAGAGAGAAGAGAGGCTAGGGTTTGAGAGAGTTTCATTCACTGTAAAATGTGAGTTTCTTACAAATGAACAAAGAGAGCAACCCTTAAATACAAATGGGCCAAAGGGCTAAATTAAGACTAATGGGCTAACATCCCCTCTCAAACTCACAATGCTATAGCTATAAGCATTGAGAGTTTGTCACACAAAAAACGAAATCGAGAACCAGACAATGCCTTCGTAAACATATCAGCAATCTGTAGGGTTGATGGAACATGCGGCAAAGTGATGGTCCCAAGTTGAAGATGATGACGAGTGAAATGACAATCAATTTCTATATGTTTTGTCCGTTCATGAAAAACCGAATTCTTGGCAATCTGTATTGCACTGTTGTTGTCACAGTGCAAGGGAGTAGGATGAGAAGCGTCAACTCCCATATCAGCAAGAAGCCAACGTAGCCAAACAATCTCACAAGTGGTGACAGCCATAGCTCGATACTCAGCTTCAGTAGAGGACCGAGAGACAACATCTTGTTTCTTACTCTTCCATGAAATCAATGAGTCTCCAAGAAAGATGCAAAAACCAGTGGTGGATTTTCGATCATGAGGATCGCTATCCCAATCAGCATCGCTATAAGCACACAAGTTGAGTGAGGACGTGGAAGGAAACACAAGGGTTTGGAATTGAGTGCCCCGAAGATATCTCAAGATACGAAGAACAGCTCCCCAATGAACAGTAGTAGGAGCGGTAACAAACTGGCTAACCACATGAACTGCATGAGATATGTCTGGTCGAGTAACAGTGAGATAAACCAGACTTCCCACAATAGTTCGATATAAGCTTGGATCTGACAAGGGGACACCGTCTGTTGGAGAGTACCTGGCATTAGTCTCCAGGGGAGTATCAACTGTCCTGTTGTCAGAGAGTCGAGCACGTTCAAATAGGTCAGAAATATACTTTGTCTGAGATAAAAGATAACCTTTTGAAGATTGTGCAACTTCAATCCCTAAGAAATAACGTAGCAATCCCAAGTCTTTCATAGCAAAGCGGTAAGCCAAATCACGCTTCAAAGATTCTATACCATCATGATCATCACCAGTAATGATCATGTCATCAACATACAAGGATAGGAGGATCCGACCTGCATTCGTGCATCTAACGAATAATGCTGAATCATGATTACTAGGAGTAAAACCGAGAGAAGTAATTACAGTAGAGAATTTCTCAAACCAAGCACGAGGGGCTTGTTTGAGACCATACAAGGCTTTCCGAAGTCGACAAACTTCACCTGGTTGGTGAGCAATACCTGGAGGAGGAGACATGTAAACTTCCTCATGAAGTTCACCGTTCAAGAATGCATTCTTGACATCCATTTGGAAAATCTTCCATTGACGAATAGAAGAAACTGCGATCAGAGTGCGGACAGTAGTCATTTTTGCCACCGGGGCAAAAGTCTCCTCATAATCCATACCATATTGCTGCGAGTATCCTTTTGCAACCAGCCTTGCCTTATATCTTTCAATTGAGCCATCAGACTTGGTTTTGATCTTATATACCCAACGACAACCAATTGTACGTTTTCCATGAGGAAGCTGTACAAGATCCCACGTATGAGTCTGATAAAGAGCTGTAAGCTCTTCCGCCATAGCATTCTGCCAACGAGGATCAGAAACAGCTTCTTTGTACGAGTCTGGTTCAGAAAGCCGATGTATATTTGCAATAAAAGATGCAAATGTTGGCGAATAAGAAGAATACACAAAATCTGGTAGTTTAGTAGTCTTATGAGTACGTACAGGTCTCGATGGTGGTGAAGATGGTGGTGAATGGTGTTCTTGAGCGACAACAGGAGTGGGAGCAGTTGCAGACTGAGCAGGAGGGTTGTCTGGAGCTATGGAAGCATCATCAACTGGGGAACAAGATGTAGTGCCATCACTATCAATGGTGAAAGGATCAATATTTTGAAGTTCTGACCGAGTCATGTTGTGAGACTGTACAGGAATAGCATAGTAAGGAATGTGCTCCAGAAAAGTGACATGTCGAGAGACATACAGTTTCTGACTCGCCGGATCATAACACCGATATCCTTTCTGACCAATACCATATCCCAAGAATACACAAAGAGCCGACTTTGGAGACAACTTGCTTCTTTCTACATGTGGCCGTAAGACAAAGCAGGTGCACCCAAATACCCGTAAAGATGAATAATCAGGTAATTGACCATACAACTTTTCATAAGGAGACATTCCAGAGTTGTGGCGAGTCGGGATGCGATTAATCACATAGGCAGCAGTAAGGATAGCTTCTCCCCAAAAGACACTAGGAACATCAGAAGATAATAACAAAGACCGTGCCGTTTCTACAAGGTGTCGATGTTTCCGTTCTGCTATACCATTCTGTTGAGGAGTATCAGTACATGATGATTGGTGAACAGTCCCATCAGATGCTAGTAACTGAGTAAAATCATTAGAGGTATATTCCCCTCCTAAATCACACCGGAAGCATTTTATGACAGCAGAGTGTTGGGTCTTCACAAGAGCTCTAAAATTGCTATAAATCACAAAGAAATCTGACCTGCGCTTCATAAGATAAACCCATGTATAACGTGTATAATCATCAATGAACGAAACATAATAAGGCGATCCTCCTTTGGAGGTTATTGGGGAAGGACCCCACACATCAGAATGCACAAGATCAAAAGGAGCAAACGAACGAGTGACACTATTATTAAAAGGTAAGGCAGAGAACTTTGCCAGTTTACAACCACAACAATCAGAAATGTCAACATTGTTCAAACGACCTAACACACCAGTAGAGGATAAAAACTGTAAACGTGAAGCTGAAACATGACCCAAACGAGAGTGCCAAAGATAAAAATTTGAAGACGAATGACTTAAACGAAAAGACGACAAATCAACACTAGAGGCCGCAATATCAGAAACTTGGAGCTGCTCCAAAACATAAAGCTCCCCAAGTTTACGGCCGATCCCAGTCACCCTCCGAGACTGTGGGTCCTGTACACAACAAAGAGAATCAGAAAAGAAGACCCAATAACCAGATTTACACAACTGACTGACCGAAACAAGATTCAAAGCAAGTGTGGGAATATAATAGACATTAGTGAGAGAGATATGGGGGGTAACAACAGGACCAATACCCTCAACTGGCATAGGTGTAGCACTAGCTGACATAACAGAAACATGAGGACTAGCTGATAACGAAGAAAAGGATGACAAATGTGGTGACATATGATGAGATGCACCAGAATCCAATATCCATAAGGATGAAGGAATACCTGAAGGACTAGATGCTGATAGACCTGTGTGAGACATAGATGTTGACATGGCAGTAGGATTGGAAGCAATGAACTGGCGAAATTGCTCAAAAACCTGTGGATCCAAAGCTGATGGTGGTGTCATATTCAAATCGTTCTCTGTAGAAGGTACAGTAGCAGCAGCAGTGAACTGTGGAGGACGAAATGGTGGAAATGATGGACGTTGTTGAAACTGTCCAGGAGGCCTGTTGAACTGTGGAGGCTGAAACTGTCCAGATGGTCTTGTTTGGTTTTGATAATTTCCCTTCCCCAACAGCAATGGACATTGAGACTTCCAATGATTTTTCTTTTTACAAAATGCACACTCATCAAATGCAACTTTCGGCTTAAACTGTCCAGATGGTCTTGTTTGGTTTTGAACAGCAAAGACAGTAGGTGTGGCTACTGCCTTAGACCCTTTGTCAGATTGGGACTTGATACGGGTTTCCTCGGCAATCAACTCATGAACAACTGAATCCACTGTGGGAAGAGGAGTACGATGAAGGATTGTCCCACGTAAGCCTTCAAAATCAGACCTTAATGCCATCAAGAACTGGACCAATCTCTGCTCTTCCCTTCTGGCAATGTAAGGCTTGAAAGCCTTTAGTTCTGCAGATTCAGTGAGAGCTAATTGATCCCACAAATCAGACATAGAAGCATAAAAATCCTGAATACTTAGACTGTTTTGTTGGAGGGCTCGGATATCAAATTCTAGCTGATACTGTTTTGCAAAGTTAGATTGAGTATACAGCCTTTCCAAATGGTCCCAAACTTCTTTTGCTGTGTCATACTTTGCTAACTGGGTGCCAATTGACTGAATGACAGAATTATTAATCCATGTAATAATTTTGGAATTATCAGTCTCCCAAGAGTCCAATAAAATAGCAAAATTTTCAGCCTTGTCATCTGTTGGTTTTCCCTTTAGACCTGTAACAATCCCCCACATAGCCTTGCCCCGTAAAAAATTCTTCATTACATAACTCCAATACGCATAGTTTTTACCATCAAGTTGTGTACTAATGGACTGAAGAGAGTCATCTCTTGGAGCCATAATATCAACAAACAGTCAAGCAAATATTCCAAAATCGTCCTTATGCAGATGAACAAACAAGCCAATAATAGCAGCAACAATTAAAAACCCTCAAAATTAAACAATCAACCCAGAATACCAGCTTCTCAAGAAAACAGCAGCAACCCAGAATATTAAGCCCTCAAAATCGAGTCAGAAAACCTAACTCGTTCGAACAAACAAACTAACAATAAAAAATAACCTTCTTGAAATCGACCAAATCAAGCCGAAAATACCAATCGGAACACATAAACGAAGCAGAAAATCATACCAAAAGTGCAGAAATCAAGCCGAAAATACCGATCCGCGCATCGTCGTGCCTGCTACAAAAACCCCTTAATAATCTAGCTCTGATACCATGTTAATTATCAAAGATCAAGTTCAAAGAAAATAGAGAGAAGAGAGGCTAGGGTTTGAGAGAGTTTCATTCACTGTAAAATGTGAGTTTCTTACAAATGAACAAAGAGAGCAACCCTTAAATACAAATGGGCCAAAGGGCTAAATTAAGACTAATGGGCTAACACAAATATCCGAGCATCTGAACTTAAGGCATCAATAACAGACATGTATAAAAATTGTATGACAAATAAAACGGTAAAGGTCGATATGAAGCAGTGGTTCGGGAACTTGATTCTAAACATGAATGTGAAGGTAATATTCGGGAACCCTTTTTCACTCGGCGAACAAAATGAAGATGAATTTAAGAATGCGATTAGGCGGTTTACAGAACTATTGGGTGCGTTTGTACCATCTGATGCGATTCCATTCTTGCGGTGGCTAGATATAGGAGGGTATGAAAAGAAGATGAAGAAGACAGCGAAAGTAATGGATTTTGTAATTGAAGGATGGTTAAAAGAGCAAACAAAGAAGATGAATTCGACACAAGATGTAAATGAGGAAGAACACGAATCCTTCATGTCCGCTTTGTTGTCTCGTGTTAAAGAAGAACGTATCGAAGATCGTTATGGCTTCACCACCGATGCAATCGTGAAAGCAGCATGCTTGGTATTAACTTCGTAACCCTTATTTTAAAAATCCAAAATTTTAGGGCATGAATCGTTTTGAATCGTGTGAAATGTGAATTTTTGTTGCTCTATTAGGCAATTTTTGCTGCAGCAACGGATACGACGTCGTTGACTCTAACATGGGCTGTAGCTTTACTACTAAACAACCCTCATGTGTTAAAAAAAGCCCAACAAGAGCTCGAAAACCATGTCGGGGTGAATAGAATGGTTAAAGAATCGGACTTGACGAATTTAGTATATCTTCAAGCGGTTATCAAAGAAACAATGCGACTTTACCCAGCTGCGCCGCTTTCTGTTCCTCATGAATCCACAGAAGACTGCGTCGTAGGTGGTTATACGGTCCCTAAAGGGACTCGACTTTTGGTGAATATTTGGAAGATTCATCATGATTCTAAAATATGGGAAGATCCGTTTCAATTCATACCCGAGAGATTCTTGACAAGCAAAAAGGATATCGATGTGAAGGGTCAACATTTTGAGTTGATTCCGTTTGGTAGTGGTAGAAGAATATGCTTGGGAATGTCGATTGCTTTGAAATCTTTGCAGTTGATATTTGCCAACATAATACATGGATTTGAGTTTCAAAATGTATCATCTGAACCGGTTGACATGACGGAAAGCCCTGGATTGACGAATCTTAAAGCTACTCCACTTGAGCTCATTGTTGTGCCACGAATATTGAACATTGAAAGACTTTGACCTGGTGTTGTATCATTTCTCTTTGTGTTATGTTACTTTGCTTTTCATATTTTTGTGTTAAGTCTATTGTAGATGTAGAGGTAAATTCAATGGGTCAATAATATCAAATATACATGTAAAACTTTTCTTTTATCTACAATTAGCTATGTGTGCACTTCCAAGTTCTAAGTGGGTTCACAACAACCCCTTGGTTCTATGCAAGTCCACGATGGATACTATTATATATCAACCAGGTTTCACAATATAGGTAAGGAGGAATGTGTTAGCATTTTCGGGTGTAATGAAAGTAAAGGTCGATTTTATGGGGTGTTTGATAGCATCTTAATCTGAATATTAAGCTCTGAATCATTCACAGCGTTTGTTTCGTAAAAAAATTATCTCTTAATCGGTTAGAGCCTTTTAACGGGCCTCTGAACCATTAAGTGGAAAATATATCTGAATCATTCTTTTATCAAAAACTTTCGTATATACCCTTTAAACTAAAAACTTCTTTTTATTCAGAGTCTTTTAATGATTCAGACCTCTGAATGATTCAGATCTAAATCATTAAGATGCTGTCGAACAGCCCCGACCTCTGAATGATTCAAATCTAAATCATTAAGATGCTGTCGAACAGCCCCTTTGTCTATCTGTCAAGTTGGAAATTTTTGGTTTAAAAGTGACAATTATACATAAACTTGGTTGTTCTCGTGATTTTGTTTGTTTAGGAATTAGAACACTAGCTTATAATCCATTGTTAAACACAGGGTGACAACTTATTATTATTATTATTATTATTATTATTATTATTATTATTATTATTTGCGTAGAAGGGAAATTTACTTTGATTTTTTTGGTTTTGTTCACATTGAATTAGCATTGTACTTCCTGAAATTTGATTTAGGTTTGTAGTTAGTTGATATATTTGCAAGTGGTGTGGATTTTGGCATAACATGAGAATATACTTGAATTTGCTTTTGTTAGTATTAATCTAATATAGTTTTGAATGTAAAAGGTTATTGCACTTTGGTTTTGTTCACATGGAAGCAACATTGTATTTCCTTGATTTCGATTTCTAATTAGTTGGCAGAAATAGTCCATACTTTTCTATTTTTACATAAATAGACATTTTTTAAATCTCAGTGACATTAATGTAATTAACTGAATAAATGGTTGATCCATGTAGAGACTCCCTTGTAGGTGATTTTTTTTTTTCAATTTTATTAATAACTTTGGATTGTTACATGATATCCGAAAATAACGTATGCAAAGTTGGTCATCGGGGAATACTAATCAAAATTCTGTTATCTATTATTGGATTTCTAATTTCATTAGTAAAAATCGATCTTTTATATTTGAAGAAAATAAATATTATGACCACTAATAAGTTATATAAAATATGAAAAGATATTAGTCGAGTTATGACCACTTACAAGTTAATATTTTTATACCTTAAAATATGATAAGATATTTGTTGAGTTATCAATTTATAAAGTTATTACATTAGATCTTATATGAGACATACTTTTTAATTACTTTTTAAAGAACGCATGAAAATTATTTAGATAGCTTCCTTTGATTAAAATCAAGAAAAAAATCGATGTCTGGAATCTTGGATATCGAGTTCTGAACACTGCTAAATTATGGCAGACTGACACGTCGCAGTCGTTGATGCGGTCAAAATACAAGATTTAGCCTTACAGCTCACTAGCTAGCGGCAAGTAAATGTCGAACTGTAGAGTCCGTGGTAGGCACTTTGTGTCGATAAACCGCGTTATAGTGTCACTCTATAGACGGTTGATCAAGAACACGTGAGAACAACAATAAATCAAACTAAATAAAACAAACTCGGATCTGATTACAGATCGAGAAAATCATAAATCAAATGCTTCTTTATATAAATCAAACTCAAACAAAAAATCGTTCACTATTAAACTATCCAAATATAACAAAGAATCTACAATAATCGAATGATTGTTCCTGAGATATAAACTAAAACATTGAGTAATCGAGGAAAATCTCAACTATGGAATAACTCGATACCGAGTTGATAAAAACAATAGAAAAATCAAAGATCTACCAAACTAACCAATTGGAATTGATAAAAGATGAAATTGAGACTATCAGATCCACTTAGTGTCGCTAAGCATAAGCTTAGCATCGCTAATCCGTCATCCAAGCCTCGAATGCGAAATTTGAATTTCAAAAAAGCGGGAGATATCGCCTTTTGACCACTTAGCGTCGCTAACCTTGCCTGTTCCGCCTCCTTTGTCATTTTTGCTCCTCAACTTCTTCCAATTTGCATTAATTAACCCCTATATTTACACTAAAAATAAATCTAAAGCACATTGGCACAAAAGTGAGTTATATTAGTCAATTAGCAACCATAAACTAACTAAAACTCGGCTCAATAACAACTATAATTTTTAACATTAGTAGGTGTTATCACAGACATAATCACATAACCTAATTTTATTTGAGACATCTTTTTTTGTAAACCAATATGTAATATTTGATCAAATGAGATGTAATCCGCACCGTGAGAAAATTCCATATTACAATATATTGCTCTTTTTATCTTGAAAACTATTTGTAGTTTGTTGATAAATGCCTTATTTTAATAATCTCTCGACCCTTTAATTATCATGCATTCTTGACTGGGCCGCTAAATATTTCCCTATTTTTATTTTTATTGTATTAAGAAATCGCTTTCATTTTAAGTTGTTTGGTTGCGTGATTTTTTGTGGTTTATCAATCATGGCTCATTTCCTCCCCCTCTTATTGGTGTTGATATAATTCAAAGCTAGTATTGCAACTATTTCTAAACTAGTTATTGTCTTATTCCTCTTGAAGACATTGCTTATCTGAAGATCAAAGTTGGTTGCTTTTTCTGTGGCTGGAGACTATTTTAATAGTTAAAAACATTCATAAGGAAAATGAAGTCACAATATGTATTCATAAACTTAACCATAATAATATCAAGGGTCTGGCATGCCTAATTGACTAGTTTCCAAATAGTTGCATTCACAAAATAAGATCAAATTCTTTTTAGTCTCACCAAAACCTTAAGAGCTTAAATGTTTATATGTTGCGAGATTCAGTCCACAACAAAGATAAACTTCGGTAAAATGGAGTAAAGTGTTAAACCCCATCGACCTGCATTCCCAAGAAAAATAATATATAACATACTTGATCCCAATATCTCAATAATGCTAGTAAGAGTTTGTGCGTCTTGCATTTCAACTTGGATTATTGAATTGAATTAGGACTTGCATTTATTTTTTTCCAAACACGGTATTAATTTTTATTTACCGAGCCAACTACATGCTTAATTTCTTATAACACTTCTTGCACTTGTTAAAAGTACATGCCCTGATAAATAATAAAATTAGATGTATGTTGCTATAATTACTTAGCAGGGCGTGTCAAATGGGTTTCCTAATGGATCGGGGCCAATTTCCTTCTCTAACTATCAATAACAAATCGAAAAATAAAGGATCCGACACTTTTAACTTGAACACGTGATTAAAACGATTAAATAACGGAATTATAAACACAAACCCATAACATTTTCGGATTAAAATAAAGAAACTTTGCAAACCTTAATTAAATGTCTTACCATACTCGGCAAACTTGATGGAAAAGCAAAAAGAAGTAATATACTCACCAAAGCTTCCTTGATCTTTGACAACAACACTACACTTTTTCTCCTCTAACCAACCCATGATTTTCTATTGTGTTCTTGTCACCAAGCAACCATGATTTGCTACGTTTGATATTACAATAAAATTCAGGACACCTTGTAGTAAAAATAAACCGAAAAAATATGAATAAGAAAAATCCAAAATAGAGTGGAGTTCAGGTTTATATCTCACAAATTTCAACCCCAATGTAACATGCTATTTGAAAAAGATAGAAAGATAAATGATAAAAAGACTGAAATATACTAATGAAATTATATCATTGTTTATTTAAGAATTTATTGTTATATTAATTGATGATTATTTCTTACTTAAATTTAATATTATAATATATGTTTAATATTTTAATGAATATTTATTTATTATATATATATATATAAATATATATTAAAAGTTTTTAAAAATAATTATTAATATATAAATGAAAACTGTTTTTAATATTGCTTTGATACAAAGGATAATTACAAAACTGCATGATAAATGTAAAACTTACGCTGTGGATACTGGATAGTCTTAGGGTAGACGGAGTAGTGTGATAGATCGATGCGAGTTCGATGGAGTAAGGGTGCGGTACCGCCGGTACCTCCGGTACTGCTGCCCCTCCATCATCGGTTTCGGCGGGCTCGGCAATGGTGGCTGGTGTGGGATGATGGTGAACCCGATGAACCCATCCAATTTTATAATTTTTTTTTAATCTCTCAAAAATTACCTTCCCCTCATCCCTATAAATACCACATCTCCACTCCTTCACAAATCACACCTTCACCCTTCTTTCTTACTCTCATTATCTCTCAAAAACCATTTGCCCTCTATTTTATAAAAAACTCTTTTTTTATAAAATGGATTCAAATCGTGGTAAATCCAAACGTCGCGGTTCCTCACAAAGAAGGAGCCGTGAAGTTCCCCCCAACCCCATCCCTACACATTTACAGTTACACACAATACCCCAACAAATTCCAACAAAACTTTTCACAATACCCCAACCAATTCCAACAATATCAAACTCAGTTTCCACAATACCCCAACCAATTCCAACAATGCTACGTCCCAGACACTTCTCATTTCCGTACCCAAGTAGAGTCCAGTGATGAAACCATTCCACCCTCGGATTAATTAAAACATTTAAATATCAAATATATGATGTTAAAATTAATTTATTTTAACCATTCCGTCCCGGACACTTCTCATTTCTAATATTAAATTAAGTGTTAAAATTAATTTATTCATTTAATTAAAACATTTAAATATTAAATATATGATGTGGCATTGTGGGTTCAGTAGGTTCAGTGGGTACTGGTTCCATGGGTGAAAGATTGGTGAAAGATGGGGAAAATGGAAGTGAGAGGAGAGAGAAAAGCTGACGTGACGCGTGGGTTCAGTGGGATGGGAGGGATCTACTCCCCCCACCCTTAGACAGCGACACGCAACAGATTATGACGAAATCAAAATGATGTCACAACATCAAACCACCCACAGAGTGCGTAAACTAACCTCAGATTCTTCAGGTTCCAGTACCAAAATTTCGAATTCATTTGCTCCTTTGTATTACTTTCTTTGGTGGTTTGCCGATTCTTCCTAGGGTTTTTATGTAGGTGGCCTCTTCTTCTTGTTCTATTTTCTTCTTCCCCTGTTTTCTGTACGCTTGTTTTTTTCCCTTAAAGAATAAGATTGTCATGGATTTACTTCTGTCGTTCATAACCTTAATCGCTACTATACTTAGTTTTCTTCTCTTTGGTCATCTGGCATGGAAAAGAAATGGAGTTAACAGGAGCGGTAAAGGACCAGGAGAGAAAACAGTACCTGAAGCATCAGGCTCATGGCCGATAATCGGTCACCTGTATCTTTTAGCTGGTCCTGAAGTCCCGCACAAAGTCTTGGGTTCCATGGCAGACAAGTTCGGACCAATTTTCACCATCAAACTTGGTGTTAATCGAGTTCTAGTTGTCAACTCTTCAGACATGGCTAAAGACTGCTTAACTACCAACGACAGAGTCTTTGCCGCCCGACCAAAAGCCATGGCGACTGAGCTCATGGGCTACAACTACGCTAATTTCTCCCTTTCAGACAACAGATCATTCTGGCGTGATATGCGCAAGATAATTGGGCTTGAATTGGGGTCTCGTCGTCGCCTTCAAATGCTATCTAACATCCGAGCATCTGAACTTAATGTTAGTAATCGGACCGGGTACACGCAGCGGAAATACACTATCACACACACACAAACTCACGAAAATAAAGCAAGAAGAACACAAGGATTTTTACGTGGTTCGGATTCGGTGCAAATCCTACGTCCACGGGCTACAACTAGAGAAATCTTATTAATACTCACAAGATTACAATTTATAACTCTTGTTTTGAGCTCAAGTGGTGCATTTTGCTTCTTAACCAAGGCCTTGTATTTATAGGCTTAGGAATTGAATGTGAATTGAGAAAATAAAAATCAAGCTTGAAGACTTTGATCTCACCTACCTTTGACAAAAACTTCACCAACCCAATCTTTCACCTAACAATCTCCCACTTGAAGATTTTGAACAATACAGTAACTTCAGTAATCTTCAACCAAATCAGTCTTTCAAGCTTCCAGTTCCCAAGAACAAGCTAAGACACAGTCAATTTCCTAGTTGCAGCCGCCCCTCATCATCAAGTACTAGAAGGGCTAGTTAAAGCTTCCACTAGCTCCAACTCAGCCGTGGCTAATCCCACCACCGACTCATCCTCTGTCTCAACCGGTTTGGACACTCCACCAGCTCCAGAGATACACCGAGGACCACTAACACTCTCCAAACTTTGCAAACTTCCAACAGGAGAGAATTTTTCAGTCTTAGTCTTCAAAACCCAACGGCTCTTTATAACTGTACCCGGAACACACCTCGTGCTCCCACTGTCACAAAATCCCCTGAATGGTTTAGACTTTCCGACTCGTTCAGCTAACATCCCCTTGGCTCCAGAATTCATGTTTGCAAAATGAACTCTCTTAGCACTAGATTTAGCGAACCAGATTTTGTCATGCTTAACGGGGACGGTCATACTTCCCTCAGCAGGTACCTCAACCATATACAATGACCCACGCTTCATACCTTGAGCAATCACCGAATTACCATTGACCACCCTCCATTTACCACCACCAAACCTTACTTCCAGTCCTTGTTTATCCAGCTGACCAACAGAAATCAATTTCTTCTTCAGCTCCGGAATCACCCGGACATTCTTCAGGTTCCATGTAGTTCCCAATGAAGTAACCAGATCAATATCTCCCATGCCCGTTACTTGAAGCATCTCGTCATTTGCTAACCGTACCTTCCCAAAATCTCCTTCTTTTAGATTCACCATCGTTTCTCCGTTGTCCATGGCATGAAACGAAGCCCCTGAATCCATGACCCAAGAGTCTACAGAACTTTCCATACTTAGTATCAATGCATCTTCCTGATAAACATTCTCAGCACCAACACTGTTTAATTCTTTCTTTGGACATTGACTCTTAACATGTCCCACCTCTTGGCAGTTCCAGCACTTCACATTCTTCCAAGTTCTAGATGAACTTCTTCCCCGACTCCCACTGCTCCCACTATTCCTGCTATTCCCTCTACCTCTTCCGATATTTAATAACTCAGAAGAAGAAGATCCACCTTGATTCTTGCATCTGACATCCTCGCCAAGAACCAAATCTCTAACCCCTTCAAAAGTCATACCACTGGTCCCCACTGAACTTGTAACAGCGGTTACTGTTCCAGACCAGCTATCAGGTAGTGAAGCTAGTAGCAGTGAAGCTTGAGTCTCGTTATCAAATTTAATTCCCACAGATGACAATCTGGACAGAATTGAATTTAGATTGTTAATGTGAATCGTAACTGAGCTGTCTTCATTCATCCTTGTCGTGAACAATTCCCTCATCAAGAACACCTTGTTAGCCGCCGACGGTTTCTCATACATGTTCGTCAGAGCATCCATCATACCACGTGCCGTGGTTTCCTTCATGATGTTGAAAGCGACGCTCCTATCCAACGACAACGTAATAATCGCCTTAGCTTTCTTGTCCTTTGAGTTCCACGCATCTTCAGCAGCTTTTTCCATTTTCTCCGGTTTGTCTCCAAGTACCACGTCCAAATCTTTCTGATATAGCAATGCTTCTAATTGCATTTTCCACCAGCTAAAGTCAGAACCGTTGAACTTCTCGATTACAACCTTGTCTTCAGCCATTACGACAAACAAGAGACAAATATTTTATAGTACTTTTGTGTGACAGAACAGTAACCTTCAAAGTACCGAGATACCTTTAATACGATTAATAGAAATTAGTTTCTGAGGTGGAAGATCAGACAAAACTGCAACCACAGAGCATACTCTAATTTCTAAAACCGAGACCTCCTCCGAAACCCGAAGCTCTGATACCAGTTGTTAGTAATCGGACCGGGTACACGCAGCGGAAATACACTATCACACACACACAAACTCACGAAAATAAAGCAAGAAGAACACAAGGATTTTTACGTGGTTCGGATTCGGTGCAAATCCTACGTCCACGGGCTACAACTAGAGAAATCTTATTAATACTCACAAGATTACAATTTATAACTCTTGTTTTGAGCTCAAGAGGTGCATTTTGCTTCTTAACCAAGGCCTTGTATTTATAGGCTTAGGAATTGAATGTGAATTGAGAAAATAAAAATCAAGCTTGAAGACTTTGATCTCACCTACCTTTGACAAAAACTTCACCAACCCAATCTTTCACCTAACACTTAAGGCATCAATAACAGACCTGTATAAAAATTGGATGACAAATAAAACGGTAAAGGTTGATATGAAGCAGTGGTTCGGGAACTTAATTCTAAACATAAATGTGAAGGTGATATTCGGAAACCTCTTTTCACTCGGCGAACAAAATGAAGATGAATTTAAGAATGCCATTAGACGGTTATTAGAACTACTGGGTGCGTTTGTACCATATGATGCTATTCCAGTTTTGAGGTGGCTGGATATAGGCGGGTATGAAAAGAAGATGAAGAAAACAGCGAAAGTATTGGATTTTGTAATGGAAGGATGGTTAAAAGAACAAACAAAGAAGATAAATTCGACACAACATGAAAATGAAGGAGAACACGAATCCTTCATGTCCACTTTGTTGTCTCGTGTTAAAGAAGAACATATCGAAGATCGTTCTGGCTTCACCACCGATGCAATCGTGAAATCAGCATGCTTGGTATTAATTTCGTGTCCCTTATTTTAAAAATCCAATTTTAGGGTATGAATCGTTTTGAATCCTGTGAATTTCTTATTATTGCTTTTTTAGGGAATTTTTGTTGCACCCACGGATACGACGATGTTGACTCTAACATGGGCTTTAGCTTTACTAATAAACAACTCTCGTGTATTAAAAAAAAGCGCAACAAGAGCTCGAAAATCATGTCGGGCTGAATAGAATGGTTAACGAATCGGACTTGACGAAGTTAGTTTATCTTCAAGCGATTATCAAAGAAACAATGCGACTTTACCCAGCTGCGCCGCTTTCTATTCCTCATGAATCCACAGAAGACTGCGTCGTAGGTGGTTACTCGGTCCCGAAAGGGACTCGCCTTTTGGTGAATATTTGGAAGATTCATCTTGATCCTGAAATATGGGAAGATCCGTTTCAATTCATACCCGAGAGATTCTTGACAAGCAAAAAGGATATCGATGTGAAGGGTCAACATTTTGAGTTGATTCCGTTTGGTAGCGGTAGAAGAATATGCTTGGGAATCTCGATTGCTATGAAATCTTTGAAGTTGATATTAGCCAGCATAATACATGGATTTGAGTTTCAAAATGTATCATCTGAACCGATTGACATGACGGAAAGCCCTGGATTGACGAATCTTAAAGCCACTCCACTTGAGCTCCTTGTTGCGCCACGGATATCAGGTATTAAGAGACTTTGATCGGTTGTTGTATCATTTCTATACTTTTGTGGTAGTGTATTGTGCTTGGAGAAGTAGAATCAATGGTCAACAATATCAAATATGTGTGTAAAGCTTTCTTTTATGTAAAAGTAGGTTAATAACGTGTGTACTTAACCTTGTTGGAAAATAAAAATAATAGATATTAAACAATAAATTCAAATATATACGTATAAATACTAACTATATGAGAATGTTATTTATTTTGAAATTATAATATTAACAATTAATTGTGACGCTTAAACCTTTAAAGGTTTAATAGTAACTGATCTTTTATTAATTTTCACTTATGATATTTAATTAACTTTCTTAATTATAAATGTGAAGAATCAATTGAACGGGAAAAGAAACTTGAGGGAGAATAAGAGAGTGCCAGTTAAGTGACATTCTCACTAGTCTTTTGTTAGTGTATAGATTAATTGTGCGTGCACTTCCAAGTTGTACGTGAGTTTACAACAACCCCTTGGATGTATGCAAGTTCAAGGTGGATATAATCATAGATCAACCAGGTTTCACAATAAAGGTAAGGAGGAATACATTACATTTTTGGGTGTAATGAAAATAAAGGTTGAACTTATTATGTTTGTTGACTAATTAGAAACATAATAAACTAGAATAGCCAAAAGATTTAGACAAAACTGTAAAATTGGTCCCTGTGGTTTGTCAAAAACTGTGGATTGGCTCCAAAAGTTTCCAACTTGCATGGAAGGTTCAAAATCAGGTATTTTCCGTGATTTTGGCCCCTGCCAGACTTGAAAAGACTGAATTACCCTTTTAATTTATTTTTTCATTTTTAATACTTCTTTTAATAATTTTTTATTAAAATTAAAAAAAACCCCACCAACCCCCGGCTCTCTCTCTCTCTCTCTCTCTCTCTCTCTCTCTCTCTCTCTCTCTCTCTCTCTCTCTCTCTCTCTCTCTCTCTCTTCTGTGTCGTTCTCCAATGATTTAAAAGCCAAATCGGTTCTTCCTAACCACGAAAGTTAAGTCGTCGCCATTAAAACCAACACTTAAAATCAGTTTCACAGCCATACTCCATCAACTATACGTAGTTTTGACCTACCGATAAAGCTCACAGTCCTCCGAGTGTGAAGAAGCATCTGAATTTGATTGGTAGTTATACTTCTCGTTTACAACATGTGAATACACCCGATCATATATGTGTGAATACACTCGATCGTATATGTGTGAATGAAGTAGAAACCACAGAGGCAATGGAAGTTTCCTTTTCGATCTCTTTCTTTCTCTCTACATTGAAACTTCAAAAGAAAAAATTTCACCCAACCTAATCCGATTTGGGGTGAAACTGGTTGTTTAGTCTAAACGATGGAGGGAAGTTCATCATCGGTCCACCATCAGTGAGTTGGGTTTCTTGCGAGGGTCGATCGAAACTCTGATTTGACAAGGGCTTTCACCCGGTGACCCTTCAATAGTGGGGGAGGAAGGGACGTGTGACAACCCTTTAATTTTAGGTGATTACCCAATTTGAAATCCTAAGAGTCCTTAGGTGAATGCAGATCTTTTAGATACGAATCTATAAGTTGAGGCTTAACTCCTTAGAAGCCTTAGAATCCTCAAACAATTTGTTTGATTCCTAGTAGGTCGTTCTATTTTAATATAAAGTGCCAAAAGATTAATTTCATGAATTGATTCAAAGTATAATCGAACAAGATTCAAAAATCAAGAATAACAATGAACTTGATTTTTAAGTTAACGAATTTTGTAGTAATATACATGATTCTTACAATTCATGCGAATTGTTCAATTACTGTAGAAAATGTCAATAAACGGTTAAAACAAACTGTAAATATTATTTATAGTAAAAATACTTATGAATAATTTACAATAAAGCGAAACCACTAAATTTCACATTATTATAGTTATGAAATTTTAATTAAGTCACAAAAACCTTAAAAAGCCTTAAAAACTTGATATTTATAAATTGGGTTTATTTCATAAAAAACCTTATATTTTCAACTTTTTTCTGTTTAAACCTAAAACTTTATTTTTTTTCAAAAAAGACCTAAATTTTGGAGAAACTTTTTAATTTAGACCCTTAACCGGTTTTACAGGTTATACATATTTTTTTTTTCAGAAAAAACCCTAACTTCTTTTATTTTTTCCGAAAAAAACCCTCAATTTCAGTGATTTTTTCACAAAGAAATTTTTTTCTTCGTTTTTGTAATTGACATAACTTTCATATACGATGTCCAAATTCTACGAACTTTATATCCCTGGAAATGTCGTAAGTAATACTACAACTTTGCTTTACTAACTTTTGTTTGAATATGTTCAGATATTTCGCTACACTGGTTTGTTTTCTTATAATAGCTGTATCTTTTGCATACGAGCTCCGTTTTCGACGTTCTATAAGTCGACGGATTCGTAAACACGAATACATCGTGTAATGAATATTATTTAAACCAAAATATTATTTGTATGATTTATCGAATTTTACGATATTGTAGTCTATTATTCGAAATTATAGCGTTTACTCGATAATTGATTTGAAATAACGTATTGTAGTATTATAATTTCCAATAATACATTAGGAAATTTTTGAAAATTACATTTCAACGTATTATCCTAATTTGCGCTCTGGTTGACATTTGTTGACCAAATTTGACGGATGTCACAAACGGGGTCGCAAGAAAGCGACGACGTGACATTTATGTGGTTGGAGTTTGAACGGTACAATTTAAACCTTCACGAGCGGATGGAATTTGAAAAATAAAAGCTTACGAAGACAAACAATGAGCCCGCCATGATCAACAACGAGCCCGTGAATAAACTCGTAAATGACCTAAATTAAAAAATTTTAGGAAAAAGAAAAAATTGAGGGTTTTTTTCGTAAAAAAAGAAAAAAATTGGGGTCTTTTAGTCGACGACAAAAATTTATGTCTTTTAGTCGTTGTTTTTCTTCGCGGGCTCGTTGTCGATCATGGCGGGATCGTTGTTTGTCGTCATAAGCCTTTTTATTTCAAATTTCATCCGCTTGTGAAGGTTTAAATTGTACCGTTCAAACTCCAACCACAAAAGTGCCACGTCGTCGCTTTCTTGCGACCCCGTCTGTGACATCCGTCAAATTTGGTCAACAAAAGTCAACAAAGGTCAACCAGAGCGCAAATTAGGATAATACGTTGAAATGTAATTTTCAAAACTTTCCTAATGTATTATTGGAAATTATAATACTACAATACGTTATTTCGAATCAATTATCGAGTAAACGCTATAATTTCGAATAATAGACTACAGTATCGTAAAATTCGATAAATCATACAAATAATATTTTAATTTAAATAATATTCATTACACGATGTATTCGTGTTTACGAATCCGTCGACTTATAGAACGTCGAAAACGGAGCTCGTATGCAAAAGATACAGCTATTATAAGAAAACAAGTCAGTGTAGCGAAATATATGAACATATTCAAACAAAAGTCAGTAAAACAAAGTTGTAGTATTACTTACGACATTTCCAGGGATATAAAGTTCGTAGAATTTGGACATCGTATATGAAAGTTATGTCAATTACAAAAACAAAGAAAAAATTTCTTTGTGAAAAAATCACTGAAATTGAGGGTTTTTTTCGGAAAAAAGAAAAGAAATTAGGGTTTTTTTTGAAAAAAAAAAATATGTATAACCTGTAAAACCGGTTAAGGGTCTAAATTAAAAAGTTTCTCTAAAATTTAGGTCTTTTTTGATAAAAAATAAAGTTTTAGGTTTAAACAAAAAAAAGTTGAAAATGTAAGGTTTTTTATGAAATAAACCCTTATAAATTTGGCATCTAAAATTTTATAAAAACCACCATGAGGCTTATAAAATAAAATTAAAATAATCAAATTATTAAATAGAATAAAGAATGGAAAATTTTTTATTCTAATATTTATTAAATATTTACGAGCTAAATAAGCCAAATTAAGCCATAACTTTAATAAAAACTTTTATTAAAATGGCAAGGCTTCTATAAAATATAAGAAATGCATTTTATAAAATTTGAAATGTGTGGGGAAGCCCACTCCATGTAGGAGTCAGCAATTCCCCCTCCCCATGCACCAAATACCCAAAATTTCATCATTTATTCCATATCTTCACTCCATCTCTCTATCTCCTTTTCATTTCTTACACACACACTCTATCATAATTTTCCCTCAAACTCTCTCCTTTCTTCTCCATTCTCATGAAAATATTCAGCAAGAAACACTCTCCCAAGCTTCAAAAATCGGATTCCATAAGGTGTTCTCAAAGGTAAAACTTATGAACATACTTTCTTACTACATCTTCTTCCATTTTCTTATGGTTTTATGTACTTTCTTTCTTCTACACTATTTTTTTGAAATAAATCATGGATCATTGTAAACCCACGGTTTTGATGATGATGTTGGTAGAACTTCATTTGAAACATCATGTATGTTGCATGCATGTGAACTTCCATGACCAAACCTATGCCAAAACTAAGAAAAATGCATCCTGTGCATTCTTATGTTCAAAAGCGGATTGTTCTTCTTCTTTATTATAAAAATTTGTGATTATTATGATAAAACCCTTCCTTGAACATCATAGATGTATTTCAACACCATGCATGTGAAGGAAATCGGGTTGCATGTGTTGAAGCTCCATGCATGTTGATGGTTTGTATATTTTTCCTCATAGAACACTTATGAATCAAAAACATTAGTTTAAGACCATGCACCATATTGGATGCTTTTGTTTCTGAAAAATGATGGTAAGAAGCATTCAAAACCGTGGTTAAACTCAAGGGAGATGCACTTGGCTTGATGATGATCAAAATATCAAGTTAGCAACCCTTAACCAAGCATGAAAATATGCCAGATTTCTTTGCTCTACTTCAAACGACCATATCTCAACTTTTATAGGTCCAAAAATCTCCATTTTTCTTCTGAAATGAACTTCTATGGGTTAAGTTTTGAACCCAATTTATTTCACTCAAAAACACTAAGAATTCGACCCCCAAACAATTTCTAAAAAACTGCTGCACTTATAACTCATCTTCTGTGAAGGGTCATTTTGTTATGCATGAAAATGGATCTATAATACTTCTAAAAATCATGAGAAAAATTGTCAAAACCCCTGACATACTAAATTTTATGGTGTCCAAAATTTGTGTTCTGTAAAATTTGGGAACTATGTTCAAAACTTGTTAAACTAGAAACTCTAAAATCTAGAACACAAAAGAAATAAGTTGTATTTTCAAAATGTTTGAGTTTATAAACCTTGGATCTTGAAACAAATAAAACATGGAATCATTTTTCCCAGAAACTAGACATTATTGAGAAGTTAACCGGAAAGTTTCATTCAAAAATAGTCTAAATTCGATTTTACATAAACATGGTGCCAAATGATGACTTAATTCTCAAAGAAATGCTTTTAGAACTTAATAAATTCTAAAAATTGGTGGGAACTGTTTATATCACGAGTTGAGGTTCCCCATAAAGTTTCAATGTCGGATTCCTTAAAGCCAATGATAAATTTTCCCTGACTTCACCTATACTAAAAGTAACTATAGAAATTATTTTATAATTTATTTCGTCTATTTACTGATTATTCCAATATTTTCTAATATTCCAAACTTAAAATGTGAAATAGATGCAATACAAATCTAAAAATTCCCAAAATTTTAGAAAAGCCTCATATCCCCTGTGGGATGATGAGAATAAGTTTTGGTGATTTTTGGAGATGGTTTTCATGCATTTTTAATTAAATACAATACCAAGAAAATGTTACAAATACCATTCAAAACGTAAGGAAAACTCAAATCAATTATAAGGCACTTGTTATTTAAATGAATGATTCTATGATGCTTAGACACATAAGTTAGTAGTAACCATATTAGAACCTTCGTGTTTCGTAGGACTCAAGTAGGACTGTAGGAGTTACTCCCGTTTACCCCGTGGAACCAAACTTTTGGACGTTTAGCTCATTTGTGAGTATTCACAACCCCTTTTTAATGTTTTATGTTTTTGAGTGAAAAGCATGACTATTAATTTGCAAAATTGTTTATCTTGAATGTATGCTTTTAAATTACACGCAATTGTTATATGTTTGAGACTCTATCATACGCAAAGTCCCCGGTTTCTCTCTTACACAACCTATTAACTCTTATTGAGTCGATGGTTTACATATATAGCGCTATTTGAGATTGACCACCCCCACTCATATGGAAATGTGAGTGCATATTACCAACACACTAGCATGTTGACGATAGGACATGACTCTAAGGGGCGTCTGGTCTTTATGATTGGTTGTGAACTCAAGCTTTATATACTAATGATCACGTTGCGATCAAAGTTGTGTGTGAAACATTTTACTATTGGCAATGCACACTTTTAAACGTATATTAAAATTTTAAACTATGTGTATACTCAAACCTGTGAACTCACCAAATATTTCCATAGTTGACCCTCATTTTTCATGCTTTTCATGAATACTCTAGTAAGTGGCACTTAGAAACACATCACTTGTAGAAGCATTTCACATGTGTTGTTTTTGAAAAATATTGTAATTTCATTAGCAATTGTTCAAAACTTATTGTAAATTGTAATTCTTTTTAATACTATGGTTGGTGTTGTCTTTAACTTTTGCTATGAGACCCGTTTGTACTGTCATATTCCGTGTTTTCGTTTTAGCATGGTGTGACAGGACGGTGCTCGATCTGTTCAAGCTCAGTTTTCGTGTCTGAAAAAGTTATGAATCTTTTGTCTGTTAATTTTGTGATTAATGGTAGTAGTGAAAAAAATGCAAACATGGATCGATTTATGTGCAAAAGGGTTGTCGATCCACCAACTTTCGTCTGTTAAAATGCAAACATGGATCGATTTATGTGCAAAAGGATTTGTCTAAAATCTGGCCTAAAAGGATCTGTGTGTGTTCTTCATCAGCTTCCGATCCACCAGCCCCTCGATCTCCGTTCCATTCTGATTTTCGATTTAAGACAAGGTTAGTTTCTGATCTCCAGCCTATCGATTTCTGATTGTGTGTGTATGTTGAATTCAAAGCTGCAATCCCAAGAATATGTGTGGGTTGTGTGTGTGTCCCTCATCTGATGGTTTCTGTTTGGGCAGTCAAGTATCTATTTTTGTTGATTGGAGAAGAGGGAGATAAGGGGTGTTGATTTTTGTTGATTGGGATGAACACTGCTTTTTGTGTGTCCTTGATTTGCTTCATCTGATTTTGTTGATTAGTATGAACATTGATTTTGAAGGTGAACATTTATGAGGAGAGTGAGAGTGAGAGAACGAATGAACGATGGTGGAAGGGGGATGTGGGCTGGTGGTTTTATTTTAATTTTTTAATAAACAATCATTAAAAAATAGAAAAATAAATTAAAATGGCATTTCAGTCTTTTTAAAGCCGAGAGAAACCAAAACCCACACATAATGTATTCACTCAAACCTTCCGAGTTGATAAACTCTTTTCTCACCAACCAAAACAACTAAAAGTATACTCACAGCTCCTAACATGACTATTTGGACCATTTACATACCCAATTTAGTGTTTTGATGAATGCTCCAAATCGTATATAGACCCGCAATATAGACCCATGCGATCCTCCATCCGAGCCTTTGAGTTTCTTTCAAGACAAATATGAAGAATCTTCCCTTGTAGCACTACGGGTGAAATTTTATCTTTGTAGCCGACCCCGACCATTTAGCTAAACATATAAGCTACAAAAATTGCATCCACGAAATGCGTACCTTTCCAAAAACTGCCTTCACCCATAGACCCATCCCTTTTGAGAACACCAAATCCTGATAAGTGGCATCCTCTACTTTCGGGTTCACGATTAGTAAATAGTTATCGGGCTTGTAGGTATACATGCAGGTATCGAGTATCCAATTTAATGATTTTAGTAGTTAAAAAATTTGATGTTGGAATTTCCACTACTTAGAGAGTCACACAATCTCATCCGAAAATGACTTGAGTCTTTTAGTGATTCCAATTTCTAACAGGAACAAGTTTAATTTCTAACATCAACTAGTTTAATTTCCAATATATAAATGTCGCTTGAATATAATCATCGCCGTACAAAACTTAAAATATATAAATTTCATGATACACTAATCCATATCATTACTTAAAGTATAATTTATATTATCAATATCAAGGATATAAGTGGTAATAAAGGGCAATTTCCAAAAAAGACACTAAGTTTTAAAAAAAATTCGATTTTGACACTATGACTCTATGTTATATTTTTTAATAAGTCACTAAGTTTTTAATTTTTTTCAATTAACTCACTATGTTTTCAATTTTGTTTCAATATTGACCACGTGACCGGTCAACCCGGTTTTCATTTGATGTGACACCTAGGTGTCAAAATTGAAACAAAATTAAAAACATAGTGACTTAATTGTAAAAAATTGAAAACTTAATGACTTAATTGAAAAAAATAACAGAGTGTCAAAATCTAAATTTTTTTGAAAAACTTAATGTCTTTTTTGGAAAATTCCCTATATTTTTTAAAAGTATAAATACGCCTTTTTACGTTTTTAGTAGCATATATATTTTTTTACAAGTATAAATACATATTTTATATTTTTAGAAGTATAGATACATTTTCAAAGAAAATATATAAGTATTTTTTATGCTTTTAAAAATATAAATACGTTTTTTGCATGTAAACATTTATATATCAATAAAAGATGTATTATAAAACGAGTTCAAGCCTCTTTCTCAACACTTTTTCGATTATACACATGCTTTTGATTGATACGATAAGTGATTATATGCAAAACAAAATGTCTTTATATTTCTAAAAACATAGAAATAAGTATTTGTACTTCTAAAAAATATATCTATTATTTAAAAAACATAAAATATGTGTTTATACTTAAAAAACATTTATACTCTTGAAAGATGTATGTATACTTCTAAAAACATAAAACTTTGTATTTATATTTCTAAAAAACATATTTTAACATATAAAAGAATATATTTATACTTCTTAAAAACAAAAATATATATATATATATATATATATATTTATACTTCTAAAAAAACATAAAAATATGTATTTGTACTTCTAAAGACCCAAAATACGTATTTATACTTCTAAAAATGTATTAAACTTTGAACCGGACGAACTTAAACCAACATAACCGAACGAACATAAACAAACAAACATAAATTGACGAACAAATACTTATTTTTATGTTTTTAAAAATATAAAATACGTTTTGTTTTGCATATAATCACATATCGTATCATTCAAAAGCATATTTATATGTAAAAATATTGAGAAACAGGCTTGAACTTGTTTTATAATACATCTTTTATTGGTATATACATGTTTATATGAAAAAATGTATTTATATTTTTAAACGCATAAAAATACGTATATATACTTCATAAAATGTATCTATACTTCTAAAAATATAAAATACGTATTTATACTTGTAATATACACACACACACACACACACACACACACACACACACACACACACACACATATATATATATATATATATATATATATATATATATATATATATATATATATATATATATATATATATATATATATATATATATATATATATATAGACGTATTTATATTTTTTAAAAATGTAGGAAAAATTCCATAAAAACACTAAGTTTTTTAAAAAATTCGATTTTGACACTATTATTTTTTTTTCAATTAAGTCAATATGTTTTCAATTTTGTTTTAATTTTGACACCTAGGTGCCACGTCACCAAGTCACATCAGCTGAAAACCGGGTTGACCGGTCACATGGTCAATATTGAAACAAAATTGAAAATATAGTGACTTAATTGAAAAAAATTAAAAACCTAATAACTTAATTGAAAAAAATAATACAATATCAAAATCGAATTTTTTTGAAAACTTAGTGTCTTTGTTGAAATTTAACCATATAATAAACTTGGAATTTATAATGTCATATATAATATTAATATATATTTTTAAAAAAGTATATATCAATAATAAAATTATACGTATTATAAAATAAATGGTTGTGGTTGGATATATCGATTAGATTAATAAGGACGAATCTTCCTATTCTAATAAAACAAAGCAAGAATGCCACATGGCATCTTTTTAAAGTATCAATTTGCCACGTGTCCTATTATTATTCACCTCTAATTTATTTTCCCGCCCAAGTATTCCACTGTGTTCGTAAATCCGGAAGCGATATTCGAATCCCGGTGATTCTGGAAACGATTTCAATTTAAATCATGCTAATTCAGGAAATGTTGCACACAAAATCTGGAAACCATATTCGAATCGTTTTATAACCTACCCTTCCCCTTTCTCTTTGCTTGATCGACGCCGCTAGAAGAAAATTCCACACCTATTACCACCTATCCTCTGTATACCACTCGATTAGTGCTCCCGGAAGAAGAATCCTAGGTATATTGTAGATTCTCATCCCTAATTCTGATTATGAAAGACCGATGCAGAAGTTGAAGCCTTCTTGAAGATGACAACGAGATTGATGCATGTTCAGGTTGAGGTTCACTTGGTGGTTAAAGGCAGCAAAAAAAATTTCCTCCCCGAGCATCATGACGTTCTGATATAAGTGAAGGCAAGTGATCCTTGATTTAATCCTTCGTTCAAATTCAATTCATTCCTTTATTTTCTCCATACGTTTCGATTTCTTTTTCTTCTCTATTGATCACGAAAGCTATAACCTTAATTTCCTATCTAAAAAGCAAGATTCGTGAATGGCCACTGCGGAGGTAGCGATGAAACCAGTGGATTCAGGTGAGAGGGATGAAAGCTGTATATCGAGGCCTACAACGGCGAAACCAGGTGAAGGTCTGTGGCAGTATTACGAGCTCAGTAATATTATATTCATCTTTCATTGACTTTGATTTAGTTTTGAATATGTTCAATGGCCAAGGTACGAACTCTTTATTTCATCTTTTTAGTTATGTTTTTCTCCTTTTGTTTTCTTTTGCTCCTACATGTTGGAATCTTTAAAAGAGGGGGACAACTACACCTAAGCTAATGTGGGAAACAAGATCTAGATCTAAATCTAAACTAGTGATTGTCATTATAACTAGGTGTGTGCAATGTTTTAGACTAGTATAAATATGTTATCCTAGCAATTCAATAGATACACAACAACACAGATTTGTATAAGCAAGTGAATTAATCTTTAATTGGTATCAGAGCGGTGATCGTTTGAAGGGCGGGTTTGAGAGTCGGTTTCAAGAAAAGAGCCCTTGGCTGCGGGATGGTAAATGCAGCAGCAGGAACCGGGTTTTTGTTTGAAGGGGTTGTGATGCTCTGATCATAGGTTGAAGACAGCAGAAAACGGAGATGTTGAGGTGGTTCGTGTCGGTCGTTGTCGTGGAGGAGTACAGTTTGAGACGACAGTAGTGACCGGTAATAAACATCGGTGTTCCGTGGCTGTTAGAGGTGATCAAAGAGGTGGTTATTGGCAATTAACTCCTGTATGTTTGTAAGTTTTTTTTTTTTTTTTTGTATTGATATTCAAGTGGAGACCGGCGTAGGTGCGTGAAAACGAACGGAAAAGATTCGTCAAAGCAGGTGGCTTTGGATTTGGTTCGTGTTGCGGGTGAAAGAAAATGGTAGAAGCGGGTAGCTTTGTTTTCTTGGTCGGTGGAGATGTCTCCTTGAACAAGGGTGATCCGAAAATAAAGAAGTCAGAGAAACAACACGGTGTGAATATTATGGCGGTGGCAGTTCAAATCGGGTGACTTTGGGTGTGGCCGGGGAAGAGGCCGTCGATCCGGGAAAAGTTGTGATGTTAATGAACGTGTCCAACGGTATGCCATGTTACAAGTGTTGTGAACAATTAAAATTTGTTGAGCTAAAGAAGACTTTGGATGTGACCGAGGTGGAGATCGGGTGTCCGGAAAAAGTCGAGAATCAAGTTCAAAGAAATACGGAACTTGATCGGGAACGAATACGTCTCTAGAAAGACTTAGAGATTCGGGAGTGATTGTTGGAATCTTTAAAAGAGGGGGACAACTACACCTAAGCTAATGTGGGAAACAAGATCTAGATCTAAATCTAAACTAGTGATTGTCATTATAACTAGGTGTGTGCAATGTTTTAGACTAGTATAAATATGTTATCCTAGCAATTCAATAGATACACAACAACACAGATTTGTATAAGCAAGTGAATTAATCTTTACTACATACTTCTCGCCAAACTAAGCACATTGAACTTTTCGATTGATTTTAGTAAACCATCAAAATCTTATAGCTTACTGGTTTTCTAAATTGTTTACATTAGTGATCCATTAGAAATTCGTGATTGACAATTCGACATTTTAATATCAGTAATAAAACCAACTTCGGTGATTTGCTGAAAGTAATTCAAGAAATTGAAAGTTGAAACCTCATTAGATTAATGGCACCTACCAGGTGCTTGACGTAATGCCTTCTTTTTATCTCTAGGCTCTATCATTGAAAAAGAATTTAACCAATAAACTGCATACACAAGGGATCCCATCTTATGAAAGGATACACCAATTTACTATTTGTAAGTGACGGAAACATTAGACTTTTGCTAAAATCTTCATATGCATTGACATAATACGGCCCGTGGTGCTAAATTTTGAACTATGAAATGCTTTTGATTAAATCTTCCATCGGAAGTATCATATCAACCATGTAAATAGATTCCATTATATGTTCGTGATATCTTTTTTCATTTGTTCCTGACAATGATCCATGCATCAGGTATCAAAAATGATGTTTAATAAGCATTAAATGTTCAATTAATTTCATAATAAAATCCTTAAAAGAATTTCATCGAGTAGAAGGCAAAAGCATGACAAGTTGTACCACTAACCCTTGATGGAAGCCAATATTTTCAAAACTCCATAGCAGTTAACGTTTTGGCATATTGTTAACAATTACTATTTTTTGTTGTTGATTAAAGAAACTTTCAGCTATTAGGTGATTGATCAAAGACTTTTGTATGGAAGACAAAAGCAGGAGCATGTGTTTGATTTTGAAAACGAATGCAATTGTGTGTGGAGGATGATGGGAAACCTTTGCTTGTCTCCTGTGATGGTAGTGTGTAATTTTAATCTTGGAATACTGAGTGAATGTGTGTAGGGTATTATGTTGGTTGCATATAAATGAAGGTTAAAAGATGAATAAGTTGTCAGTGATTCAACCAATTTCATGTTTGTTTAATAATTTGAAATATTGGTTTTATACAACTATTTTACTGTAGCTAACTCATTTTTTATGGTTAAATTATTTTATGCAGGTGTCAAAACATCAACTAGGTGGATTAGTATGATTGGCTTTGTATTCTTTTAGTATTAAGTCCATTAGGTAAGGCATGTTGTCTAAAGCAACCGTTTTTTATTTTGAATTGTTATATCTTTTAGTAATTTACCATTTTCATGATGGTAGTTCACTTGAAATGAGTTTTCATTGCTTGATGAAATGACATCTGAGTGTTTTTAATATCTGGATACCACAAATTCTTATATAAAAGTGGATGATAACATGAATTCTGATGAAAAAAGGAACTTATGCCTCTAGAAGATGTTAATGAGCATTCTATAGTAAATTGGATAGGTTTAATGCATGTGAAGAGTTTGATAAGCTTTTAGTGCCAAAAAATATCATTCTCCCATCAAATTGAAGCAGCTAATCTAATTTTGGCTTTTTTTTTTTTCTTATAAACTTGAAGTCATTCTATTGTAATTTGATACAAATAAGGATCACTAGAGTATGATTATAGATGTTCATTAAAGTACTACTGCATGATATCTAATTGCTCCATTTTACTGAAAGTTGAGATAAATTAAGACCATTGCAACCATTTTACTGTAAGAGTAATTGTCGAGGGTAACTGTTTGTGCCTTATAACATTTCAAACCAAGAAAATGTATGAAAAATACGAAACTATAATGAAACTATTTGTCTTAAAATAATTGTTTGTGCTTTTTAGGACCACGAGTAAATATGTAGTGCCATAAAAGGATCGTGAACATGAGAATCCTAAATCGACTTTATAACAA
The DNA here is from genome assembly GCA_023525715.1 of Cichorium intybus. Classification (NCBI taxonomy): domain Eukaryota; kingdom Viridiplantae; phylum Streptophyta; class Magnoliopsida; order Asterales; family Asteraceae; genus Cichorium; species Cichorium intybus. The sequence goes on from CM042017.1 coordinate 12,196,191, forward strand.
AAAAAAATATAACATGCATATTAATTCATAAAAGTCATACATATCATTATACATTATTTGATAACTAATTTGAGTATTTTTTTTTTTATATTTTGAGCATAGAAAATACAAATATATCCCTTTTAGCTTTTAAAAAAGAACTTATTTAAAATTTGAAGTTAAATGTGTGTCATTTAAGTTTAAATATAATTTAGAAAATTATAATCGAAAGGAAACGATATATCATAAACTTATCGTAAAAACGAAAAATTATTCACTAAGTCCACATGCTAAAAAAACCAAGACATAAATATTACCTTATTTGTTTCGATTTTGTTTATAACTACATCCTACTATCATGTATATTTGTTTTTGTCATATTCAGTATATCAAATATATGATTAAATAAAATACTTTTCTTATTATATAAATATTTTTAATTGTCAACCGTGTAACACACGGGTTTCTAACCTAGTATAAGTATATAACCATAATATCACAATTATCTCAAGCCGGTAAATTGAAAAAAAGTATATAACCATAATATCACAATTATCTCAGATATTTCCGATTGGAACTTTCCTATTTGCAAATTGCAATCCCTAGTTTTATGAGTAAATTACAATAATGGTCCATGCGGTTTGCTGGAAATTACAAGAATGGCCTAACTTTTGGAAAAACATCCAGAATGGTCTATATGGTATCGATTTGGTTGCATGAATGGTCCAAAGCCCAAGTAAAAAAAAGACAAATTTACCCTTTTTAATTTCTTGTTCATTTTTATTTTAATGTTTTATTTATTTTAGTAATTAAAAAAGGCAAAATTACACTGTAGCCCTACGATGTTTCCGAAATTGGTTTAAAAGGTCCCTCAAGTGTTTTTTTTTGGCTTTCTAGAGGTATAAAGTCGTGTTTTTCTATTTTAAAAGGTCCTTATGAAAAAGTTGAAGGGGTAACCCGGTTACCCTTTGCATTGTCATCAAATAGAAGTGCCACATCACTGTATTCCATCGTTGCTTCCTATCTTGAAGCCCTAAAAGGCGACGTCTTCCGCATTCCATCATCGCTTCTGGCAGCCAAACTCTCATAACCTCCACCATCGGTGCCAAACGACGAAGCCACCTCCTTGCCCTAGTTGTAAACGATTCCGCATTTGTTTCTCCGTTATCGTCCTCACCCTCATCCCCTCATTTAACATCGGCTCCACCGCCTCCTATGTCAACCACATCTTTGCGACCTTCCCCGCCATCGTCTTCCACCACCTTCTTGATATCCTTCTTGACCGTACACTTTACCGATCCAATGAAGCCATCACGTTCCTGGTGCATCTTGCCTTGCATAATACTTTACTTTTCATCACTTCACAACCGCGAAGCCATCACCTTCATGGTGCATCTATGCACATGCCCAATCAGCTGGGATCATCGTCAACACATTTGACTCGCTAGAACCAAAAGCTATTAAAGCAATTGCTGAAGGATTGTGTGTCCCAGATCTGCCTACGTCACCGATTTATTGCATCGGACCGCTGGTGGCTTTCGGTGGCGATGGTTCACATGAGTACTTGAGTTGGCTTGACTCGACCGGTGGAGTTGTTAATGGTTCATCTCTATTGTTATTTGCCATTTTTGAATCTTATTCAGCCAATTTCACTGTTTAATTGAAGTCGTTCGATCACAAATTGGAGCCCTAGAAATCTATTTGGGGTTAAGAACTGATGGAGTCGCATTTGAATCACAGCACTTGCTGAAATCGGAAACTCTACAACACAATAGTTGTACAATCAAGAAAAATGTTTGATGTTTTGGGTTTTATTTGGTTCTTCTGCACTTTTCTTAACTTAATTGGATTAGAATTTCGGTTTCTGGCTTCAATATTCATCTCTTTACAACCATAAAAGACCCAATTTTTGACGATTCGAAAACGATTAAAGCCGACCCAGATGCAGCTTTTTGGCTCGTTCTCGAACACGATTAAAACCGATCTCGTCTTTTTTGATCTTGTCGTCGATCACACATGTTCCCAAAGAAATATCGATTTCGTTGATCTCATTTGATACCGGTGATCTCGTCGTCGATCTCAATTGATACCAATATCAATGTCTTCGATCTCATTTGATACCGCCTCGTTCTCTTTCTATCACAGTAGTTCCCAAAGAAATATAATCTATTTTGACTAGTCAAACTGAAACCAATAAAAAAAGCCAACGAGAGAGCCACATGTGCAAAATTAAACCAGGTTGTCCTTTATTTACCGGGAAAACCGGTACAAATGAGTTCATTCCCTTTTTTAACAAGTCATTTTCAAGTTTAAACCCTTATAAAGCCAAAAAAAAAAAAAACATTTAAGGAACTTTTAGAACAGAAGTCAAAAGTTTATAGGGCTACAACGTAATTTTGCCTTAAAAAAAAATACCCCATCCCACCCCCTACGTCTCTCTCTCACTCACACACACACACACACACACACACACACACACTCTCTCTCTCTCTCTCTCTCTCTCTCTCTCTCTCTCTCTTTCTCCTGATTTTGTTCCCTCCGCCAAAGGTTCAACAACACCCCCTTGCCCCAGTACAGTGGTTTCGTCGGAGAAACGCACCAGCACTGTTCTCCTTCTTGCCATTGTCTCTCTGCCTCGCTTCCTTGTTCCTTCGTTCTCTTTTTTCTCGGTTTTACACGCACCAGGTCGCACTCCTCGCTTCCTCGTTTTCTCTTTCTCCTTGCTTCTGGTTTCACCTATTGCACACAAGGCAACACACACGAAATCAAAATCCCCGATGGTTATAAGCGGCCGGAAATCAAAATCCCCAGTGTCGTGCTTCAATTAAACCCTGAAGACGTGCTGGATGATGGAAAGCGTGTTCTTGATGTTGTTGATCAGGCGGTTTCGGGGCTTGTTAGAGTTGTGTTGTTGAATTGCGGTGATGGAAGTGGGAGAAGTTTGTACGATGCTGCTTGTTTGTTGAAATCGGTGATTAGGGATCCAGTTTACTTTTTGATTGCAGAGAGGGTTGATATTGCGACTGCTATTAATGCCAGTGGCGTTGTAGTTTCTGATCAAGGTTAGAATTTTTCGATGCATATAGTCACCGATTTTACCCTAATTTGAAATGATGCCTATCTATGTAAAATTGCCCACTTATCCATAGCTTTAGACAACTGAAATTATCTATGTACGCTGCAATTCAAAAACAAGTTTGCCTACCATCGTTGCAAGGAATACAATCATGGATCCAAAATCGGATTCGATATTTCTTCCTTTAGTTGGAAGAAAGGTGCAAACTTCAGATGCTGCGATGAATGCCTCTAGCTTTGAAGGTGCTGATTTTCTAATATATACCAACAATGGAGAAGAAAATGGTTGACACACGAATTGGGTGAAGAACACTTATGGAGTCGGCTAGGACGTTAGGGTTCAATTGAGAGAGAGAGAGAAAGAGGTGTTGGTGGGGTGGGGGGGGGGGAGGGGGCAGGGGGGTTGGGGTGGGGTTGGATTTGTTTTTTTAATTCATTTAATAATAATACAATTAAAAGAAAATAAAAAAATTAAAAAGGGTAAAATTTTCTTTTTTACTTGGACTTTTGACCATTCCTGCAACCAAATCGATACCATATAGACCATTCTGGATGTTTTTCTAAAAGTTGGACCATTCTTGTAATTTCCAGCAAACGACATAGACCATTATTGTAATTTACTCTTAGTTTTATTTAGGCGGCCTTATTCTATTATTTGATTGCCTAACTTTTCTCTGTCCACTTGTTTTTTTTCCTTGCTTATAATTGTGTTCTCCTTATGGTTCGTTTGACATATTTGTTTCGCCGTTAGTGATGCTAACATAACAACACGTGTTTGGCCATGATACTAGGAAATATTAATCTTGCACTCTGAACGAAGATCAAGCTAGTCATTTAGATAGCCAAATCATGTTTGAGTTACGCAAGATTTTTGTGGTGTATAATACGTAACCAGGGGCGGCTATATAGTAGTGCAACGGGGTGAGGCACTTGCTAAAATTCGTGTACGTAGAAGAAATTTTTTTTTTTAATTTTCTAATTGGTTGTAACGGTGCGAAAAAAAATGTGCCACCGTTTAAATAATAAATTAAGTGCCACCGACCTATTTCGATGTCACGGCTATTGATACATCCTGCATCCGCCTCTGTACGTAACCCCTTCTATAAAGTACCATGCATCATCTTTAGTTTCTGTACACCATCCATCGCACTACATACCTAGTCATGGATTTACTTCTCTTGTTCATAACCTTAGTAACTACTATATCTTGTTTTCTAGTCTTTGGTCGTCCGACATGGATAAAAAGTGGAGCTAGCAAGAGCAGCAAAGGACGAGGAAAGACAGTACCTGAAGCGTCAGGTTCATGGCCCATAATTGGTCACATGCATCTTTTAGCTGGTTCTCAAGTTCCGTACAAACTGTTGGGCTCTATGGCGGACAAGTTGGGACCAATGTTCACCATCAAACTTGGTGTTCATCGAGTTCTAGTTGTGAATAATGCAGAGATTGCTAAAGAGTGCCTAACTACCAACGACAAAGTCTTCGCCAGCCGACCAAAAGCCATGGCAACCGAGCTCATGGGTTACAACTATGCCAATTTCTCAGTTGCGCCGTACGGATCATACTGGCGTGACATACGCAAGATGATTGTGCAAGAACTGGGGTCTCAACATGGTCTTCAAATGCTATCACATATCCGAACCTCTGAACTGAAGTCATCCATAAGAGATTTGCATAAAGATTGGATGGCAAATAAAGGGTCTTCTGAAACGATAAAGGTTGATATGAGCCAGTGGTTCGGGAACTTAATTCTTAACGTTAGTGTGAGGGTGATCTTCGGGAATTGGAATTCCTTTCCATCTGGCAAACAAAAAGAAGATGAACTCAAGAAGAACCTTAGGCGGTCTGTAGAACTATTCGGTGCGTTTGTTCCATCTGATGCCATTCCAGCCTTGAAGTGGCTAGATATAGGTGGGTATGCCAAGGAAATGAAGCAGACAGCAAAAGTATTGGATGCTTCAATTGAGGAACTGTTAAAAGAGAGCAGAAAGAAGATGAATTCTACTGAACAGGTAGAAGAGGAGAAAGGAAAAGTCTTCATGGACGCTTTGTTGTCCCGAATTAAAGATCTTAAAGAGGATCTTTATGGCTTCAGCGTTGATTCCATTCTGAAAGCTACATGCTTGGTATATTTTTTGTAATCCTTATGTTATTAATATTTGTTTTTACGTATCATTCGTCATAAAGAGTTGGAAATTCTCTGAACTTTGGTTGCGTTTTTTTAGGCAACTTTTTCAGCAGCCACCGATACGACAACAGTGACTCTAATTTGGGCTTTAGCTTTACTGGTAAACAATCCAGTTGTGTTAAAGAAGGCTCAACAAGAGCTAGAAACCCACGTTGGACGAGATAGAACGGTTGAAGAATCAGACATGAACAAATTGGTGTATCTTCAAGCCATTATCAAAGAAACGATGCGTCTTTACCCAGCTGTGCCACTTTCTTTTCCTCATGAATCCACAGAAGACTGCATTGTAGGTGGTTGTACCATCCCTAAAGGGACTCGCCTTTTCGTAAATATTTGGAAGATTCAACATGATCCTAAGATATGGGAAGATCCATTTGAATTCATACCCGAGAGATTCTTGACAAGCAAAAAGGATATCGATGTGAAGGGTCAACATTTTGAGTTGATTCCGTTTGGTAGTGGTAGAAGAATATGCTTGGGAATCTCTTTCGCTCTAAATGCTGTGCAGTTGATATTGGCCACCATAATACATGGATTTGAGTTCCAAAATCCATCATCCGAGCCAACTGACATGACTGAAAGCTTTGGATTGACAAATCAAAAAGCCACTCCGCTTGAGCTCGTTGTTGCGCCACGGTTTTTGCCAGATTTTTAACCGTCAACTTGGCCCCTCATGCCTCATTGGCAGCCCTTAGTTTGCACGTTGTGAGGTTTCGACAGATCACAGTTCACTATTTTCTGTATAAGATCTTTATCGTGATTTTGCTTAAGGTTTAGCGTCATTAATTATTATTTTTCTGAAGATTCTGGCATTAAACATAAGTCCAGGTCATTAATTATTATTTTTCTGAAGATTCTGGCATTAAACATAAGTCCAGGGACTATTTCTGTTAATAAGAAAAAGTTTTAAAACTTTGACCGTTTATAAGTGTACGCATCATTTCAGTTCAGTTTAATTTTTCCATTTGTGTAATCTCTTGTCTATGTACGCTTAAAGTTGAACAAAAATTCTCTACCTTTTGCCGTTTTTGTTAATTTCCCAAATCAGTTTTTTTACTTTTAAGAATTTTGCTTCCGCAACCATGAAAAATTTATATCCGAGCTTAAAGCTTTGCGGAAGATAGATTCGGTCTACAGTTTCTATTCAAAAGGTTTTTGGTTGTGTTTTTCCTAGAAAATGAGATCCCTCTGCAGTTAAATTTCTCATCGAGATATAGTTTTTCGTGTCGCACACAAGTCTTTGAAAGAACTGTTCATAAAGTTCTTGGGTTACAAAAGAGGAGTGTTGCGTTTTACTTGGCCACGGTAAATTAACCTTAGTCGTGGGTTTCCTTTGACAAAAATACCCAACCATTGTGCCCCGGAGTGCATAGTCATGGATTTCAAAGTAGGGATGAGCACGGGTCCAGAACCGAACCTGAAAGAACCAAAGACTGAATAAGAACAATTGAAGGAACCAAAAACCGAACCCATGGGGAAATCGGTCCTCGGTTCAGTTACCCGTTCGGTTCAAGTTAGGTCGGGTCCAGAATCGTAAATAACTGGAAATGATAAACGGGTTTGGGTAACAGGTTTGGTCGGATCCGGAATCGAAAATAAACGAAAATGTAAGACTTTGATGTGTAGTTTACAAAGTGCAATTCTTAAAAGGTAATTTTAGGCACTGCAATGCAATTTCTGAAAAAAAAATAGCATTGTAGTTTGCACACAACATGTTTTCAAGCAATGTACTTTGGAAAAAAAATATTTTCTAAAGTACATTGCTTTTAAATATGTAGTTTACAAAATATCATTCCTAAAAAGGTACTTTTGGCCATTGTGATGCAAAGTCTGGAAAAAGATTAGCATTGTATTTTGCACACAACATGTTTTAAAGCAATGTACTTTAGATAAAAAGTTTTTTCTAAAGTACATTTCTTTAAAACATGTAGTTTACCAAGTACAATGCCTAAAAGGATCCTTAGCATTGGTCAAGTCGTTATAGTAGCGAGAGGAGGAAAGAATGTAGTTTTTTTTATGATTTAGTTAATCATTTCAAAAGTCATACCAAGGATGCCCTTTCAACTTTTCGGTTCAGTTCCTAGGCCTATATTACTCGAAACCCAATTGTATTGTACCCGAAAAACCCGATATCTGAATAAAGATTTAAGTAATACCCGAAGACCGAACCGATTTACTGAATTGATCCCGAACTAGGTTCGGTTCTAGGTTCAGTTCTGGTTCTTAGGTTTTTTGATCATCCATATATAACAGTAACTAGAACGAGTAAAGAGACTTAGAAGCAAATCAAGGAAGTCATGACCCCTCATGAGGTGATATATAAGAATAAAGTCAGGCATTGGAAGATTAGGATGTGTTTGTTGCTAAAAATAATAATGTATATGATTGTCGCTAGCCAATGAAAAACCTGACAACGCCTAGTAATATCACATATTTTAGTCGTTGTTGAGCCCTATTCTTAGTGAAATTATATCATATACATTGTGGTATTCTCACTTTCCGTGCCAGCACTTGTTTGGAAAGAAATAATGAAAACAGGGACTAAAAGCGTGCAATTTGGAAGAAGTTTGAAGATCAAGGAAAAATCAGGAAAAGACGTACGCGCACCGCGGAATTCACAAACACATGACGCGGGTACGAGGCGGTGGAAAGAATTCAAATTCCGATAAAACGGGGATATACCCCTACGCGCGACGCGGGATCTACCTATGCGCGGCGCGGTATCGAGATTTTTGCAACTATAAATAGAGGCTTTTAGGTCAAAAAAAATTAGCGAAGACCTGGTGTGAAATCGACCCCCAAGGCTTTTTGACTCCGAGATTTAGCTTCAGCAACCATCTTTTGGTATTTGCATGTTTTTATCTTTAATTTTCAAGTAGTTAAATAGTTAGTGATAGTGGCTAGTGTCTTTGGGAGTGACAACCATTGACATTGAGTCTTTGTTTCTGTTTTTAATAAGTTTGGTTACTGTTTTGGACCTGTTGGATCTGATTTGGTTAATGATAATCATTCGGTTTATGTTAATTGTTTAGTTTTCGGTACTTATGCTTGTGAATGATTGGATTGTGTTTGATGTTTGGTTTGCCCTTGATTGCTTCTGATTTGGAGATGTACTTCTGATTTCAGTAGGTAACAAGGTTAATTAGTAGTTTAGTTTAGTTAATGCTTGCTTGGAATTTTTTTAGTTTATGTTCTTTTGGGATTGTTTTGGAAAAAGTTAGGAACTAGGTCCTCTGACTGTAGCGTGAAACTGCAGTTGGTAATCTGTCACCTATCTCGACCACGTAACTCCTGTGGATCTACCCTGACTTCCACTGTGCTAAGCGAGAGTGAGGTTTATTTTCTTATTTTTGACCGCATGACGACCGCTGCAATGTCAAAACCTGCAAGTGTAGATGATGTAGAATTAAAGAATAGGAATAAAAGGCTCACTCTACTATCTTTCTCTCTCATAGAATGAAGGATGGTTTTGTTTTGAAGATCATTTAGACTAGCTAAATTCCATCCTAATGGACATAATGAACGAGGATTGTGTCACTACCCCTACATTTGAGAATTGTATATACTCATTTGTATTTGTCTAAGACACCATTATATTGAAGTAGATAATATCGAGTTTACACTCTCAACAGTTGAGAAATAAGGCATCAAGTATTGTTTCGGAGGATCAATCAGTTGGATTGAGTGTCTGATGAGGTGATGAACAACTTTGTATGTGTTACAGCATGAGAGCATTTTTTGGGTTCGATAAAGATTTCTCATTTCAAGGAGGTTAACTCGGAGATGACTTGACTTTTGCATATGAGATTGCGCCACATGGGTGAAAAGGCAAGCACTTTTGACTTTTGAGTAATAGGTGTCTTTTGTAAAACCATAAAGTAGAAAAGTTGGAAGTGTGAAAATCATGTGTATGAGGAGAAAAATCGACTTGTTTTCTCTGGTGTCATTCTTCAAATGCAAGGAACCCTTGACTATTTACACACAGACTGTTGTGGTGCCTCTTGGGTGTCATCTTTATGAGGTGCAACATATTTTTCTCTATTATAGATGACTACTTGAGATTGTCTTGGAAGTAAAGGTGAAGTAAAGCCAACACATACTTAGGATCCTTACTCCCAATTATCAAATTATGCCTATGTTTTCACTAAGAAACATCCATTTCCAGTTTGTGTAATTAAGTTTCTTGTTTGTATTATGAATCAAATGAAGTGTAAGAAGTAGATGTTAGTGTATCCCACATTGGTGCAGCACGGTCCTGTAAATGTCTATATATGTTGGAGTCTCCCTTCTTTCCATAAGGGCTCCTCTGGATAGACAATCTTGGGCTCCACATATATCTTACATGGTATCAGATCCGGCATCCCGCACCCCCGTGGCCTAACATGTCCATGTTTATCCCCATCAAGCCTCCATCTCTGAGGGGGAGTGTTAGTGTATCCCACATTGGTGCGGCACGGTTCTATAAATGTCTATATATGTTGGAGTCTCCCATCTCTCCATAAGGGATCTTTTGGAGAGACAATCTTGACCTACATATATATCTTACACTTATGGTGAGAGGGGAGGCTCCAACATACATAGACATTTATGGGACCATGCCGCACCAATGTGGGATACAGTAACAGTAGAGAGATATATTCACGATTTCATCAACCTCTCTACTTTGGTCTATATTCATCCTAGTTCTCTCTTTCCTCCCGTCAATTGCTTTCTGACATAAAGCCATGGTTCTACCTAAGGTCATAGTAAGATTACATATGCCATCCAGAAAAAGGGGTATAATTTTCTTTATTGTCATCGTAAGACTATGTCATCAAGAAAAGGGGTATGATTTTCTTATTAATGGAAGATGGGTTGTTGGAAATGGAAATTGATAATATTAGGATTAAATTATCCAACCAGCTATATGAGTAATAAGTTAAAGGAAATAGAATATCATGTTAGAATCAACTCTATTCAAAGATCCACTGAGTTTATAAGAAGGGGATCAATTGTTCTTTAGGTGTAGAAATCAATATGAAGTTAAAGGATAACAAAAGTGGAATGAATGGAGAAATGTTGTGGAGGGTATCTAGTTTAATATATATTATGTATGTTGTCGAAGGAAGGAGAGAGATGAATGTGAATTAGAGCAGGAGGGGAGGGGGGGGGGGGGGGTCAAGTTGAACTAGAATCGAAGGATAAAGCTTACATAGGATGCAGTAAAATTCATGGGCATGCATGAGTATCATGGTAGGGGTGGTGACCGTAGACTAGAGGTATGGGAGCACAATTGTTGGTAAGGTAAGGGTCCTATTTAAAAAATATTAAATATAAATGATTATGGAAAAATTGAAAAATAATATATAATAAATATTACCACATTTGTTGATATCTATTATGTATATGTATCATATGTTTATACACATACACACACGCACACACACACACACACACACACACACACACACACACACACACACATATATATATATATATATATATATATATATATATATATATATATATATATATATATATATATATATATATATATATATATATATATATATATATATATATATATATATATATATATATATATATATATATATATACACACACGTATGTGTTGATGCATGTATATGTTTATCTACATGTGTGTGTGTATAATATTTATAATTTAGTGAATCAAATGAGTATATACATACACATAGAACAATAGATAATGTAAGGACTAATAGAGTTTCGAATGTTCATGTGTATGCATGTATATGTGTAACGTGTATAAGTTGGTCAAACAAATGAGTACATGGAATGATTATGTTGTGCGAAAGTTTGAGTGAAAGCATCATTGTTTGAAAATTGAAATTGAAAAACGAGTCAGTTTTGTGGGTAATCCGTCGCTAATTATAATCAGAGGCTAATTTGTGAAAAATCTATAGCTACTTTGTCTTTTTTGAATTTTGTGGTACATGTGTTCTATCAGATTGCAACATTTCTTTCCGTTTCTAAATTAAAAAAATAAGTTGCTTAGGGTGCGTTTGGTTGCGGAAAACTGTTTTCCGTTTTCCATTTTCATTTTCAGAAAAATGGAGTGGAGTTTTCGTTTTCATTTTCAGTAGAAAACGCGTTTGGTTAATCTAATTGAGTTTTCGTTTTCCGTTTTAGAAAATTAGAAAACGCATTTGGATATGTATTTTCTGTAACTTTTTATTTTCTATTTTTTTACTTCAAAATAATACAAAATAACACATATGTGGGTGAGGGTAGGTGTAAGAACCCGAAAAAAAAAAACAATTTGGTAAAAGTTGTAAAATGAACATATGAAAAGTTGGGATTGAACGAGGGCGTAATAGTAAAAAATTGCTAAAAAGGGCAAAATGGTCATTTGGCATACAAATGACTTCTATGTAATGAAAATATAATTTTTGGGGCAAGAATGAAATAAAATAAAACTTATAATGTTATCAAATAAAGTTCTTGTGCCAATTTTGGGAAAAATAGAACTTGAGGGACCAAAGTGTAAAATGGCTAGGTATAAAAAGGAAAAAAAAATCTTCTCCCAGTTCATAGAACACGTGAACAAGTCTAGAGAGTGCCAGAGAGATCGGTTCATGAAGGGTCATGAGGAATTGAAGCAAAATTGGAGAAAACCCACTTGGAATTGAAGAATTCCAAGCCTTCTAAGGTTAGTAAACATGTTTTAGGGTTGTTTAACCCATTTCCCGTATATGGGTTACTGTAGCTTCGAAATTTCAGTGGCTAGAGGAGGATTATCCTATGATTCCTAGCCTTAATTCGTGTCTTAGTCATCATATAAACCTAGTGTAACCATTGAATGTGTTAAAAATCAAGAAATGGGAATTTGAGCTCAAGAACCTTAACTAACGGGTTTGTAAGAACAAGTTGGTTTTAATGGTTCTTGATAAGTCTAATATGTAATAATAGAAGTAATAAATCATTACTAGTTGATAAATTTAAGTAATTTCAGTTTTTATGTAAAAATGTTAAAAATGGAGATTTTTGGGAAAAACTTGGAATCAAATGATTCCATGGATTCAAAATCATGTTTAAGATAATGGTTTCAGTCATGTAATGAGTCATAAATGATGTTTATATATGAATAAACCATTGGAAGTGGTTTCCTAAGAATTCCAATTAATAAAATGGAAGTTTGAATAAAAACTGGAATTTTGCCGAATGGAATGGAATTGATGATTCCATGGTTGAAGTTTCATTAGAAATGGTTAGATAAGGAATTGGAATGATTCCTTTGGAAAGGACTAATGAATTAAGTGCTTAATAGGTTAAATAATGACCTTTTAAGCATATGTATGAAAAAGAATGAGAAGTAAATGAAATTGTAATTTCATAAGTTATACAATAATAAGAATGAAAGTAAGAAAGTATTTTGACAGAATTTTTACGCCAAATTAAACTGTAAAACTGTACAAATCTACAAGGCCAAAAATTATGTTTCATACATGAAAAGAAACCTACAGATGTCTAGTTTCTAAATCAAAAAGCGGTGAGTCGTTTCGATTCTTCTAGAGTGAGTTATGTCGTTTTTCGTACAGGGTATCCTGTTTCGGCAGATTCTGTCCCACTTAGGAATATGAATGTATATGTTAATATAACGATCAAAGAATTGAAAGAAAACCATTCTTAGCATATATGGATGTATTATGAGTAATTAGAAGTGTTAAATAACAGGATAGAAGTCTAAATGGCTTAATGAAAGAAGTTTAGAAATGTTATAATACGTATGCTTGAATTGGTTCTTGAATGGAATTGAAACTGCAATTTCAGTTAAGAATCATGTGGGTTAAGTAGCTAATGCTTCCAATAAGTCATTAGTTAAGAATTTAACTCTAAAACATAGAAGTAGATTGCTATTCTTGAGAAATTTCAAGTTTGGTCAAGAACTTCAATTCTTGCATTTGATTGATTTAAACGATTTTAATAGCTTAAAACCTTGTACTAATGGAGGGTTTTAGTCAAGGAACAAACCCCATATGATTAAGACATAGATTAAGGACTTAATGGGTGAAAACTGCGTGCTACAGTGCACTGCGTGCTACAGTGCCCTTCAGACAGGGACCAAAAATGTTAAAAATGTTAGAAATCCAAACGCTAGAAACCATAGCTAGACATGTCCGATTGATCTGAAATTTTAGCCATAACCCTAAAATGGTATAAGAACATGTCGGGAATGGTCAAATCCGTAATCCGACCTTGCGGAAAAGTCACTGTAGCGGCAGTGGCTAAAATCACTATTCACGTCAAAACTTGATTTTTAGAATTTGAGCTAGACTTGTCCAATGAACTCCAAATTTGAAACACAAGTCTAATATGGCCTAAGATTTCATGGAAAAGAGTCGGAACTGAAATACGACCCCTCGGGGGTACTATAGCAATATACGCGTATTTCGGAGAAAACCGTTAAACGAGTTTATTAATGGCTATACATTTATTATAACCTAGAGTTATGTTATATGAGACTTTAGCATTATAGAGTTAATTATATTGGGTATTTATATATACTACTTGTATAGGTGGTGCTTCAAACGTTATTGAGCACGGGAAAGGAAAAGGCGTACGTGAAGCCTAGTGAACCGTAGTAAAACCAAGGTGAGTTTTATGAGGATTTCTATAGTACATAGCAATATGTTATTTTCAGAAAAGTAAGATTTCCAAATGTTTATAAATACTAAAGTTTGGAAAATAGTTTTGAATGAAGCTCTATACAAGGGCTTAATGTTTAAAACAGATTTTTAAAGTATGGTTTGCAAGGTATTTTGAAAGAAGTTCCTTATGTGAACTAAGTTGTCAAAATCAGTTTTTTTTTAAAGTATTTTCAGTAAAGAGTTATAAAATGTTTGAGTAAGAGTTGTTTACAAATTGTGTCCCACTTTGACTAATTTGAGATGAAATGAAGTAAGAATTAAAGAAAGAAAGAAGTATGAGACAGTTGTCCGGACTAGGATCACCCACATAATCGGGGGATCAGAAGACACTACTGGGATGGTACCTCCCGTCGCGAAGTAGTTGTCTAGCTTAGTATACCCTTGTGCTTGAATCCGTTCCAAGTCACAAAGGGGAGACAGAATGAGCATAACCTAGCGGGCGGATCTGTTCTGTCCTGCGAGGTGAGCTAGTAGAATGAATTAAACTAAATTAATTCATGAGTTTCAGTTGGTCACTAGAAAACGAGAAAGAAAGCAGTTTTTAAAGAAAGAGATCAGTTTTGAGAAAGATTACAGTTTTGATAAAAGAAAGTATTTTTGAGAAAGAATACAGTTTTGGTAAAAGAAAGTAGTTTTGAGAAAGAATACAGTTTTGATAAAAGAAAGCAATTTTGAGAAAGAAAGTATTTTTGAGTTTTGAAGATAGAAAAGAAAAGAGATTTGAGATTTATTATGTAATAAGCTCTAGTAGTTTACTTCTTTATATTTCAAGTCTTAAAGCAGAAAAGTTTTGGGTCTAAAACCCATATTACTCACGAGACTTTATGTCTCACGTATTATTTTTAAATGCTATGTACTTAGGTGAGATGAGCAGGAGCTGGAGTGGGACCAGTGTGTATACAGTAAGTTTAAATTATGGTTTTCTGTATTGAGTCTGTAATACCCTTTCAGAATAAAGTTTATAAAAAAAAAATTTGGTGACTTTTCATGGTCACGTTTTGTAAAATGTTTTGTAATATAAACTATATTAAATTATGGTTTTGAGAAAGGGGTGTTACAGTTTTGGTATCAGAGCCATAGTTTAAGCGAACTAGGTGTCAGTACTTGAACCTAGACTTAAACTATGTAGGAGTTAAGTAGAGTACATATTTGAGTATGATGTTGAGAGTAAGTAGAACTGGGAGTAAATCCACAACAGTGGAACATGAGTCCTGGTGGTAAAACGGGAAGCAAATGCGTATAGGTGGTTATAATAATATGGGCCCGTACTATTCTAATCACAGGATATACATTTGAGTCTGGTGGAACCACACATGAATTATGTGAAGCTGTAAGAGATAAGTGTAAGAGGTTTGAGGGGTATAAATTCAGTATACCTATCGAAGAAAATCCAGTATGACTGGAAATATTGAAGTATAAAATAAAAAGTGTTAAAGATGAAGTAGCAAATATGAGATTTATAGGGAAAAACCCCATACCCTATACGAATCAGTATAAAGTATATGTGTAATAAAGCATAAGAAAGTATGAGTGAAGAGTATTGAAAATAAGATGACAAGTATAAAAAGGTAATGACGGGGAAAAGTTCAAATATGTGGTTGTGATAACCACCGTATAATGTGAGAAATAATGTAAAGTATATGTAATGGAACATGAGACAGTATGAAAGGAACCAATAAAAGAGACATGGCCAGAAGGTATAAATATATTGAAAATTTTAATGGGAGTAATGCAGTATATAGTACAAATATAAAAGAAAGAGTATAACTGAAAATTCCGTTGTCTAACGGAAACGAATTATGATTATGGAATAAAAATAAAAGTAATGTCACTACAGTGACCAAAGAAAGAAATATTGGAAAAGAATGTGAATACAGATATATGAATGAAATTCATATAAGGAAGAAGAATGAAAACATTTAAGTAGAAAGAGTAAAAAGGAAATGAGCTGGGTTTGCAATTGTAGACAAACCCAAAAGATGTATAAAAGAGTATAGAATAAATATTGAGAAGTAGTAAGATGTGTTGTTCATGGACAACCAAGAGATTAAAGTATGTATATAAAAGTTGTAAATAAGATAGTATAAAATGAAAGCAAAATACTTAACCAAGTATTAGAAGAGGAATCAAAGACAGAAAAGAAAGCGTAAGAAATGGGAAGTTGTGACTTCCAAACTCGAAAGAAGTATGACAATAAATGACATCCAATGATTGGAATAAATAAATAAGTCGTAAGTATAGTGCTATAATGAGTAATATAACAAAGTAAGTTACCTAAAAAAAAATCGTTAAAGATTATGAGCAAGTTACATTGTTACAATGCAAGAGAATGAGTTGAGAAATAGATATTAAATGCCTAATCAAGTGTTGAGCGAAAAGTTAAAGATAAGCAGACAATGATGATAATGAGAAGAATATAAAGACAGTTATAAAAAAATGGTCATTGGAATCATATTTAGTGGTCATATAAAATCAATATAAGAAGAGATGTAAATGATAAAAGGGTAACCGAAAGAATGCGAGAATGATGACTGAGAGTCATAAATAATATGAGATAAGAAATAAAAGTAAATGACTAGATAAGTATTAAATAAAGAATCAAAAATAAGATAAGAACGACAATAAACAGACAGGAAGTTACCACTTCCGAATGTGAATGAATATAACAAGAAAAAGTATCCAAAGATGGTGAGAATTGGTCAGTACATGGTTAGTAATGATGAAACATAAGGAAGTATGTGTATGTGTATACATGCTTATAAGTATAAAATAATGGGTAAGTTTTGGGACTTATATCATGTATAAAAGTATAAAGGTGGTTATAAAATAGGTATTCTAATTAGAATACTATAAAGTGTGAAGCAAAAGAGTCAGATAATGTACTTGGCATAGCGCCTCGAAATACGAAAGAATGAAAGATAATGAGAATATAAATGGCAGTTGTGTATCACCTAAAGATACATAAGAAGTAAGTCT
The DNA here is from genome assembly GCA_023525715.1 of Cichorium intybus. Taxonomy (NCBI): domain Eukaryota; kingdom Viridiplantae; phylum Streptophyta; class Magnoliopsida; order Asterales; family Asteraceae; genus Cichorium; species Cichorium intybus. The sequence goes on from CM042017.1 coordinate 12,213,078, forward strand.
TATATGAAATATGAAATATATAATGATGTACCGAAATGTATAGTGTATATCGCCTTAAAATACGTAAAAGTAAAGGGTTTGAAGAAATGAAGTATAAATAAATAAATAATGTAATGTGTTAGGCATGTAGCCTCATGACACATAGAAAGAAATGGTAAAGATATGATGAAAGAAATTTAGGCTTAAAGCCTAGAAAGTTATAAGTAAAATGTATGAGACGTAAAGATTGAATGTCTATGAAAAAAATGGTGGTAATCTATATGTTTATGAAACCAGTGTATGCTTAATAAGTATGATGAGATAAAACAAGTAATTGTTGAGTCAGAAATGCAAGTCTTTATTGACGCGTTATTATGATGCAGTTGGGGTAATAAGAAAGGTAAAAGTTATTTTTGGCATTAGCCATAACAAGTAAAGAGTAATGAATGGTAAAAGGTAAAACTTAAGCTGTCTATAGAAGTAGTAATTTAATTTTTTTTAGAAGTAAATGACAGTTAAAAGATGTTAGCTATATTTCTTCTCAGTAAATAAGAAAGAATATGAGAATGTAAAGTATAAAGAAAGGAAGAGAATTTATTCTTTAAAAAATCGAAATGAACCGGAAGTCGTTGAGAGTGATAAAGAATAAATTTGTAGTTCAAAAGAATTAACGAATGAAATATATAAAAGATAAGAAGTTGTAAAACTTTTATAAGGAAGGAATACCAGTAAATTATCTACGTAACAATGTAGGGGTAAAGGAATGAGAAAAAAAAGAAGATTGAAAACAAATGAATAAAATTATAAGGGAAGAATGAAAAGAATGTGGAAATAAAAAAAACCTAGTTTAAGTAAAATACCCGTTAGGGGACAGAATTTTGTAAAGAAAGATTTAGTGTATTTTCTGAATTTTGTACGAATCCAAATTATGTTTAATTGTATTTGGAAAAGTTTATAAATAAAGAATATAATGAGTATAGTCTCACGGGTTTTTAATAAAGATATGAGAATGATTGCAAAGTATGTTGCTATTTTTGATAAATGCATGGAAGTATGAAACCATTTTGTAAAATAAGAGTATGAAGAATGAAAGTCAAAGGAAATAAGTTTTACGAAATTAAATAAAGAGATTTGTATATGAATGAAATAAAGTAAAAATGAATGTAATTAGAACATAGAGTATGAAGTATGAGCGAGCAACTAAAAGTTGAGAAAACGGATAAAAACGACTGAAAGGGTATTTTGGTCATTTAATAAAAGTATTAAATGTGTTATAAGTATTTTGAAATATTATAAAGAAAGTAGAGTAAAATGACCAGAAAGGTATTTCGGTTATTTAAGCAAAGGTAAGGTTTTAAAGAGATACTTGTATATATCTTATAAAGAAAAAGTCTAGAAGAGGGATAATCTCTAAGAGTATAAATTTCTATAAATGTAATTAAAAGATTGAAAGTTGAGGGAAATGAAAGATCAATCCCCTAAGGATAAAAAGTATACGTAAAGAAAATATATACATACCATGTATAGTACGAAAAGATTCCGGGGACGGAATCCTCTTAAGGAGGGGAGATTGTAAGAACCCGAAAAAAAAAACAATTTGGTAAAAGTTGTAAAATGAACATATGAAAAGTTGGGATTGAACGAGGGCGTAATAGTAAAAAATTGCTAAAAAGGGCAAAATGGTCATTTGGCATACAAATGACTTCTATGTAATGAAAATATAATTTTTGGGGCAAGAATGAAATAAAATAAAACTTATAATGTTATCAAATAAAGTTCTTGTGCCAATTTTGGGAAAAATAGAACTTGAGGGACCAAAGTGTAAAATGGCTAGGTATAAAAAGGAAAAAAAAATCTTCTCCCAGTTCATAGAACACGTGAACAAGTCTAGAGAGTGCCAGAGAGATCGGTTCATGAAGGGTCATGAGGAATTGAAGCAAAATTGGAGAAAACCCACTTGGAATTGAAGAATTCCAAGCCTTCTAAGGTTAGTAAACATGTTTTAGGGTTGTTTAACCCATTTCCCGTATATGGGTTACTGTAGCTTCGAAATTTCAGTGGCTAGAGGAGGATTATCCTATGATTCCTAGCCTTAATTCGTGTCTTAGTCATCATATAAACCTAGTGTAACCATTGAATGTGTTAAAAATCAAGAAATGGGAATTTGAGCTCAAGAACCTTAACTAACGGGTTTGTAAGAACAAGTTGGTTTTAATGGTTCTTGATAAGTCTAATATGTAATAATAGAAGTAATAAATCATTACTAGTTGATAAATTTAAGTAATTTCAGTTTTTATGTAAAAATGTTAAAAATGGAGATTTTTGGGAAAAACTTGGAATCAAATGATTCCATGGATTCAAAATCATGTTTAAGATAATGGTTTCAGTCATGTAATGAGTCATAAATGATGTTTATATATGAATAAACCATTGGAAGTGGTTTCCTAAGAATTCCAATTAATAAAATGGAAGTTTGAATAAAAACTGGAATTTTGCCGAATGGAATGGAATTGATGATTCCATGGTTGAAGTTTCATTAGAAATGGTTAGATAAGGAATTGGAATGATTCCTTTGGAAAGGACTAATGAATTAAGTGCTTAATAGGTTAAATAATGACCTTTTAAGCATATGTATGAAAAAGAATGAGAAGTAAATGAAATTGTAATTTCATAAGTTATACAATAATAAGAATGAAAGTAAGAAAGTATTTTGACAGAATTTTTACGCCAAATTAAACTGTAAAACTGTACAAATCTACAAGGCCAAAAATTATGTTTCATACATGAAAAGAAACCTACAGATGTCTAGTTTCTAAATCAAAAAGCGGTGAGTCGTTTCGATTCTTCTAGAGTGAGTTATGTCGTTTTTCGTACAGGGTATCCTGTTTCGGCAGATTCTGTCCCACTTAGGAATATGAATGTATATGTTAATATAACGATCAAAGAATTGAAAGAAAACCATTCTTAGCATATATGGATGTATTATGAGTAATTAGAAGTGTTAAATAACAGGATAGAAGTCTAAATGGCTTAATGAAAGAAGTTTAGAAATGTTATAATACGTATGCTTGAATTGGTTCTTGAATGGAATTGAAACTGCAATTTCAGTTAAGAATCATGTGGGTTAAGTAGCTAATGCTTCCAATAAGTCATTAGTTAAGAATTTAACTCTAAAACATAGAAGTAGATTGCTATTCTTGAGAAATTTCAAGTTTGGTCAAGAACTTCAATTCTTGCATTTGATTGATTTAAACGATTTTAATAGCTTAAAACCTTGTACTAATGGAGGGTTTTAGTCAAGGAACAAACCCCATATGATTAAGACATAGATTAAGGACTTAATGGGTGAAAACTGCGTGCTACAGTGCACTGCGTGCTACAGTGCCCTTCAGACAGGGACCAAAAATGTTAAAAATGTTAGAAATCCAAACGCTAGAAACCATAGCTAGACATGTCCGATTGATCTGAAATTTTAGCCATAACCCTAAAATGGTATAAGAACATGTCGGGAATGGTCAAATCCGTAATCCGACCTTGCGGAAAAGTCACTGTAGCGGCAGTGGCTAAAATCACTATTCACGTCAAAACTTGATTTTTAGAATTTGAGCTAGACTTGTCCAATGAACTCCAAATTTGAAACACAAGTCTAATATGGCCTAAGATTTCATGGAAAAGAGTCGGAACTGAAATACGACCCCTCGGGGGTACTATAGCAATATACGCGTATTTCGGAGAAAACCGTTAAACGAGTTTATTAATGGCTATACATTTATTATAACCTAGAGTTATGTTATATGAGACTTTAGCATTATAGAGTTAATTATATTGGGTATTTATATATACTACTTGTATAGGTGGTGCTTCAAACGTTATTGAGCACGGGAAAGGAAAAGGCGTACGTGAAGCCTAGTGAACCGTAGTAAAACCAAGGTGAGTTTTATGAGGATTTCTATAGTACATAGCAATATGTTATTTTCAGAAAAGTAAGATTTCCAAATGTTTATAAATACTAAAGTTTGGAAAATAGTTTTGAATGAAGCTCTATACAAGGGCTTAATGTTTAAAACAGATTTTTAAAGTATGGTTTGCAAGGTATTTTGAAAGAAGTTCCTTATGTGAACTAAGTTGTCAAAATCAGTTTTTTTTTAAAGTATTTTCAGTAAAGAGTTATAAAATGTTTGAGTAAGAGTTGTTTACAAATTGTGTCCCACTTTGACTAATTTGAGATGAAATGAAGTAAGAATTAAAGAAAGAAAGAAGTATGAGACAGTTGTCCGGACTAGGATCACCCACATAATCGGGGGATCAGAAGACACTACTGGGATGGTACCTCCCGTCGCGAAGTAGTTGTCTAGCTTAGTATACCCTTGTGCTTGAATCCGTTCCAAGTCACAAAGGGGAGACAGAATGAGCATAACCTAGCGGGCGGATCTGTTCTGTCCTGCGAGGTGAGCTAGTAGAATGAATTAAACTAAATTAATTCATGAGTTTCAGTTGGTCACTAGAAAACGAGAAAGAAAGCAGTTTTTAAAGAAAGAGATCAGTTTTGAGAAAGATTACAGTTTTGATAAAAGAAAGTATTTTTGAGAAAGAATACAGTTTTGGTAAAAGAAAGTAGTTTTGAGAAAGAATACAGTTTTGATAAAAGAAAGCAATTTTGAGAAAGAAAGTATTTTTGAGTTTTGAAGATAGAAAAGAAAAGAGATTTGAGATTTATTATGTAATAAGCTCTAGTAGTTTACTTCTTTATATTTCAAGTCTTAAAGCAGAAAAGTTTTGGGTCTAAAACCCATATTACTCACGAGACTTTATGTCTCACGTATTATTTTTAAATGCTATGTACTTAGGTGAGATGAGCAGGAGCTGGAGTGGGACCAGTGTGTATACAGTAAGTTTAAATTATGGTTTTCTGTATTGAGTCTGTAATACCCTTTCAGAATAAAGTTTATAAAAAAAAATTTTGGTGACTTTTCATGGTCACGTTTTGTAAAATGTTTTGTAATATAAACTATATTAAATTATGGTTTTGAGAAAGGGGTGTTACAGTAGGGGTGGGGTGGGTAGGTAGGGTGGGGGTGGGTGGGGTGGGTAAGGGGCGGGAGTTGGGTTAGGGTTGGGTGGGGGTAGGGTGGAGGTTGGTAGGGGTGGTTGGGGTGGATGGAGATGGGTACGGGGTGGGTGGGTAGGTGTAGGTAGGTAGGGTGGGTGGGGTAGGGGTAGGGGTGGGGTGGGTGGGCATGGGTGGAGGTTGGTAGGGGTGGGTAGGGTGTGGGGTAGGGGTAGGGTAAGGGTAGGGGTGGGTGACGGTGGGTGGTGTAGGGTAAAGGGTTGGGGGTGGGGTGGGTAGGTGGAAGTGGGTGGGGTGGGTAGGGGTGGGGGTAGGGGTAGGGTAAGGGTAGGGGTGCGTGGGGGTGGGTGGTGTGGGGTAGGGGGTTGGGGTAGGGTAGGGTGGGGGTGGGTAGGTGGAGGGTGGGTAGGGGTGGGTGAGTAGGGGTAGCGTAGTGTTGGGTGGGTGGGGGGTGGGTGGTGGGAGTGGGGTGGTGGGTGAGGGGTGGGGATGGGGTGGTGGGTGGGGGTGGGGTTGGGTGGGTGAGATGGGTAGAATATGTGTAGAGGTATTGTATTTTTGGAAAAATTTGGAAATAGAAAAGTTTGGAAAACAATAATTTTGAGTTTTCCAAGTTCTATGTAATTTTGGAAAACGGAAAATTTTCAATTTCTAGGAAAATTTTGGAAAATTTGATTAACCAAACGCGTTTTCCAACTTTTCATTTTTCTTGGAAAATTTTCTTGGAAAACAGAAAATTTTCCACAACCAAACGCACCCTTAAGTTTTCTCTAGCCCAATTATACGAAAGATTTGGAGTTCCTACATCGCTAAAGTCTAGTAAACACGGATTAGTGATGGATATGGCCGTTGGTAAAAGTCATTTGTATTGTAGTGTAATTGACATTTTCGAATATTTTCCCACTTCAGTAAATATTTACATTGGTTCATTAATGATTTTGGTAAACTGTATTAGTTTCAGTATCACCAAACCATTTTCGAATATTTTCCCACTTCAGTGAATATTTAAAAGAGACCTTTATTATGATACAACATCATTCATGTTGTGTGAACTAGTTTTATCTCGAACATGGCGAATTCATAGAGTAAGGGAGCCACTTTGATATTAACTTTAAACTATTTGTAATTTTTTGGAAAACCATTGGGTCGTCATTCTCATCCATATTGCGGGTATATATATGCTAAAGATAGACCATTTACGAATTTGAACATCCCATAGACAAGTTTAATTTGTTTCTTTTTATATTTTCTGACATGTCGTAGTCGTTGATGCGGTCAAAAGTCAAAAATAAAAATCTTACGTCCACTAGTAGCGCTAAGCAAGGGTCGAACCAAGGAGTTCGTGGTTGGAACTTTGTGTCTATAATAAAATCGCGCTATAGTGTCATTCTATAGTCGGTGAATATCACTACACTTGATCCCAAATCAAACTCAGGACTTATAGATCATAAAATAAACGCAGATCTACACACAAACTATAGATAAAGCATTGATGAAACCAAAACAATTTATGCAACTATACATCAAATCTCAAATTCAGTTATATGCACAAATGTGCACTAGCAATCAATCAAACACCAATATAACTAAAACTCAACTTTTCTCATAAAACAAACCAAAAGACAATCGTTCGCCAAATTTGAAATCGGAGCGAATGCTTACTGAAATCGGATACTAAAAAGACTCTGTGATTGACGGAATTCTATAATCAGAAACCTCGAAAACACAAGAGTGATTACAACTAAAATTGAAACTAAAATCGAATCGAACCATCTATGAGTATAAACCGAAATAACTACGAGATTCTGAGTCAAAAAAGCCAGAGTTCCACTCTATGGATCAATCTTCGCTCCCAAAATCTGACCTAGGAGCCTCTATTAATAGTTGAGAATTCTGCATGTCCACGTCGCGTATAAGCGTTGTTTGCGTCGCGGGTCAAGCCTTATCTCTATTTTCTCACGTCTCGAAATTCAAACTCCTTCAGATCACGTTTTTATCCCATTGACTGCGTTATTGTAGAGTTATCAGTCGCGTTGCGAGTATATCTTTGGTCTTATCCTCGCTTTTCATCACCAACTTCATCAAATTTGCGATTTAAACCCTGCATTTATACTAAAAACACGAACAAGGCACTTGACACTAAAGATAAACTAACTAACTAAAACTCGGCTCAATAACACGTAAAATAAAGATAAAGATAAACTAACTAAAACTCGGCTCAATAACGCGTAAAATATCTAACATTACTAGGTGTTATCATTTTCCAAAACTTAAAATGTGATATGTGGTTTATCCTTTGTTAAATTTGGGAAATCCATGCATCTGGTTAAAATATCAATATAGGAAAGTGAACTTTACATTATCCAAAAACCAAGCTTATCATTTCACTGTTATTTTAATCATATTACTAAAAAAGTCTTAAATTAAATCATGGCTTAGAAAAATAGTTTGCAAAAAGCCAATCAAAGTACACAAGAATAACATGGTTTGGAACATACATTTTATCTTGTTGATGATAGTATATAATTGTTAAAGATAAAACATATAATTAAGCTCTAGAATATTGTTGATCAGATAGGAATATTCAAGTGACATTGTTAAAGACTACTATATGTAAGCTTAGTTGTATGACTTGTTATAGGAATATATTGAGGCTCAGGCATTTATTAAATGGATCACTAACATGTCATTTGTGTTGATGTAATCTAAAATCGTTTTCTTATTTTTCTTCCACTTTCACTCACACACACACACACTATGTTTCTCTCTCTCTCTCTCTCTCTCTCTCTCTCTCTCTCTCTCTCTCTCTCTCTCTCTCTCTCTCTCTCTCTCTCTCTCTCTCTCTCTCTCTCTCTCTCTCTCACAAATGAACAACCAAAAGAATGAACTAACGAAGAAATACTTAATGTCCACATAGTTACACACCACTAAAACTTGTTTTTTTAGAAACTATATCAAATATACTATCACAATAAAATCTACAAGGACTTCAAATATAATTCTCCACTTTGCACCGACCAATGAGGCTGCCTAACAACTTAGCATGGCATGACGCATGTCATAATAACACAATATGTATTTTTTATCATTTTATATTTTTTAATAATCTTGTTAAGACTCATCTACCCTACCTGATGGTATGAACTAGTGGGATGTCTACGCGTTGCAGCAACTTTATCAATTCTATACTTTTACACCATTATTGTAATGTTTTCTTATAAAGGGACCATTTTATAAATTTTCTATTAGACCAGAAGCATTATTGTAATGTAGTCTTACATATGGACCATTTTGCAATTTTTATATTATATAGAGACTATTTCTATAATTTTGCTATTTCAGCAGGACATTAGATGATTTTCTGGGAAATGTTTCTATAATTTTCTCAAACATAGAACCATTATATAATTTTAAAAGAAGCATTTCTATAAATTTCTCAAACATAAGGACCATTATATAATGTTGAAGGGAACAATCTATAATTTTCTCAAATATAAGGACCATAAGATAAAACGTAACTTTTACATATTGGTCATTTCTGTAGTTTTCTCAAACATAGGGACCATTACATAATTTTAGGGACCATTTTTGTAATTTCTCAAACATAAAGACTAATTGAAAATTTTATAAAATATATCTCATCAAATATAAGGAAGATATAATATCTACTAGAAAGTTGATTTTTTTATCATATTTACAATTTGCAAAGTCAAAATTGAATAATAAACCAGAACTTTAAGGAGATTTCTTATTTTTTACATCTTAATTTTTTGATCGGCGTGTATTTCTTTTCCCTTGTAGATATCACATAAATTTCTTAGCATCTTTAATATAGTCTAATTCGTGATTTGAGTAAAATATAACAAGCAACTAGTAACTAAAGGGTTTAGGGATGCATACAAACTCGATCATGCATACATCAAGCTAATACAACAAATCAAATCATACATAAGGATTGCGTTTCAACTATTCATGTTCTACATTGGAATTTATTAGTGTATCCTACATTGGTGCGATACGGTCTTATAAGTTTGTATATATGTTGGAGTCTCCCCTCTCTCCACAAAGGGTTTTTTGGAGAGATAATCTTGGACTCCACATATATTTACACGGTATTAGAGCCGGCGTTCCACACCCCTGTAACCTCATCGAGCCTACGTCTCTGAGGGGGAGTGTTAGTGTATCCCAAATTGGTGCAGATCCCTCTCTCCACAAAGACTCTTTTGGAAAGACAATCTTAGACTCTACATATATTTAATGAACTTAAACACTAGAAATTGTTAGATTTCTAGACAAGAAACTGCAATGTTATGTACAATTAATGTCATCCACATGGAGTGGTAGTATACAAATTTACTCGTACTTATCACAGAGATATACATTGACTTTCAATATTTTATATGATGTTTATTCCTTTTGGATACGTAGTGTGATATCGCAATTGTTAATGGTATGCCTAAAAGTCAATGATTAGTTAATTATAATTTCGATCACTTAGTTACAATTCAATTTGATACATGACATTGTCTGATATTTACTTTTTATAATACTTTGTCTTATGAGGAACATGATAATTAACCCTACAATATCTTATTATGAAAACATCCTTCATCGAGTGGTGCAATGTATACAAGCATATGAAGAAACTCATATTAGTCATATAAATTCACACATGTACTAGAAAGACCACCCTAAGAATAGACACGGGATGTCATACGATCTAGTATGATATATGCTTTTTATATGGCTATTATATACATGTGTGTTTACATGATGATCTTGAAGTCTATTGTATATGAATAATCCACTTTATTTCTAGATATAACCACTCCGTCATTGAGTGATAAAATATTCAATTTATGTGCGAAAGTATAATATTTTAGAGATCTTATGCGTGAAGAATTTTAATGAGGTTAATATAAATCACTTTACATTGATATGGATACAACAATTTTCTTCACCAGCTTCCTAGAAGAAGTTAACGACACATACATGTGGTAAGCTTTCAACAAGATCGACACTTAGTGGATGTCTTCACTGCTAAGAAAAAAATGTTATAAAGAAAAAATTAGGGTTTATGGTTCATTGATGTGTACAACATGGAAATCTTTCATGCTAAGCTAAATAGCATCTGGTTAGGCTCCTTCAAAGTCAGAGGTGCCTAGATCAAATATCGGAGGAAATAAGGTGTTAAATTGACCCTAAAAAGGAAAAAGTCCAGGTTTGACAAAATGTGACTTGGTACCTAGAATTCTTTGTTAAAGAAAAATTGCCATATTTATCGATTGTAGGCTTGCCCCCATAGTAATGGTTGTTGGACACTTTATCAAAGGTTGTCATTAATTGGGGAGAGGTGTTAGTGGAGGAACCACACAACATAGAGTAGAAGAGTAAAGCAAGAGGAAAGTTCATCATCTCCACTCAGCATTGGAAATGGTTTCAAACTAATATGGCAGTCATTATACATGGTATCAAATTTAAGATATTGGTGGTTAAGGATAGGCGGAAAGCAAAAGTTTGGCTCCATGATTGATTGAAAGTGGATTATGCAATAGTTTTGCCTTTGAAATAGATCATGAGTAGGAGAGGTTGATCAACGATCAATTAGCGACTGACGGTTGGCATAAGGAGAAATTGGAGGATGAATTTCCGGCAATGGAGGCGAATGACGGTTGGCATAAGGCAAAGTTGGAGGATGCATTTTTGAAATTGGAGGAATAAATAACACACGTGATACGGACAAGTAAGTTAACCTTCATTACTAAAGAAAGCTGAAACACCCTCGCTAAAGGCGTTTTATAAAAACACATTTTTAAACCTATAGTTCATAATTACTGTTTATAAATCATCCCTTGTGAAACTTTAAATCTCAATATCTTTAAAAAAGAGTCAATATACGTTTAAACATTATTTTAAAACACGTTGGGCCTTGTTATGAATTTGTTTTAGAGTTTAAGTTGCGGAAAATCATTTGCTCCCACATTCAAAAACATCTTGGTATGTAAAAGAGCGAGATTGTTACAATTTGAATACCATTGCACAACTTAAATGAAACCACACAACCCATTGCCTTCTAAAAATGTCCAGATCCTTTAAAGTCATCTTATCTCCTCAACATGAGTACACATCAAAATAGGTTACGCAATGGAATGCCTAGTGAGCTTACCCGAGGCTGACCCATTCAGAGTGGGAAGTGTAACCACCACACTCGGGACAAACCCCAAAAATAGTTTTCACACACTTTAAAGTTGTATAATTTATCATCTCAAAAGTTGTATAAAAACAATACTACGTCATAAAGATTTAATAAAAAATGGATAGTTATGAATGCAATGCAATGCATGATGCAACTATCCCAATCCATGTCCATATCATAAAAGTCCAACTCACCTCGATGGCACCCACCCAAGCTCTCAAATAACATGCACAAAGCATACCACTTGATCCCCCGGTAGGCCAAACTAAGACTAGTGGCCATCACACTAGCCTCATGTGGGTTAACTACTCCCTTCATGCGGTCCCCTATTGGCGGGAACAATCCCAAAAACGTCTTCAAGTGTGGATATCTCTGACCCTTTATATGGGAAAATCGTCTCAAATATGGCTATATCAGCCAAGACGTCTCAAGTCATCTCAAGGTTCACACAGTCGATATCATCGTATATACAATGCACAAATAGGATGCTCAAAACTCTTTCAAAACAAACATCTAAATCTTTATTTTAAAACACTTTTAAAGTTCATTTCATGCAACAAACCATAATCATATAATACCTTACACATATTGAATGCATGAAAATAGTTGGTAACATATACGGAAGATAGTAGTAGGGATGTGTAATCCTGGTAAACTTACCCAAGGTCAACTGACAAGTCAACACTAACTCCACACATGATTGCCGTATTTGGAAGTGTCCCTAGACATAACTCCTCGATCCAAATTTAATTAGTTTAGTGGTAACTCAAGTCCTTAATCTCATCTCCAAGTTGATACAATTTATCTCCTACTTGTAACCAAAACTTGACACCTCACCATAAGAGTTGCACCACCTAAGCTCCGTATATTCAATGGAAATGGACCATTATTCAAACCCCAAGGTGGCATTATTAACTTCATAATATGAGGAAAAACTTAGTTTAATCACTCCCTAAGGTTGGGCATCAACACAAGAACCGAAAGCTCAAACCACAAGACCCAAAAGAAAGATTTCTTTTAACCCTAAACTACATAAACTCTATTTTCAAGTTTCCTATAATGACGTATCCTACCCTAAACATATAATTTAATTTCTATAATAATAATAATAATAATAATAATAATAATAATAATAATAATAATAATAATTATTATTATTATTATTATTATTATTATTATTATTATTATTATTATTCAATTAATCGAGATTTAATTCTACTAACTGTTTTCTAAATAACAATTTATCCCCTTTTCCTTCTAAAATATGATACTAAATAATTGACGTTAATTATAATCTCTAACACCGAAAATGGGTCGTTACAAATTCAAATGTTTCAAAATTCTTTCAATAATAAGTAACAAGATGGAGAAGGACTTTAAAAGGGACTAACTTAAGGATATGGTTTCATGTCATACGGTTTGTTTTATATGTATTATGTTTGGGAAGGTTTTATTAGGCCATCCGGGGAAATAAAGCTTGTGATTATGCTGTTCAAATCCTATTGGTTGATTTGGTGATTGATCTCTATCTAAGACCCTAGAAATTTAGATGTTGATAATGTAATTAAGGAGAGAAATTCCATTGATTTTATGGGAAATCAAAGACCTCACAACATCAAATGTGTTTTTGTGAATGCGTATGCATCACAAGAACAAAAATTTAATGTGGACCCACAGAAGATGACACCTACTAGATTATCGTCAATGGTGACTTTAACAAACTCAAAATTAAAAGAGATAATGGGATCTATTTTTAATTCTAGAGGTGTGTTTTTGTTTAACAAGTTCATAAATTTGTTGGGCTTGATAGACCTTAAAATTAATGGAAGTGGATTTTGTTAGTGTATCCCACATTGGTGCAACACGGTTTTATAAGTGTGTGTATATGTTGGAGTCTCCCTCTCTCCACAATGGCTCTTTTGGAGACACACTCTTCGGCTCTACATATATTTACATGGTATCAGAGTCGGCGTTTCGCACCCCTATAACCTTATCGAGCCTACGTCTCTAAGGGGGGTGTTAGTGTATCCCACATTGGTACGACACGGTATTATAAGTGTGTATATATTTTGGAGTCTCCCTCTCTCCACAAGGGCTTTTTTGGAGAACCACTCTTGGGCTCCACATATATTTACAGATTCACTTGGATGAGAAAGACAAGTCTAAATTCAATAAAGTGGACAAATTTTTGATTCCTGGCCAGGCCTAACTCGAGTGTTATCACTTTGCCTAAGCTACACTCTAATCATTGTCATCTGCTTTTCTATTCCACATGCCTGAATTATGGTCTGTCACCTTTTATGTTGTTTAATTCATGGCTTTTGGAAATTGTTACATAGTGGGTGTCAGATGTAAACTAGGGAAATGCTTTCTCAAGGATTGAATTACTCTTTGTAAAATTGAGTATGCTTAAAGAAAAGTTAAATTAGTGGGAGATAAAAATATAAGAATGAGAGCAAAATGTCCGAAGAACTTAAAAGAAAAGTTGTTGCTATTGATTTTATGGCCAGCCGGTCTAATAGAAGACAATTCTCTAAAATATCAGGAAGAATGCATTACTAAGACCCAAGTCCTTAAGACAATTTGTATTATTGACCTCTAGAAAAAGTCCAGGTGCAAATGTATTCTTGATGGAGACGAAAACTCGAGTTTCTATCATGGTATCATAAATGCAAACCATAAGGTTTCTAGAATTAACGAGTTCGAGATTAGTGGCGTTACAGTCATACCCAAAGTCTCACAACTGTTGGTGATTGTATATTATCAATGTGTATTTAAGTGTAATGAATTAATTTTTTGATCAAATGTGATCTTGACAAACATTAAACAAGTAAGGAAGGTGTGGAGTGCACACTTGTTTGAATTTTATCAAGATTCAAAGTACACTGTCGTTTAGGGGTGAAGCCTTAAACTTACGGGAGTCCGGGGGCAGCGCCCTTGGTAGCGGGGTCCAAGGGGGAAAGCCCCTGGCTGGGGTCGATTTCTGACTATGGTTTTGTTTCCAAAGATAGCTCGATTTCTGACTTTTGTGATCACATGACCTGTGTGGGGGTAACACGACCCATTTGACCACAAGACAAATTGGAAACAGAAATAAAACCGGACATCACATGACCCGTGTGATGTCACACGACCCGTATGAGTGGTAATAGAAATAAAACCGAGAAAGTACACGACCCGTGTGCGTGTTGAAGCATTTTGAAATAGAGACATCACACGACCCGAGTGACGCGTCCAGTGACAGTTTTTGACAGGTTTTTATTGCCGTTTTTGGTCATTTTTCAGGCTACGAAAATTCATATCAACACACATTCTCTGATCTTGAACATACTTTGAATATTATCCAATCAAAGATTCGATAGTACCATCGAAGTACTTTAATTTGAAAGTGTTTTACATGATTTTCAAAGATCCAAGTCATTGTTTATCATAAATTTCTAACACTGATAACTTCTTCTCCTGATTCGGAGGAGATTCAACCTTCGGTTTGGATGGAAATTCAACAGATCTCGCAATTTGCTTCCCAGTATTGGAACTATGATTGTAGTTTGGATCTGAAGGAGGTTTCTTAGTGAACTTTCTATTATTTGTCCAGTAAAATGCAACTGCTTCCCCATCCTTATTCAGATCATGAACATCCATTTCATCATTAGCAAAAGTGTTATCTTCGATATTCTCTGAGTTTGATACAAGATCCAAGGAACATGCATTCGGATTTCTGAGTCTTATGACTTCAGCAGATTGTTGAGGACTTCTAGTGTATATTTATCAATATTCTCATGTGACTGAACCATGATGGTGATTTGTCTCTATTCACTTCTGAGACACTTCATGAATTTCACGTTCTTTTCATGAGTACTCTCGGTGACACCATACTTCTCCAGAGTGTAAACGATATCACTAAAACGTTCAAACGTTTGATCTTTTTGTTTTTATATAAAATATGATTATTGTGTTTCTAAAATATATTTTTGAACGGCTTTTATATAAAATATTAATTAATGTTTTATAAAAAATATATATATATAAATAAAATACTTCGTTGGATTTTGTTTTCTAAATAAACGCAACCTTTTTATTATTTCTCTAATAGAATAGACTAGAATATTGATATTAACTTCTTAATAATAAAAAAAGAATACGTGGTTTCTTGGTTTCTGAAAATAGGATTGTTTTGTTGGAAAATAGATAATGTTTAGTTCGTTTTTATTTTGTCAAAGAAAATCCTCTTCTATTTTCATGAATGACGGCTTACCAAAAGAGTTTTGAAGTCTTCATTTTGTTCAATCATGCATTTAATGTTTTCGACTTTTGTACTGTTTGACAAAAATATCAATAACAAAAACTATTTTCTTTTTAAAATATTTGAAGTCTTCATTTTGTTTCATTAAATTTTTAAGACCAACACTAGACCAAGAGGAGCACTTCTATTATACTTTCTATATTTTGCTGTTTTTTGATTTTTATTTAAACGTCATATTATTTTTAATTTTTCTTTTTACTCCTTTAAATTTTAAAAATTTGTTATATCTTATTTATTTATATTTTTCCTAAAGAAATAAATAACGAATAATATAATATCAATAAAATAATATTTTATTATAAAATAAATAATTAAAATAACAAAGTTAAAATTCAAAATAAAACTAAAACATAAAATTACCTAAAACAAGTTTAGTTTTTCTCGTGAAATATGAGTGGGTTTCATCAAAGATTTCATGTCTTTGATGCATTGATTTTGTTTATAAGTTTTTTATTTTTCTTTGCACGCTCTTTCTTTCTTCGTCAATTTTTATTTCTGGAATTTCATACCATACGTTGAAATTCATACTATATTGTTGGAACTTCGATGTCATATTTTGTATTTCGTCGGTGTTGTTGACTCTCAGTGACGTAGATGAAAACACTTTCTTTTTTGTTTTATCCCTACCTATCAGGCAAACTATTTCTTCGAGTTCAAGCTCCTCATCACCCTCGTTTAAGTCAAACTCGACAAAAGCATCCAACGAAGTTGTGTAACTTGACTCAGATGTTTTTTCTTTTGAAGCATCGGATTATCCCTCTAACTCATGCCATTTCTGGCAACGTGTTACAATATTCCAAAACTTGACATAATTGAACGACATCTCGTGCTTATCATTTCGGAATATTTCTAGCGCATTCTTGAAAATATTTTTTGTAATTTTACGTGCTTTTACGTTGCGTTTTTAAGTAGTGTTACAAAATGTTGAACTTCGTAACTAACTGTAACGACCAAAAATTTTTTTTATTAGATTATCAAGATCAAATCAGAGTATACTAAAATGTTTTACTGTAAACAAAATGCGGAAGCCTCAAACCCAGGTTACAAAATCATAATGTCATAATTAATAAAAGTATGAAACTAGGGAATGCGAACAGCGTCTGCAGTCATGTCAGATTCTTTCCTTTGTCCACCCCGGAGGGTCCTACGAAATGTTAATAAACAATGGGTAAACATAAAGCTTAGTGAGTATACACATGATTAACACATTATAGCAATCATATATAGGGTTGGAAGGAAGTGGTGCAACAGATGCATGAAGAATGATGAAGGAAAATGTGGTCTTCATCGGAGACGGGATGAAAAGAAAAGAATGTTTTTTTAGGGTTTATGTCTGCACAGTTCAATATTGTTATACCCGGTCTTCTCGAACGCGTACTTGGAACTCAGCTATTCATTGAGACGATTTATAAAAACTTGGTCAAATTACTCGAAATCAGTTTAACTCTGATCAACTCGGGCAAACTCAAAATTTGGCCAAGAATTTCAATATATATATATATATATATATATATATATATATATATATATATATATATATATATATATATATATATATATATATATATATATATTAAAAGAGATAAAAGTCAAAAATTTTAATATTAATATGTATATTTTATGATTTATCTAACATTTTAACACTAAAATAAAGTAAATGTACTGTATAACTATAACATATATGCTTTCCTCTCTCTCATTATCTACTTCAAGAATTTCAAGCTTAAAATGTTTATTATTGAACTAATTTAACATTCGAACGTGTATATTTTTATTGTTAGTTATCTATTTATTATGAACTTTATCAACTTATTATATTTTTCATATATAAAATTTCTCCAAAATTAATATCTTTAATATTTACCTTATCTGATTACTCCCAGAGTACTCCCTGCCTAGGACAAGTACTCCTCACTCGACGGAACGTATATCGAGTAACAAGTTCTACATGTTGCCAAAGTTTAGAAGTATTTAGAAGTGGTCTATCCAAGTCTTTTCCAAGAAGATGACACACGAAACATTTTAGGTTTACGGTCTTCTAAAACGCAAACGGTTTATGAGAAAAATGTTTGCCCATCTATAGACAAAAGTGACCAAAAAGCTCTTCTAAAAAAAACAAACAACCATTTAAAAATTAGGTTAGATAAATAAGATATTTTGAAAATTTATAAAATGTAAATATTATATTTACAAATTAGACTGAATAAATATAATTTTTTTGTTAAAAAACATATACAAAATTCTTCCTCTTAAATATAACAACGAGTTTATAAGTTCCCATATAAAATAGAGTAAATTTTGATTTTTTTTTCTTTAACAACAACAATATGTGATTTTTATTTTCTTTATTTAGTTATAAAAACGAGGTTGGTTTTTTTTAAAAGAGATAGATAATGTTTAATTCATTTTTATAAATATGTGCGAATAATTGGAAGATATTTCTCGTAGACTAAACGGTGTAGGGTAAATGAAGCCATCGACATCCTACGTAGTATGTAGGGGTGTTTTTCGGTCGGTTTTTTCGGTTTTTGGTTTTTTCGGTTCGGTTTTATCGGTTTTTTGGCATTTTAAAACTAACCATAACCAAACCAAATACGGTTCGGTTTAATCGGTTTTGGTTTATTCGGTTACGGTTTAATCGGATCGGTTTACCGGTTAAACCAAATAAACATTCGTAAGAAAAAATATACATAAACTTAAGAAAACAAAATGCACTGAACTTTTACCAAATGAAAACAAAAACACTATACATAGGTACATAACATATGAGGAAAAAAGCAACGGTAAAAAAAAAAACGATCTCAAATAGTAAAATGGGTATGTCGAGTTTGGACTTTAGACAATTGCGTTATTGGACTAATTGAGCTTTATACATATATAGTTCATTGTAACTTATTAAGGAATTATAAAGTTTCCTTTTAACAAATATATATAAATTAAGATATAAAATATTAATTTATAAAAATATATATTAATTAATAATTTATTCGTTTTTTCGGTTTAACCAAAACAATTAAATTTTAACCAAAACCAAACCGAATAAGGTATCCTTATTTGGTTAACCAAACCAAATTAACCGAAAACCAAATAACCCGAACCAAACAACTCAAATATCATTCGGTTCGGTTTGGTTATTCGGTTTCGGTTTTTTCTCACACCCCTAGTAGTATGTCGATGTAGTTAGGAACACCGCTCCGCATTCGAGAGATATGCATAGATTCATTCATCAGCTGCATACTCATGTCATCCACTTTCCTCTCTCTCTCTCTCTCTACTATGAATACCATCCCGCGTTGCAATGACATCAAAATTACATGGTATTGAAAATCTTACATGACACCTGCATCGCAACCTAGGTAAAAGACTTAGAGGCATCCATACATTTTAGCCTTATACCTTCTTACTAATTCTTTTGAAAGTTTTGGCTACCAAAAAGTAAATCGTTTTATCATATTTTGTAGACTAAATTGCAGTTTTGGTCCCTGAAGTTTGCTAAATATTTCACTTTAGGACTAACTATAAAAAATCACAGTTTTGGTCACTAAGGTTTGTAAAACACTACAAATCAGTCACTGGGTCAGGTAAAATGACTAACTTGCCCTTTTTAATTTATTTTTCCTTTTTCTTTGAATTTATTATTTAATTTATTAATTAAAAAAAAATATACCCCCATCCCCTCCCCACCCCACCCTCTCTCTCTCTCTCTCTCTTGATTATTTACCTTTACTTGGATTTGGTGAAATTAGCACATACTTGAAACACGGAATTCCCTTGCGGATTGATTGAAAAGTTATTGACTGATCTGGTTCCCGTCCATGTAATACAACCAACTCCATTGCTACTTGTGGTAAACCCGAGATAACCACAATCATTCCAGTACCTCACCATACAATCACTAATACTTAGGCTTGAATTGTCATCATACGAGCTGCTTGTCATGCCAGGAGAAAAAAATCCCTATTCAAGCCACTAAATTTATCATTCTCACTCCTACATCGAATCGTATTAGAATCTGCCATACACCCGTTATCCGAATCATACCTATAACAGAATTGAGGAGTCCAAATTTGAGAGTTATCAGCATCTTGAACTTGGCCATAGGATGTCAAAATCCACATGGGTTTAACACCATTAATGCCATGGAAACTGAAGTATCTCTCTTCGTTATTGTATACAAACTCAGATTGTACTGGTATCGGCTAAATGGAGTATTCAACCCAAACATGTATGAGATTTGATAGAGTATAAGGAGAATCAGTGACGCTGTTTATCAAAGCATCACCAATCGCGCACATAACAAAGTAAAGTTTATGAAGGTTCGGCAATTTGAAGATTGGTTGAATAGAGAAAGAAAACCAAATATGTTCGAATCTAATACTTATTAGGTTAGCGAAAGAACCTATTAATGGAAGATTGAGTAGTTAACCAGGATAAACACGACAGGTAGTCGAATATCCACCCACAGAGAAGGTAACAACTGAATTGTCTGCCAAACCGTAAATCCCAATTGAATTCGTAATACTATTGATCATCGTTTTCGCCTGCACTTGAATCTGGAAAACGTCAAGAGCTCGTTTGTTTAATCGAATCAACTTATTTGAATGAAGAATTTTGTTGTAAACAGTCTGATACTTGATACTCGAGCACTTGAGAACGATCTCTTTAGCATTCCACAGATAACAGATCTAAAGGCGTAACTGACAGGTTCTGTTTTATCTGCCCATCCGAGTCATCCCGTACTCCAAAAAAGCAGAGGTGAGGTCCGGAGAGTGGGACGGATCTACCTGGCCAAGGTGCCAATGTCAAGTGGTTATCCGAAGTGTTGGAATATGCTCTACCTACGGTACCTAACTAGTTTTTTTTTCGGTAAGTAAGAATACATTGACCGATGGAGGAGAACCCCCGAACGTTAATGTCTCTTTCTCAGGACGATCCAACACTTTGCTTAACCTCCAACTTTCATATAATACAGGCTCGATCCTTTTTAGGGTATCTTCAAGGCGTTTGAGAAGGGTTTTCAATCTGGTATTTTGTGATCAATTTCCCTCGGTTTGGATCAATCGTAAGGACAGAAGAGCTCGATGTGATCGGGGTGGGATAGATTTTTTTTAATTAATAAATTAAATAATAAATTCAAAGAAAAAAGAAAAAAAATTAAAAAGGGCAAGTTAGTCATTTTACCTTACCCAGGGACTGATTTGTAGTGTTTTACAAACCTTAGTGATCAAAATCGTGATTTTTTGATAGTTAGTCCTAAAGTGAAATATTTTGCAAACTTCAGGGACCAAAACTGTAATTTAGTCTATTTTGTATGACAATAATTGTTTTGAAAGTTTTGGCTACCAAAAAGTAAGTCGCCAAATCATATTTTTTGTCAAACATTTTCAATCAAGCGTTTGATGCTTTTTAAAAGAGAAAGTCAGAAAATCAAGACCTTCAATTTTACTTTTTTTTTTCTTGCGTTAAGGAGTGGTTCGGCAAAATGTTTTGTAACAAGTGAGGTGGCATGGTAACCATAATGTTGACCAAGGCATGTCGAGAACCTGTCACTCTGACATTTCCAAGCGATTTCTTTTTGCTTTAAAATATTTTGACTATTTTTTAATTTGAATTTATGAGTTTTTATGTAATTTTTTCTTTATTTCTATATAAATACATCCAAATACATATATTTTTATCAAATCAAACAATTTATCGTATACTTTTTATTTAATCTTTCTACTATAAGAAGGTCTTCTGCAAACTTTCAGAAACCCGCAATATATATTGGATGCAATTTGATGTTTTGTTTAACACATTGCAAAGCGAAGAACAAAGTGGTTAAAGTGATATTATCATTTTAAATAAGGTGTTAGAAAATCTTCGAAACTCACAAGAGAAAAGTATAAAAAATACTGAGTTTTGAAACGTGGTAACATGTAAATTTCATCTTTCTTGTTTTTATTTTTGTGTTTGTTAGGTTTTAATTTATTTCAAGTATTTTGAAGTTTTTAGTTTATTGTTATGTTTTATTTCAATTAATAAAATTTTAGTTTTATCTAAATTAAATTGTTTAAATAAAATAAATAAAAATAACAAACAATTTCCTTACAGAAGAAATATGATAAATATGATGTAAAAGCTAATGAAAAAAAACCAGTAACAAAACAAAATTATACCAATCCTTTAAGCCCAAAACATTTAGACGTCGAAAAGGAAGTCATTAGATGATCTGTTTTTGTCACACCTTTTCAATCAAGCATGTTTTTGTCACACCTTTTCAATCAAGCATTTGTTGCTGAAAGAGATGGTCAGATATTTAAGACCTTTAGTTTGACATTATCTATCAATCATTTAATGCATCCTGTGACTTTTGTATTACTTCCAATAAATAATAATTCTAATATTGACTGATTTAGGCTGGGCGGTGTGGCCTCGCCAAAGGGCTCGCCAACCGCTCGCCTACACCTCGCCATCTACTCCGTCCTTCCTCGTCCTCGCCTTTGCTATCGGTCCCTCGCCATTCTTCCAGCGAGCTCGCCAAACTCTTTGGCAACGGTCATGTGACTGTTGAACGGTCACAAATACAAAAAAAAAAATTAAATTAAAAAAAATACAATTATTCTCCTATATAAACCAAACTCTCAAACCATTTTTACCACACAACTTCAATATCAAACCCCTTCTATAATTTATATCCTTTTTCCCCCAATTTTAATTTTAAAAATTATGTCATCCGACTCGTCAATTTCGATATCATCGTCATCATCTGATGATGAATTGGAAGAACAAATAGGCGAGTCAATAGAGCGTATTACGGCTCATTTACAACAAGAATTAAAAAATCCATCGCCAAGCAGCGGGCCTCGTCTACACAGAAGATATATCGCCATGTCGTGTTTAGTTGGTTTTTAAGTTTAATTTAGTTTGTTTTAAGTTGTTTATTTATGTTTTTAATTTTAATGTAATGTATTTTAAGTTTAATGAAATGGTTGTTTTTAATTTTATTATTGTTTTTAATAATAATATAAATAATTTAAAAAATAGATTTAATAAAATAGTTTAGCATGAAGTTCAGCATGTGCTGACTACTACCACCATTTTTGGTCAGCATGTGCTAAACTTGCTGAATGCTGACGTGACATAGTTTAGCATGTGCTGAACATGCTAACCACTCCCTCCAACCTTAGAGTATCACAGACTTTAGACTTTTTGGGCGTGTCGCTGTTATCACCAACTTAACAATTTTTACAATCATCATTTATAGAAAAAAAAATTTACATAATTTTTTTATGTGATATAAATATATAACTCCATAAATACAATAATATTGTTTTATGAAAAACTCTATCTATAGAGCTAGTTAATTAAGAAGCTCGATAAAAAATTTTGATTCCGAAAAAGCTCCTTCAATAATATTTTAAAATCTTAAAAGTATTTTATTTGAAAAAAATTTCAAAAAACTTATATCGGAGACGCTCTTAACTATCGTAATTGTTATTGACATTATAAGATTTAAACTAGCTATATAATTTAGAGTCATTTACACAAATAACAGACTGATTTAGTTATCACAATTACTATTGGTATCACGAGCAGATCCAATGTGTTAGGCTTCACGGAGTGGGACTCGCCAAGAGGGTCGCCAAGCCCCTTGGCGAGTGGCCATCCCCACTGCCGCCCAATTCGCCATGCTACTCGCCATCTTCCCTCGCCATTTGCTCGGCGAGATGCCAACGGCCAAAAACAGCATTTTTCCTTTTTTTTTAATTAAAAAAAAATCCCCTTGGCCATTGGCCACCACTGTCTACAAAATGGCCAAGGGCTGCTAACCCACAAAAATTTGTTGGCCATTCGTTGGCCATTGGCCACCACTCCGTGTAGTCTTAGTAGTGAGGGCACTGGGAACATTCCCCAACGGATTTTTCCAGACCAATGCTTTCTTATGATTAGATTGGACTATAATATAAAACTAATACAAGAGGTCCTCGTTCTCAATGCTTTGGATAACTTTTGCTTGATAATGCCTAATTTAAGTTAAAGACATATTCGAAAAAGATTATATATATACCTATATGCAAATCTTTTAAAACCTGGGTTGACCCAGCCGGTCGAACCGGTTGGAGCATGATCAGGTGAAGAGAACGGGTCAATTATGCACGGTTTTTTGTTAATTTCCGACTTGAATTCAACCGACAAATTTTCTGAAAACCCCGTTTGGACCGGTGACCCGAAACCGGGTTAACCCGTCGGTTGAAACAAAAAAATTTGATTTTGGGCTTCAAAATTTTGTTTAAATAATTCAATGCTCAAACTTTTAAAATTGTCCATCATTGTTTCATTAAATTTAGTAAAAATTTCCTATAGAAAGTTGACAAAATATCTATTTTGATACCAAAAAAATGAAATTACATTGTTTATGTTTTATAAATATATAATTATGCTAAAAACTATAAAATATATAAAAAATATAAAAACCAGATTGAAGCGTGATCAGGTGAAGAGAACGGGTCAATTATGCACGGTTTTTTGCTAATTTCCGACTTGAATTCAACCGACAAATTTTCTGAAAACCCCGTTTGGACCGGTGACCCGAAACCGGGTTAACCCGTCGGTTGAAACAAAAAAATTTGATTTTGGGCTTCAAAATTTTGTTTAAATAATTCAATGCTCAAACTTTTAAAATTGTCCATCATTGTTTCATTAAATTTAGTAAAAATTTCCTATAGAAAGTTGACAAAATATCTATTTTGATACCAAAAAAATGAAATTACATTGTTTATGTTTTATAAATATATAATTATGCTAAAAACTATAAAATATATAAAAAATATAAAAACCAGATTGAAGCGTGATCAGGTGAAGAGAACGGGTCAATTATGCACGGTTTTTTGCTAATTTCCGACTTGAATTCAACCGACAAATTTTCTGAAAACCCCGTTTGGACCGGTGACCCGAAACCGGGTTAACCTGTCGGTTGAAACAAAAAAATTTGATTTGGGGCTCAAAATTTTGTTTAAATAATTCAATGCTCAAACTTTTAAAATTATCCATTATTGTTTCATTAAATTTAGTAAAAATTTCCTATAGAAAGTTGACAAAATATCTATTTTGATACCAAAAAAATGAAATTATATTGTTTATGTTTTATAAATATATAATTATGTTAAAAACTATTAAATATATAAAAAATATAAAAACCAGATTGATTAAGCGATTGAACCAATTAATCCATGACTCGATCATCATACCGGTAAGTCAACTAAAAACTCAGTTTTTAAAACATTTCCGATATGTATATCAAGGGAAGCAAAATAGCCGGAGAAAAAACATGCAGGAACAATATGTTGGATGTTTTGTACTTGGGCCAAAGTCATTACGGTAAATTGGTCATATATATTAAGCCCACTTGAAAAACAATTGATTTTATTCTTATTCACTTTACCTAAAGGAGTTTATTTCATATTAGCATATATCATTTAATTTATTTAAATGCTTTAAATAGTTTAAAATAAAGTTTGGTCTTGAACATCTTTGTTTAGAACTTAAAAGTCTTTGTAAAAAACCTTTTAAGGTTTTATCTATTACGATAAACGTTTATGTTAATTTGTTAAATGGTCCAACATATTATTTGGGATAAGGTATAAATAGTCGGGATAAGGTATAAATAGTCCGGGTGTGATCCAACGTTTTCACCCGACCTGATAATTTTTACCATTTCACTGACCCAATGCACTAAATTGGAAAAAAAATTCTATATCCGCCATTGAATGGTATTACTATTGGTATCGACAAGATTTTTAGCTACATCATATATGTATGTATTTATGCATGTATATGTATGTATGTATGTATGTATGTATGTATGTATGTATGTATGTAAACCAAATTATATTGCGGACAACAGTTATTGTGACACCGTGCAAATAATGCTATTTTGTGATAATTGACTATTAGAAAATGTTTTTTTGGTAATGTTAATACTACACAAACATATTCTCATAGAATTATTGTTATTATAACGTATTTTCAATCATTATCATTCGTTATTGTGTTTCACACATTATGATTCACTCAATCTCATTCTGACATACATACGATCATTATCACAGAATAAGAATAATAAAAAGTCTATATAACCCGTAAATAATATTTAAATGAAAAGAATTCTATGATAATATGTCTGTTTCGTATTCACATGACCTAAAAACATATTCTATTCGTCAGTTCTCACAAAATAGCACTGTCTGTACGGTCTCACAATAACTGTTGTCTGCAATATAACTTAGCCATATATATAGAGTTAGGATCAAATTTGGATCCTAAGTATTATGTGATTGTATGACCTATTGATGTCCTTTAGATTAAAAGAATCAATGGTTAAGATTGAGGATGGCATGATGGTAATTAATTAAAAAATAATAATTCTTTTTTGTTTTTAAACAGCCATAAGGGTAAATTAGACAATTTGTTTACCACAAAATATGAAAATTTCGGATTTTAAGGGATACATATTTCAAATCAAATTTCAAATCAAATTTTAAAACCACCAAATATGGAAATTTCGTATTTTAAGGAATATAAATTTATCTTACAAACTTATCATTCTAATTCTTGAAGAATACCACATACATTACAAAGTACATAACTTATATTCTTGAAGAATGAAAATAATATTTTTGAAGAATGATCATAATTTTTTTGAAAAAAATAAACGAAGTTCTTGAAGAATAAGAAATCACAATTCAACTTCAATTAATATCATGTTCATTCTTGAAGAATAATATATAAATTACAAGTACATAACTAGCATTCTTAAAAGAAATTAAAAAAACACATCAAAGAATAATCAATCATAAAGAATAAATATTATAAATTTTTGACATTCTGAAAGAATAACACCGAATTACATTCATCTCAAATATGATACAAGGACATTCTATAAGAATGAAAACGAAATTAAACATTTTCAAAGAATTGACATTCTTAAAAAAAAAAAAAACTGAATTACATCATTCTCAAATATGATACGAGTAAATTCTATAAGAATGAAAACAATATATTACATCATTCTCAATTACCAACACCATGCACCAACAAGAAACCATTATGAGCATAGCCATCGAAATTCATCATAGTTCATTTTGTCTGTATATGTTGTTAAGTGAGTTGTGTTTTTTACAGGTTCAACTTCATTGTCACATTGATCTTGAAATTTCCACTACCCGCCCTCCTGTGGCAAATATAAATAACTAAATTTCACATAATTATTTAATTTCAGAAGAATTCACATAGTTCTTTTACTAGATTTGCCTGAAATAAGAAACATAATAACCAGAAATGTCTACCTTTCTTCTCGGACCCATCATTCTCAACTTCAACACAAATCGATTTCATAAACTTGAAATTGAAAAAAAGGTATATACGAAATTGATTTCATAAAATGTACACGGTAGGATTCAAGTTTATTTTAAAGGAAATAAAGAGGTATATACGAAATTGAAAACAGAAAATCGAACCTTGTATTCCACGATGGCGATGGAACTGACGATCGAACTTGAAATCTTTAATCGAAATTGGAATTGGCGATCGAACATGAAACCAACGATGGCGATGACCGTCGACTGTCATAAAATATACACGTTTGGAGGTTAACAGATTAGGGCGGTTAGCAGATTAGGGAAGGAAAAGCTTCGTTGTGAAAAGGAGGTGATACCTTATGGTGCGGCAGATTTGGTGGTTTCCATCCGAGAGGTGATGGTGGAGTTGTATCGGTATAAGGGTATCGATGGTTGTTGTTTCTAGTTTGGGTGGTGCAGATCGAAGAACAATAGTGTAGAAGTAGGAAAGGGAGGCGGTTAGCACCGGGATTGCTGCAGGGGTGGCAGAGTGGTGGTGGCAAGAGGTGGTATTGATAATCGGAGGTGAGTAGTGAGGGAGATAGGTGGTGGTTCGGCTGAAGAGATGGAATAATAAAGAAGAAACATAATTGCCTTAATTATAGGCTTCAGTTTCCATATCTTTAGGGATTTAATTTAGATAATAATTAATCTAGTTTCCATAATTCTAGGGATTTAAATATATATAATAATTAATTAAATTAACAAATTCCGATTTTACCCTTTTCAAATGATTGGTGCAGAATTGTTCATACATTCACACAATATTTAGTGTTCACATATGAATATATATATATATATATATATATATATATATATATATATATATATATATATATATATATATATATATATATATATATATATATATATATATATATATATATATATATATATATATATATATATATATATATATATATATATATATATATATATATATATATATATATATATATATATATATATATATATATATATATATATATATATATATATATATATATATATATATATGGAAGAGTTCAAATGAGAACCACTAATTCATAGTTTAATAAAAAAACTTACGCTATAGTATTCACAGTTTAATAACTAGAAATTTTATTATATTGTGAATATTGTAAAACATATTAAAAATAAGGAAATTTATTAAGTTTGATGTATTTTCACATAATAAACAAGTGTGAAAAAACAAAAAAACGAAAAAAAAAACATAATTCTTAATGTGTGAATATCGGTTCTCACAGTTCTTAACCTTTTAGTGGTTCTCATTTGAACCTATTATATATATATATATAGTAGGTGTGTACCCGCACGATGCGGCGGCGGGTAATAGTTCGTTTCGGTGAACCGTTTGCGGGCAGTAGCAAATAGTTTGTTTCGGTGTATAACAATGAGGCAGATGGTTAATATTGAGGCGGAGGGTGGGAGAGAATAGTTTTATTTCGATGATTAGTTTATATTCGGGAGATGGTGAATAGTATATATATGTATATATATATATATATATATATATATATATATTAGGTGTGTACCCGCACGATGCGGCGGCGGGTAATAGTTCGTTTCGGTGAACCGTTTGCGGACAGTAGCAAATAGTTTGTTTCGGTGTATAACAATGAGGCAGATGGTTAATATTGAGGCGGAGGGTGGGAGAGAATAGTTTTATTTCGATGATTAGTTTATATTCGGGAGATGGTGAATAGTTTTATTTCGATGAAATAATTTTGTTGGTTAACGGTGGAGAGATTGGTTTATGAGAGAGGAAAGGGTTTACGGTGGATCCCTCCAAACTTTGTTTTTTTTAAATATACAATCTTGATCTTTTTAAATATAATGTAATTTTACACAAAAAAAAGAAAAGTATTTTTTTTTATTAAGACTGTAATCAGTTTGTTGGTAATAGTACAAAATAAAAACATATTACATAGAGACGTTGGGCAAACGGGCAACAAGCTGCGCCGCTAGCCTTTTTTGAATGGCAAAGCTGATACGCTTAAAAACAAAATCCAAAGATCTAAGGGACATGATGGTACTATGTATAACCCGCTGAACTCTGTTGAGTAGTTCCACGGCATCAGGTGCGAGAAAACCAAAGGTATCAAAAGCGAAAGGGATAAACACATGTTGATTTTCACGACATGCCTTATCGTGTTTATCCACTTTGCATGCAGCTGCTTTCAAAGCCGCTTCCCTCCCTATGAAACCTCCACTCCTCAAGTTCACAAGAGGAGAAACCCCGGTAAGGTCAACACATGCATGTTTACCTCCCATCCATCCGAAGACTAAAATATCAGCAGGCCTAAGAGTAGATCTCCCGTCTGAAGGGTCAGTCAGAAAGTTAACAGGAGCTTCTTTACGTACCGAAATCCCGGCACGTCGGCAGACGTCAAAAAAAACATCCCTAACCATATCATGACGGTATTTGAAACCTGGGAGCTCACGACAATGAACAGCATGATCCCCAAAAGAGTCCAAGCACGCGTTGCGACAAACCGGACATATCTCGTCGCTGGGAAAAAGAGGAATCATAAGCCGGTACCGTAGAATAGCGCGATATTCCACAGGGGACATATGTAGACCGAGGCCGTCAATGGGGATAGCTAGCAAAAAATCCTGTGCATGATGAGCTCGAAGACACTCCAATACGGTTTTCTGCCTGAACGTCATTGGAAAGTCGTCTCCCATATCCTTGACGATCTTACTAATGAGAGCATTCGCCAATATTTTTTGGGGTTTAGGGGGGGCGATGTCCTTACTAAAGAGAGCATTCGCCAATATTCGCCAATGTAATTTAATATCTTTTTTTTATGTGCCCGAATAAACCTTTTTCATGATTCTAATGAACATCTTTTGCTAATCACATTTATTAGATCTCGTCTTCACATCAAAACCATGGCCATGTATACCTTAAAAAATATATTTGGATTAAATACGTCCAAAATGTACCAAGTTTCAAAATTTCTAAACTTTTAATATTTTCTTTTTGACCATTTTGCCCTTAAAACATGTGACCGGAAACACATTGTATACATTATGCATCCTTACAGAAAAACATTTGGATAAAATATTTCCAAACACAGAATCGATATTGTCATAAATTTGGTGTTTTAATCATAAATCTACATGTATTTGATCTGCAAGTAATTTTGTATGTTAGAATAATTTGAAACTACATTGCTATAAACACTCCATCATTGTTGATACATCTCCATAGGTAAACGATGACAAGTTAAATTGCGTGTTCTAATATAAATTTGTTGGGTTCATCAAACATATTGTCTTAGATAAAAGTAGAATCTTTGAAAACAGACACAATTTCTAAAAAGCTGCTTATTTTTAAACATGCCATATTCTTAATCCATTCCTTGACCCTCAAATTAGTAACCCTAAACCACTTTCCACCAGAACTATAAACCCATTTTGTTTCTTTACCATTGTCTTAATAAATAGAGAGAGGGTAGAGGATTGCTACATCTGTAATGAATTTCATTATGCCAAACATAATTCATAAAAAAGAGGGTAAAAAATATCATAGTTTTATTAAAAGAAAGCTAATACAGATCGTAGTTTCATAAATCCATTTCCACCAAACCATGAGCCCATTTAATCTGTAGTTTTATAAAGCCGTTTACACCAATCCATATGCCGAATTAACCCGTTTTATAAATCTAGTTCATAAAAGTTTTATTCTTTTTTTTCTATGCGTAATTTATCATAGATTTCTCTATTTTCAGAGTCATTCTATGTCATTGATTTAAAAAAACGAACAAAGAACAAATTAAAAGGTCATAGACTCGGATCGAGCAGCAAAAAAAAATAAAGATGCAGTGGTGTACAGCCAGTTTATTGAACAATAAGGAAAAAACACTATCATGTCGAATATGCAATGACTAAATAAAACTAAAAACATGTTTTTATGAACTTGTATATGTTTTTCAACTTCACTTCACAAAACATTTCATGTTTTTCGAGACATCCCGTAAAACACATTTTAAAGGCAAAAAAATTATATAAGAAGGCCCTATATTTATGAACTCGTATATGAGTTTCTTCATAAAGATGAAGAAAAAAAAAGTTGAAAAAGGAAGAAACATAACCACAAATACTTACTTCATTGCCATTAAACAATGAATAACAAGGTTTTTTTTTTTTTTTTTTTGAACAGCCAATGAATAACAAGGTTTAAGAATCCATTATTTTGTTGCTACATATATAATTCCTTTGTAACAAACAAAATATGAGCATTTGTCAAAGTATTTGGTCGCTGACGTCAAATGGACTGCATTCTTGCTTGTTAGTGATATATTGATACCTGCAACATATGTGACCACACAAATAAAAAAAAACCGTTGTTTCAAAACACAAAGTGAAATAACAAACAAACATAGATATGAGAACAGAGGAAGAAAATCATAGCAATAAAACCTTAAAATGGGTAATACATTCCTTTATTCCTCGCATCACTGATATCGTGGGTTGTTCCAGTTCCATCTATTTCCTCCGCGTCTTTCAAAAAGCACAAACATACAGTCTTCCGCATTGTGTTGTTTTGACCATATACCCATTATGTATCACCATATACCCATCAGACCTACATTAACCACTAAATCAGTTATAAATTTTCCAAAAATTGAAGTCCAAGCAAAACAAATTAAACTTACCAGACCTGCGTTCTAGCCTAGTATCATATAGAAAAACAAAAATAAATTATAGATCTTTGGAAGTCCAACAGCAGACTAAAGAACAAAAATTGTTATCCATATACAAAACGTTTTCCAAACTTACCCTTGCATTAGTTGACTACACTTGAAATGCATATTTTCCCCACTTCAACCAACATGTACCCTTGGGTATGGCATTGATTCAAGGTTATGTTTTTTAGGGTTTTTATTGGAGATGATGGAGGCGGCGGTATGGAGACAGGCTTTGGAGATGGTGGTTGCTGCTCCTAGTGGGAGTCATTTCTTAATATTAAGACTGGCGATTAGGATTTTAGAGACGGGAGTGGCTGGTGCTGAAGGTCGTGGCAGCAAATGGTGGTGACAGAGTGCTGTGGTGGTGGTGAGGGAAAGCAGCGTTGATGGCGGTAGTGGCGGAAAGGAAGACCTTGTCGACTATGGTGCCATGGTGGTTTTAGGCGAGTTTTAGGGTTTGGAAACAAGTGTTTGGGTTTAGAGATGAGAACAGATTTAGCTTTCCATAGTTAAAGGAGATTTGACGGATAATACGTTTGTAGAATGTAAAAGCTTAATATTATGTACAATATTTTTGTAGATAATGAAGTATTATTTGTACCTCTAAAAGAATATTGTTGTATCACCACATCCATTTTGAAAGAATATTGCTGTTTTTGTTAGCTCAATCTTGAAATTTTGAAATAATATTGTTGTATCACCATTACTAGGCCGAATTTTACATTGTTTGTAACACGATAATGAAGTGTATGTAGAATTTTAGAAGAAGAGAGAATCATTTCATCGGGGTACAAACCTACAAGTGTAACTAAAACATTCAAATAAAGTCTGTTTAATACCATATCAAAGTCTAACTTGATTAAATTTTCAGTTACGAAAAGGAAAATATTTGCAAAGAGATCCTTGAACTTTTCTGGTCAACTGGTGGTGCACCCATACCCGCAAACAAGTTCAGTGAACTCATTTTCCAACTTCTTCCAAGTACCTCACTTTGAGATATAATTTCTCATTCAACTTAAATCCGTTTTAGACGTGTAATCTATCGAAACTGTTGTAAAATACGACGGATCCGAATTGACTTTAGACAATATTAGCTCAATGCGGAATAGGATCAAAATTATCAAACGGTAATAATCACAACGAAATACGAATAAAGTAAATAAAATAGAGACACGAGGATTTACGTGGAAAACCCAAATCGGGAAAAACCACGGGCAGAGGAAGCCAATAACCAATTCACTATATTTTGTGGTGTTTACAAAATGTTTGAAGAATATAAAAATACAAATAGTTTATAAAACTCTTATGTATTTACAAGAGAAGAAATTGGATGTGAGAGATGTGTTTTGTTGTTTTTGGTGTGTCTTTGCATCAATGAATTCCATCTTATTTATACTAAAAATTATGCATGCCATTTGAAGAAAAAATGGCTCATTAGAAAAGTCTTGCACGCCAAGGTTGGAAAATGATTTCTTCACATGGGTTTAAGAATAAGCAGCCACAATTTGGTCAAAGTTGAAGGCATATTCCACAATCTCCACCTTGACTTCAAAATTGAGCAAGTAACAGACTGATTCTGTGACATGTTTAACCATCAGAAAACAACTCATCAACCTTCAAAACTCCATAAGAAACTACAATCACCATATAGAGAAAATTGATCCTGAAAAATGAAATACTTCCTCCACCACGAGCCTAATCAGGCTCAACTGCGATCAGAAATACCTATTAAGTCCAAACATAGTTTGAACTTGGCTATTAGAAGACTTTTAGTGAACACATCAGCGGGATTATAATCTGTATCGATCTTTTCTATGACGCAATCACCTTTTTCAATGATATCACGCACAAAATGATAACGAATATCAATGTGCTTTGTATGGTCATGAAACATCTGATCTTTACTCAAGAAGATAGCACTTTGATTATCACAGAATACTGTGGTAACGTTTATTTTATCATCGAGTTCTCTAAATAATCCCTTCAACCAAATATCTTCCTTAACTGCTTCTGTAATCGCCATATACTCTGCCTCTGTAGAAGACAGTGCAACTGTAGACTGTAACTGGGCTTTCTAACTAATAGCACAACCGTTCAGTGTAAACACATACCCTGTAATGGATCTTCGTTTATCCAAGTCTTTGCCAAAATCTGAATCAACATATCCAACCACCCCAGAGTTAGATTGTCCATAACATAGACACATAGAAGACGTACCGCATAGATAACGTAAGATCCACTGTACTGCTTTCCAGTGTTCTCTTCCCGGGTTCGCCATATATCTACTAACCATGCTAACTACATAAGCCAAATCAGGGCGTGTGTAGATCATAGCATACATCAAAGATCCAACAGCACTAGAGTATGGTACACGTGCAATGTACTCCATATCAGTCTCAGTAGTAGGACTTAAAGTGGATGATAACTTGAAAGAGCTGCAAAAGGTGTGTTGACAGGCTTTGCTTCATGCATATTAAAACGTCTTAGGACTTTCTCAATGTAACCTTTTTGAGAAAGATGCAAGATCCTAGACTTCCTGTCACGAACAATTTCCATACCTAAAATTTTCTTGGCAGCTCCTAAGTCCTTCATTTCAAAATCAGCTTTCAACTGGTCTTTTAACTTCTGAATCTCCTTCATATCTTTTTCTGCAATCAACATGTCATCCACGTACAAGAGTAAGTAGATCTTTGAACCATCATCACATTTCTTGAAATAAACGCAGCTATCATAGGTGCACCTGCTGAATTTGTGACTGGTCATGAAAGAATCAAACCTCTTGTACCATTGTCTAGGAGACTGCTTGAGGCCATAAAGAGATTTTTTCAGTTTACATATGTAGTCCTCCTTGCCAGGAACTACAAAACCTTCAGGTTGTTGCATGAAAATCTCTTCCTCAAGCTCACCATTTAGGAAAGCTGTAGTAACATCTAGTTGCTCCAACTCATAATCATTTGAAGCAACTAACCCCAACAATGCACGAATAGAAGTATGTTTGACTATTGGGGAATAGATGTCAGTATAGTCAACGCCTGGAATTTGACTGTAACCTTTAGCTACCAACCGAGCTTTATATCTTGGTTTCTCATTCGGGTTAACAGTTTCTTTGAGCTTGTAGACCCACTTGCATTTAACTGGCCTTTTCCCTTTTGGAATAGGAACTAAATCCCAAGTACCATTTCTTTACAAGGATTCCATCTCATTATGCATAACAATTATCCAATCACTTGAGTCTTTAGATTTGATAGCCTCGTCATAATTTAGAGGCTCCGTTTCCGACTCAATATCATTAGCAACAATAAAAGCGTAAGCAACAAGTTCAGCTTCAGCATACCTCTTTGGAGGAACAATTTGTCTTCTCGGCCTATCTCTTGCAATGCTTCGAGTAGTAGCTTGTGGTTGTGAAGTTGTTGTTTCTTCAACAATGACATGCTCATTTGGCGAGGAAGACTCTTGTTGCTCAATTGGACTCGGAATGGTGACAGGTGAAGTAGGAAACTCCACCTCCATTTGAGCTTTCTCTTCATTGGCATTTGATGATGCGACTGTATCTTCTGTAGAGTCGGAAGTTTGATGAATCATAGCAGACTCGTCAAAAGTAACATCTATTGAGATGATGATTTTATTTAGATCATTGCTCCATAACTTGTAACCTTTAACTCCTGGATTATAACCAAGAAATACACATTTAAGTGCTCTCGGTTCTAACTTCCCATTGTCAACTCGTGCATAAGCTGGACATCCGAAAGGTTTCAGATGTGTATAATCGGCAGGTTTCCAGGACCATAACTCATACGGAGTTTTCTTTTCGATTGCTCGTGACGGTGATCGGTTGATAACATAGCAAGCAGTAGAAGCAGCCTCCGCCCAAAAAGACTTTGGCAATTTGGAATTTGAAAGCATACATCTGACCTTCTCCATAATGGTGCGATTCATCCTTTCGGCTACACCATTTTGTTGAGGCGTATGGACTACCGTGCGATGTCGAGTAATGCCTTCCTTCCGGCAATAGGCATTAAACTCTTCTGTGCAAAACTCTAGTCCATTATCCGTACGAAGATACTTTACTACCAATCCTGATTGCTTTTCAACCTGAACTTTCCAGTCTCTGAAGGTAGAGAAAACGTCTCCCTTATGTTTTAAGAAGAAACACCACACCTTCCTAGAGAAATCGTCAATGATAGTGAGTATATAGTTAGCTCCACCTTTAGAAGCAACTCGAGCTGGTCCCCATAAATCCGAGTGGTCCTTTCGTTGTATGGATACCACTTGCAAACCTCACTCGTTTTGCCTTGATATATACACAGTCTTCACAAAACTCCAAATCAACAATCTTTTGTTGACCAAGTAAACTTCTTCGACTCAATTCTGACATGCCTTGAAAACTCATATGGCCAAGTCGAAGGTGCCAAAGACGGGACTGATCTGGATCATAAAGTGACTTTGAAACAACAACAGCATCACTCGAAATTGTTTGCCCGTCAAGAAAGTAGAGGTCTGAGGTTTTTCGACTGGCTCTCAATTTGTCAGAACCATCTTTGAACACCCTGAGAAGTCCACCTTTACCGGCAAACTCGTATCCTTTTTTATCAAAGGAACTAAGAGATAACAAGTTTCTTCTGAGGTCAGGGACATATCTAATATCCCCAATGGTTCGGATAACGCCATCAAACATACGGATTCTGACTGAACCATATCCAAGAACTGGACATGTAGTATTGTTACCCATCAACACATAGCCCTGGTTAACCTTTTCAAATGTGTAAAACCAACTTTTGTTCTGACACATATGAAAAGTACAACCGGAGTCGAGTATCCAATCACCAGTCGAATCCAGTTTATCTGAATAAACTGTCAAGAGTTCTCCAATACATTCGACCTCTGCTACATCGGCTTCACCCGAAGTGCTATCATGTTTACTATTTGCTGCCGCCTTCTCTTTTTCTTTATTCTTCAACTTGAGTCATTCTTCAAGCATATGTCCCTTCTTGTGACAATAGTTGCAAAACTTTCGTTTGCCTTTAGATTTGGATATGGTTCTGTTGGAAGATTGAGAAGTTCTACTTCTCTCTGTTGTTCTTCCTCTGACATTCAAACCTTCGGCTTTAGAATCACTTGAACCACCACCGGTAATATGCTTCATCTTCTCTTTAGAATCCAAAGCTGTAAAGACTTCATCTAAAACAAGAGTGTCACGACTGTAGATGATCGTATCACGAAAATGGCTATAGGATTCGGGCAACGATGACAACAAAAATAAAGCTAAGTCTTCATCTTCATATTGAACATCCATATTCTCCAAGTTATTTACTAACTCTTTGAATGTGGACAAATGTTCAACTAGCGAGCCTCCTTCAATCATCTTGAGATTGAACAACCGTTGCTTTAGATGCAACTTGTTCGGTAAGCTCTTTCTCATCAATAACTGCTCCAACTTCAGCCACAAAGCAGCCGCCGATGTTTCTTTTAGAACATCTTGTAAAACATCGTTTGACAAGTGCAAACGAATTTGAGATAAAGCCTTCAGATCTTTCATCTCCTTTTCTTCTTCGGTCCATGTATTGGGCATCCTTTCGAAGCCCAAGAGCGCCTTGTGTAAATCCATCTGAATGAGAATATCTCTCATCTGTACTTGCCACAGCGAAATATCGTATTTCACAGAAGACATGATTTATTACTTGATAAAATGATCCCAACAAGCTAATATCAAAACCCGGACGCTCTGATACCAAATTGTTGTAAAATACGACGGATCCGAATTGACTTTAGACAATATTAGCTCAATGCGGAATATGATCAAAATTATCAAACGGTAATAATCACAACGAAATACGAATAAAGTAAATAAAATAGAGACACGAGGATTTACGTGGAAAACCCAAATCGGGAAAAACCACTGGCGGAGGAAGCCGATAACCAATTCACTATATTTTGTGGTGTTTACAAAATGTTTGAAGAATATAAAAATACAAAGAGTTTATAAAACTCTTATGTATTTACAAGAGAAGAAATTGGATGTGAGAGATGTGTTTTGTTGTTTTTGGTGTGTCTTTGCATCAATGAATTCCATCCTATTTATACTAAAAATTATGCATGCCATTTGAAGAAAAAATGGCTCATTAAAAAAGTCTTGCACGCCAAGGTTGGAAAATGATTTCTTCACATGGGTTTAAGAATAAGCAGCCACAATTTGGTCAAAGTTGAAGGCATATTCCACAGAAACGAATGTATCACGGAGGAGAACACAAACATATAACATTTTACTTATTTTTAAATTATTTTATGATTCGTATTT
The DNA here is from genome assembly GCA_023525715.1 of Cichorium intybus. Lineage (NCBI taxonomy): Eukaryota > Viridiplantae > Streptophyta > Magnoliopsida > Asterales > Asteraceae > Cichorium > Cichorium intybus. The sequence goes on from CM042017.1 coordinate 12,250,994, forward strand.
TGTGTTCAAATTTGAGAAAAACATATTCAGAAATTGGTTAAAACCAATTTTCCAAGTCATTGAAATTCATCTCTATTAAATGTCAAAGTTGCAAGTTAGCGGTATAGTTTGTTTTCTGTTATTATTCACAATGTAGTGTATATAGATACAAGTCCTAGCTATACATTTCTTAATCATAAAAAATAAAATACATTCACTATCCCTATAATTTTCTAGTCACTAGTTTGTAATTGTTTTCAACAGTAAAGAATCCAAAATCCTCAATTAATCATGTTGTTTTCTCCTTGCATATAAGCCAAGGGTATTCTCTTAACACAACTGATCCCCATGAACACAAAATATGCGGCATTCAATACTTTGCCGATGGTATGTGATCCAATGAAACCGCTCCATTCATCAAAGCTATTGTTTGCATGTCTGGTGCGAGCTCTGACACACTCCAAACTTTGACTGATTTATCCAAACTGCCACTATAAATCTTCCATCTCCCCTTAGTGTCGGTGTCTGGATCTTCCTCCTTCACCACCGCCAGACACTTCACCGGTCCAGAATGGCCGGTTAGCACCGACAAGCATGTATGAATAATGCCCTCACTCCTCCACACACATATCATTTTATCAGCTGATCCACTGAACACCAGATTACCAGCAGCCGAAAGGCACAGAACCGCTAACTTGTGTCCGTTGAGGACGCCACCATGAGCCAAGTCCTTTGCTTGCTCCCAGAAGTTCACTATCCCGTCCGATGTCCCGCAGTACACAAACGAGCCTGTACTAGATGCCGTCAATGCCGTCACAGCACTGTCTTGACTGAATAGAGTCTTCACGAAGATATGCTTCATCGATCTTCCTTTCCCTTCACGTTTCCATACCTTCACTGACCCATCTGCCGACCCAGTAAACACAAACCCTTCTACGGTGGAGATGACAGAGTTCACCGCATCATCATGCGCCTTCACAGACTGCACGCATCTTGAACTTGACGTTTTCCACACTTTAAACGTCCTGTCCCATGACCCTGAGTAGAGCAATCCTAATTCTTCATTCATGCTAAGACACGAAATGGCATCACAATGTTTGATCCAAACTGCACTATGCTTTCTCTTCACCTCAACGTAATTTGTCGGCTTCACCGAACATTTAAGGACCGCGAAGAACGATGGGTAGGTGCCTACACGGTTGTAATGGGTTGGCTTCCTATGGCTTGGTTTCCATACGCGAACCTTCCCATCTTGATGTCCGGTGAAAATCTTTCCACCGGATATAATAATCGCCTTCACCAATCCACTGTTGGATTTAAAAGCCGCAAACTCGTTCATGTTTTTCCATACACGGATATTCTTGCTGTCTGATCCTGTGTAGAGAAGGTCGCCTGAGGCTGCGAGGGAATAAATATGACCTTCTTCCCGTACCAATGAGCCAACAAGACCATTTTGGGGCATATTTGGGTCCCCCACGGTAGTGCTTGTCCAGGGTGATGGAAGGAAAGGAGTACCCGGGGCGTTCCAGGGTGACTGCATCATTGGAGAGCCCTCGATGCTTGTTCGTTGGGGCGTATAGCCGGCGAAGTCGCTCCGGCGGCTGTTGAAATCTTCATCGGTGTCTGAAAATGACAACGATAGGTTTGGATCCGAAAGTGTCCTTTGTTTTCTAGATATGCTACCCGTATCTCCATTTCCATTACTTGTTTTATTTTCGCTCATTATCTGTAAATTATGAGATTCGGTGTTTTTTATTAGTAACAAGGGAGATCGAAATGATGAAGAAAACTGAACAGATGCAAAAAGGATGGATGAAACCGATGGCCAGGAGAGAGATGGAACTTTTTTTGGCCTGTATACGTACACTGGCTTGTAACAATGAAAGAGGGGATTAAGAATATGATGACATGTAATGATTTTAGGAGCTAAAACATAATTAAATGTTTGGTGAATAGAGAATTTCGGAGCTCCTCGAGTTTAATAAAAGAATCTAACCAAAATAGACATTGTTGATACCCACATATATACATTTGTTTTAAGTATGGCTCTCTTTTGATATGAGTATTGTGTGATTCGAAACGTTATTGTATTTGACGATTTTCTGATCGGAGTGCGCTCATGTGGGCTAAAATCTACTGTTTTTGAAGAATTATTTCATGATTTTCAACACAAATACTTCGATTTAACTAAAAGCACCGGTATGACACTTTTGGGTATGACTTTCATGGTTCCCTCTTTTTTCCTTTGTTGGGTATGATTTGTTCGATCTTACTTGTTTTTTTATTGTTGCTGCTATGTCGTTCATTAGTTTATTGTTGTTTTCGTTTTCCATAATCTTTATTTGATTGATTATTCAATATGGCTCCAAGAGATGATTCTCTTTAGTAAATTAGTACTCAACTTGATGACAAAAACTATACCTATTAGAGTTATGTAATGACAAATTTCTTGTGGGGTAAGAATATGTGGGGTATTGTTACCGGTCAGAAAGGCAAACCAACGGATGAGAAGGTTGCAAATTATGCAACATTATTGGACTCTTGGGTAATTGATTAAAACCAAGTCGGATGGGTGCACATGCGTTGTTTTGCAACCTCATGTTGAACGGAATAAGTTGTCTCCTAATTCGGGCTTCTATGTATTTTTGGGATACGGTATCGGTTAGAAAGGGTATCGATGTTTTGATTCAGTTAGTCAAAAATTTTATGTCTCTCGACATGTCATTTTTCTGGAGCATATTGTGTAGGTCCACAATAATCCTAGATCTACTTGGTATCAATCAAATCACAAGAACACAATAAGAACAAGGAGATTAAAACTTCAATGCACACATTTGATTAATCAAATGGTCTAGTACATAAGTTCTTTGGTTGCCAAGAACACTCAATAATTCTCTCTCTAATTAGCATACACTTCAAGACAATCCACCTCACAAATGAGGCTATAAAGAGTATTTATACTCTACACCTAAACCTAGTGAAAACCCTAAGCCCATTCCTAAAAAGCCCACCGAAATACCAAGAAACCCCAACCGAGAAACCTGGTTTCTTGGTCATTATAACCGAACAACCAAGGGTTTTTCGGTCCCCAACTGAAAAACCAATTCAGCCCTTTAAAAATATATTTTCTATTTTAGTCCCTATTAAATGCAAAGATTAAACCAGTAAAATAATTCCTAATAATCTCCATCTTGGTTTAATGTTTTCATTTAATCTTCAGGCTTTTCTCTTGGTCTTGACCTCAGTTGTGCACTGCAGATGAATTCTAACAATCTCCCCTTAACCGAGTAACGGGTATAGATGTTGATAGCTTTCAGCACGTTGCAGAGACAACTTTGTCTTCGGTATCGGACTGTCTCAGATTTATCTTTGTAAGTTCATTAGGCTAACCGGTCTTCAGCATGGGTCTTGAATTCACGACATCCAGCTTTTGATTTGACTTTGATCTTGACTGGAGTCTGAATCTTCAATTCTTCACTCTAGATCACATGAAGGAGCGAATGTAGCAGCAAACTGACTGAGGAGGAATTCAAGCAGCTTGTCACATGGAATTAAGCTTCGCCTTCTTCGGGAACAAAATATTCGTGTCGAAACTTTCAAACATCACTTCTTGCTTACGCTTCTCGATACGAACAATGACCGCAAATCCTGTGGGTCATGGAGTTATAAACTCTCACCACAGTTGTTCAAGGATTCATCCTTGGCTCAGAATGAGAATTCTCGCAGTATCTGTGTGAACCCAGGGGAACGCACTACGATTGTTTGAGTATCGGTGAACTACTCGTGGCCGTTTTGATTTTGGCCCCTGCATATCTTTGATCAAAGATCTCAATGCAGTTGACAAGTCAACAAGTTGACTTGGCTCTTTGCGAGACGTTCAATGGTATCCAAACTCTGCGGAGTGTACCATCCCAGTGCCAATTTTGAATCAGGAGAAGTTATTGGGGTCTCACAGCTATTATGGTAAACAACAACGATCACTGACCCAGAGTTTCGATATTTCATTAATGTGAGGTAAAATCACATTGAGTCACGAATATCTTGTTTAGAAGAAGGTATAGGTTCAAGAGTGGTATGAGCGTGTAATATGTCTTGGTTATTAGACATACCCATCGGTAGACTTTCGAATTGTCATAAGTGTATGGTTTATTACACTGAGTCATCCAACTCTTGAATTAGAAGCTTTGTAGGTAAGAGTGGTTGTTGATGCCTCATATCTACTACTTGTGTTGTAGCAGAGATCACTGACATAGAGTGTCGAAATATCATCATCATTTGGTTTACAATGATGAATCGTCTATTTCTTGTATCAGAAATATAAAGGTGGTTAAGAAAGGACTGGTGCGTGTGATAGACTACGGTACGCAGTCTAACCATCGACACAGACTTTTTAAATCTCGACTTTGAGTGGTTTCTCTCAAAGTGTCTAGAAGTTCGTGTTGCAAAGAAACTTTTAGATTTGGTTAAGAAAGGTTGTCAGTGCTTCAAGCTTACTATGGTGTAACAGTAAGAATCACTAGCACTTAAGTGTTACCTCAGCAGTGAGTGGTATAGACTCGGTGCGTCGTTGGTGGGTAAGAGATGTTTTTGGATTTTTAAATTTTCTGAAAGATAAAGACATAAAGGAAAATATTTTTGTATTTTTAAATTTTTGTAATTTTTGTTTTGTTTTTAATTCTCCCCCTAAATTTGTGCATGGAAGAGAATTGTGGAAGTAAAAAACCATGAATAAATTTAACTAAACAAAAACAGAGTAAAATATTTACAGAACTGATTTAACAGTCAGTGAAACGTATCATTTTGAGTTCAGGATGAAGTTACCTTTTCAGTTTTCAACGCATCGTTAGACACGAAGCCCACGTGATCATGCCTTTCTCCCCTTCCCGCAACGAACACATACTCTCTATTAAAGATTTGAATGTTGTGCAGTTGAGAGATGTCTCCAATCATATGTATGGAACAGCCACTATCAACAAACCAAGGTCTGAAGATATTCCTCCGTAGCTCCTCATGCACATGAATCGGGATTAGTTGGTCTTGGGAACCCAGTCCATCTTGAAACTGGGTCGACCATTGTCATCAACACACTTGACTTGTTCCAATATCATATACTGCTTATCAAATAAGGAACATGAAGAGTTAGCAGGACAATTAGATGATTTGGAAATGAGGCCTTTTGGTATCCATCAGTAGTTTGGTTTAGGTCTTTTGTTGTTTGACTGAATGGGTGTATCAGCACTTGAGTTTGAAGCAGAACCCAGTCCATCGGTAGTTTGGTTTGGGTCTTTTGTTGTTTGACTGAATGGGTGTATCAGCACTTGAGTTTGAAGCAGAACTCCCCCATGATTTGTGCTTCTGTTGCCAATGTGGACTCGATGACGATCCTTGAGCTGAGCTTGACGTTATCGATTTCGATTTGGCAGAGTCATCTCTCGAATCGGTCTTCTTGCCTTTGGGGGCCTGCTTCTTGGCCTTCACAGCGTTCCAATCACCGTCTCTTGATCGTGACCTTGAGGGTTTTCTTTTTCAAGGTCTCCTTTTTGGCACGTTCTGCCAGCATTGAGCGAAGAAGGGAACATATGGACGATATGGACAGTTCCTGGCAATATGACCTGCGATGCCACAGTTAAAGCACGTATTTTTCTTCAAATAAATGAGATTGTGACTTGGTCCTTGTCCAGATGAGTTTTTCAAGGAATTTCCACAAGAACAAGCACAACTACATTTATTGGGACTAGGTCTAGGCCCAACAGGAACTTCCCCTTCTTTTACAAACTTCTGTGGTTTAAATTTTCTAACATGTGGATTTTTGGAATTTGAACCATCACCACAAGATGTTGTAGAGTCAGCATCAACGGTTTCGGTGCAATCATTAGTAACAGCAGAAGATGAGGCATTAGATGTTGACGCGTGTTCAGTAGAAACTAGGACTATCTTTGTCCTCCTTGCTCGCATCTTCCACTATTACTTCATTCTCAGCTGTGCCAAACTGATCCTTTGGGATGAACTTGGAAAGATAGCACTCTTATGATTCTTCGGTGTCAAGGTTTGAGATATAGTTATGATTAAACGGAGGTGCAACAGCTTTGAATCCAAGACCTTCACCATCCGTAGCTTCTTCAGTTTTTCTTGATTCCTCAGCTTGATGTCGAGCATCCATGAGCTGGTCAATTTCATCACACTTCCCTATTTTTAGTTCAGCTTTTTCACTGGCAAGCATGACTTGATCACAGAGGCTTAAACCCAGAGGATAATCGTCATTACACGGGGTTGTCACACTTTTATACCCCAAACCCTCGCCTTGTTTATTTAGCCACTTTAGTTGTTGCTCAACTATTTATTCAACAACCATACTTGATGCATCAAACTTCTTGATATTAAAATCAGCATCTTTATATTTGGCTTTTAATGCTTCAAGCTCGGCAGTTAAACTGGCTATCTCTGCTTTGGCGAAACGATACCGAGTGGCCGCTGTACTCCAGTCCTCTTGAACCCTTTTATAATCAGATGTTTTAGCGTCTAGTTTTTCTTGCAGGGGTTTTAATTTCTTTTTCGCATTATAGACGTCATTTGTAAGATCGAAGACTTCTCTCACCAACCGGTCATTGTGTTCACGGTATTTGGCAATAATATTAACACACGATTGAGAAGAACAAGCAACTTCTGAAGCGTCTTTTGTTGCCATTTTAGAGGTTAAAGTGGACTGAAAAAGCCTTCAAATGTCAAAATGTTGATCGAAAACCCCAAAAAATTTCTGGCGAAAAACAAAAATTTGACCAAAAATTTTTGACCCCCTAATTTTAGCGAAAAACACTGTTCACCGAAACCTGGAGCGAAAAACCTTTACACCGAGAAACCTGGCCAAACAACAATAAAACCGATTAACTGGCCGAGGAACTGAACCGAACAACCGACCGAGCAACTTATCCGAACAACAGAAGAGCCGAGCAACTGAGCGAGAAACAGTACCGATCAATCAGGTTGACCGATCAATCAAGCGAGTAATTCAGAAACCCTAAAGTCCCGAACAACTCTAAATAGGCTGACCGAGTAACACAATATTAGACCAAGAAACACCAAAGCTGACCGAATAACCACTAAAAACCCTAGCCCCAAGACGTCGCCACCGAACAATCACCAAAACCCTAGATCGCAAATCCGCCGCCGAACAACCTTATGGAGCGTGACCGATCAACTTCAAATCAGATCCAAACTCGCTAAACACGTCCGAATGTCACATATTTGGGTCAAAATACGATTTTGGATGATTTTTAACTTGAAGATTCAAAGAACACTTATGAACTTCAAGAACAAAAACACCAAAAACAATCTAAAACAGTCCAAAAACGGATCAAACTACCAAAAAACTTCAAAAATCTCCAAGAACAATAAAAGGATTGATACCAAAATCAAGCTTTGATACCAATTGTAGGTCCACAATAATCCTAGATCTACTTGGTATCAATCAAATCACAAGAACACAATAAGAACAAGGAGATTAAAACTTCAATGGACACCTTTGATTAATCAAATGGTCTAGTACATAAGTTCTTTGGTTGCCAAGAACACTCAATAATTCTCTCTCTAATTAGCACACACTTCAAGACAACCCACCTCACAAATGAGGCTATAAAGAGTATTTATACTCTACACCTAAACCTAGTAAAAACCCTAAGCCCATTCCTAAAAAGCCCACCGAAATACCAAGAAACCCAAACCGAGAAACCTGGTTTCTTGGTCATTATAACCGAACAACCAAGGGTTTTTCGGTCCCCAACCGAAAAACCAATTCAGCCCTTTAAAAATATATTTTCTATTTTAGTCCCTATTAAATGCAAAGATTAAATCACTAAAATAATTCCTAACATATTGTGTTTTTTTCATTCCTGCTCAATCTCATTACATGACACAGTTCGATATTAGGGAGATTGATTCATTTAGTAATGACGGTGATGAGACTCCATCTAATGCCCTAGTTCATGATATTTCCATAGCTTCAGACAACACTCCTGATTTACCTACGACTAAGACTTCTCACACTCCTGATACGACTCTAATCCTCCACCACTACGAAAGCCTACTCGTAATCGTAAATCCACTCACCTCTCGGAGTTTGAATATTCCTCTTATTTCATTAGCGTTTTCATTTTTTTATTGCCAATATACATTGTCTTTGTGAACTCGGGTCCTAGAAAGATCTCAAATCCTCTTTGGTGGAATGATATGGCTGAGCAGCTTGTAGCACTTTATCGGACTCATAAAAGATTAAAACCAAGTCTGATGGGTTTGTTGAACGATATAAGGTCATACTTTTTGCAAAATGGTACTCCCAAAAGTATGGTATGGATTATGAGGAGACTTTTTCTCCGGTGGCAAAAATGACGACCAGTCGTACTTTGATTGCAATCTCCTCTATTCGTCAATGGAAGATATTCCAAATGGATGTCAAGCATACATTATTGAATGTTGATCTTCATGAGGAAGTTTATGTAATTCTCTCTAGCCAGGCGAGGTTTGCCATCTTCAGAAAGCTCTCTATGGTCTCAAACAAACGCATCATACATGGTTTGAGAGATTCTCTATGATGATAACTTATCTCAATTTCACTCCTACTAATCAAGATTCAACTTCATTCGTGAGATGCACAAATGCATGATAGATTCTACTATCTTTGTATATAGATGACATGATTATTACCGGTAACGACCATGTTGATATAGAATCTTTGAAATGTGATTTAGCTCATCGATTTGCTATGAAAAACTTGGGCTTTTTTCGCTACTTCTTAGGGATTGAGGTTTCTCAATCTAAAAAGGGTTATCTTTTTACGCTACTTCTCCTACTTTTAGTTGTATATACACTTTTAGCACTTTAGTCGTATTGTCTCTATTATTTTTAGTTCACATACAGATCCAAAAACTTGTCAAATCATGATACATAAATTTACTTCTTAGACCACCTGCCAAACCATGCTAGAGGAAGTGTAGGATGTTGGTGTTGTAGAAACAATGTGTGGTTACACCATGCCTTCCATATCATGGTTACTGTTTTTGCTAAAGCACGATGATGAAGGCTGGAGAAAGCCTTCTCTCTGACTCACTCTACCTTTTCTTTTTTCGCTCTACACATTTTCACACACACAAACACATACACCCTAATTGAATCTCTTTGTGTGTGTATTTGTATGTGTTTATATATATATATATATATATATATATATATATATATATATATATATATATATATATATATATATATATATATATATATATATATATATATATATATATATATGTGTGTGTGTGTGTGTGTGTTGGTGTGTTGGTGCAGTGTATGAAATGTGGGTATTTCTTTGAAAAAAAAGTGTGAAAGGTTGAGGAGGAAAGTGACATGACGTTGATTTTACGTGAAAGGAGGCTATGCCCACTAGCGTTAACATTATAAATTTATGTTACGCTATGATGTATGATCATCTCTCATGTTTTCACATCCATCTATTTTACATATAACTTCAATATCACATCACTCATTATCATCTCCCTTCGTTTCTCGTTCACTAAGAAAATTCACATATCACCTATTCTCACTTTTTATTTTATTTTTAAAGAATCTTAAATTACTAAATAAATATACAAGATTATAAAATATTTTAATTATTTTGAAAGTTAAATATACGATTAATAAAAATCAAAAGTTTTCATCAATTTAAACTAAAAATTTATTATTATATAATAATAATTAAAACAATATTAAAAGATATTGTATTTCTTTCTATTTCTTCATAAGGCTAAATTCCTTGAAGGGTGTTTCTCGATAGATGATCAGTGCGTCTTTCTAATAGCTTTTTATTTTGAAGCTCTTAATCGGTCGGGATACTTTGGGTTTTGGTTTCGGTTCGGATCAGGTTCAGGTTTTGATTGAGTTTCTGGTATATGCGTATAGTTGGGTTGGGAAATATAAAACGGGTTTTGTGATGCTTATGTAGGATAAAGTCATGTTGAAACCTGGAATAATGAAATTGGACGGATGAAAAAAAAAGTTCTCAAATTGTGAGATGTACGGTGGTGGTGAAGAGTCGAAACTGAAAATGTTTCTAATTAGTGTTGTGTCAAAACTAGTAAGTCGATATTGGTTTCAGTCGGGCATTAGGATGACATGTTTGGAGAGTTGTTTGAAGTCATTAAAGGTGGAAAATTGGATTGAGAGAGTTAGGGTGTTGAACGTACAAGGATAAAATTGTGGTAAAACAAAATATCAAACTTAGTTAGTATTTATAGATGTTCAATTTGAGTTTAAAAAAATGAGAGATAGTGCGGTAGGCACTCATCGAAAGGGAGCCAATTTATACGGGATACGGTATTCACCACGGGTGCCCGCACGCTGTCCAAGCACACCGCATGGGTACGGTCTACCCATACCATATAGTCGTAGTATCTACAATCCTATTTGTTATAAAAAAATTATCTAATTTATTTATTTTTATAAAATATAAATTTTATATTAACTATAAAAAAATATATATAGTTGGTTTCGTTTATTATGATAAAGTTATAAACAAAATAAGCATTAACAAACAATAAATTCTACACCCAACAATCTCGTGTCTTGCGAGCCTAAAATCATCTCGGAATTGAATATGTAAATTACGGAATAGCAGTGGTTTCGGGCCGAAGTGTGCCCGAGTTTTAAATATTAGACCTCTACCGTAGAATTCTACTCCACAACATCTAAGTTCCCAGTAGGAAGCAACGTAAATATCAATAATTTTTAATATATGTGTCATTTTGAAGGTGTCATACACTACTAGAAAACTGGGGGGTTAGCCACGCACATTTGCGTGGCTGTTGTGTGGCAAAAGCCGAATAGACACGCAATAGCCACGAAAACTGACCTGTGGAAGAACCCTTTGTGTCTAAATTGCAGTGACGCTTTAGCCACGCAAATTTGCCACGCAACAACCACGCAAAGTTTACAACGCATTAGCCACGCAATTTCAACACCCAATAGTCTCGCGCGTTAGACACGCCATGGCAACGTACGTTTAGCCACGCAATAATCCCGAGAACTTAACATCGCAATTTCCACACAAAATTAGCCACGCCATGGCAACGTACGTTTAGCCACGCAATATCCACCAAAGTTTAGCCACGCAATATCAACCAAAGTTTAGCCACGCAATATCCACCAACATTTTTCAACGCATTAGCCACGCAAAACATTAGCCACGCAATATCAACCAAAGTTTAGCCACGCAATATCCACCAACATTTTCCAACGCATTAGCCACGCAAAACATTAGCCACGCAATAAACACAAATATTTTCTTTGACTTTCTTTGACTTTTAACCACGAAATAGCCACGCAATTACCACGCATTACGTTTTTGTTTTTAAAATACCAGAATATTATTTTTAATTCCAATTTTTTTTGTCATTAACCACATTTGACAAAAAAACACACACACACACACATATAGATGATTGTACTTTGAAATTTGATCACCAAACCACGTACAATCTTTAATGCATAACGTGCAAGTTATCATAGCACAAATTGACGTGCACAAAGTACAAGGCTGTATTGCATGAAAAACCATAAAAAAGATGGTCCCTTTCTTAATCTATCTTGCCACTTGCCATGAATTAACAAAAGCAACTCGCAAAAGAAACCACATCTTGTACACCACGCATAAATAGTTGTACTCGGAAAATTTCTGCTAATATCTCTTTTCGACCTTGTTCTTCCCCTTTCTTTTATCTCTTTTGGTTCGAGTCTTGGGCCTTGATCTTCGTTTCTCGACTAATAATAATAATAATAATAATAATAATAATAACAATAATAACAATAATACCAATAATTAATTATACGAAAGAGATGTATTGAACGAAAACGAAAAAATAATACGAAAATGAAAACGAAATAAATAATAATATTAATAATATTAACAATAATAATAATAATAATAATAATGAGACTAATAATAATAATAATAATAATAATAATAACATCAATAATTAATTTTTCGAAAGGGTTATATTGAAAGAAAGGGAAATACTGAACGGATGAGGCTTATAGCCGAAGTGGTAGTTGATGTTCCCCCCCACAGAGGAGACCAGGGTTCGAATCCCGGCTCCCATTTTTTTCGATTTTAAACGTTGCGTGGTAGATGCGTGGCTGTTTAGCCACGCAATTACCACGGCCTGGTGTGTATTTTCTTTAATGCACAATGTACAATACCTTAATGCGTATGCGGAAAAGTCATTAAAGCGAAAACGGTGGCTAATGCGTTGTTGTTTAGCCACGCAATAACAACGGCCAGGGATATTTTATTTACTGCAAACTTTACAACACCTTAATGCGTGAGCGGGAAAATCATTTAATTGCATTTGGTGGCTAAAGCGTGGATATATATATATATATATATATACATATAATACCAATAATTAATTATACGAAAGAGATGTATTGAACGAAAACGAAAAAATAATACGAAATAAATAATAATAATAATAATAATAATAATAATAATAATAACAATAATGAGACTAATAATAATAATAATAATAATAGCAACAATATTTAACCACGCCATAGCCACCAACGTATTTAGCCACGCCATAGCCACCAACGTATTTAGACACGCAAAATTTGCGTGGCTATTTAGCCACGCAATAAACACAGTTTTCCATATATCTATTTTAGCCACTCTTTTACCACGCATTCAGTGACTGCGTGGCTATCACGTGGCTAAGTTTGCCACGCTATAGACACAGTTTTACATATATCTATTTTAGCCACTCTTTTACCACGCATTCAATGGCTGTGTGGCTATCGCGTGGCTAAGTTTGCCACGCAAATACAACGAATTTATGATGCGTTGAGATTCCGTGACAAGTGCGTGTCTAAAGTTGGGGTGTAGTTGATGCGTGGTAATTGCGTGGCTATTTAGCCACACAAAATTTGCGTGGCTATTTTTCGTGGCTAAATAGCCTGTTTTCTAGTAGTGATAGAATATTTTCAATGTTTTAAATTGTGATATGTTGTTAATATAGTAAGTTAACACGTTGTACCTAGTTGAACGTAACGACCCAAATTTTTTTAATAAATATCAAATTACCTTTCATTAAAATCTAAAACCAAATCAAAGTACATTTAAAAGGAAATGCTAAAGTATGATGAACCCAGGTTATAATCATAATGTAAAAATAAAAACTGCAAAATCTGATAATGCAAGCCGCGAGTAGTCACATCGAGTCCTTTCCTCTGTTTACCTCGAAGGGTTCAGAAAAAGTTTAATAAATAACGGGTAAGCACAACGTTTAGTGACCACACAATAACTATACATTCTATTATATGTCATGCAAGCATAAAACACGTAAACATGTAATCTGATACTCCCTTGCTCCCCCTTCAGGGAACAAGGACATAAAAATTGATTCTTTCTTGCTCCCCCTTTCGGGAACGAGGACATAAAATCTGATACTTTCTTGCTCCCATTTTCCGAAACAAGGACATAAAATCTTATACTTTCACATAAATGAGCATACACCATATAAACATATAATAGCATGTATATGATAGTGTAACTCACCTAATAATAAAGTGTCTTAGCAATACAACTGATGTGAGCAAGGATGAACTCTACATCTGATCAATCTACACATATTACCAAGGGTCACTACCTAGATTACACTTCAAGCTGTCACTTAATGATACTTGTATAACATGTACTTTTAGCTCTACTTTCGGTATAGTTGTTTATTCATAGACTGAATAGACCCCCTTATACACATACTTTTAGTAAAATTATTACAAATTTTACAAGTTAGGCATCACAGGCGACGGTTCATTGGACAGCTTGAAAAAAATCACAATTTGATCACCTTCTGGTTGATAGAAATTTAGAAATTGATAGAAGATTGTATCAAAAAAAATTAAATTATAATGGCTGAAAACCGGAGACAACCAAACGGGAGTCATATAATTTGAATGACGATGTTTGTTCGGGTGTTGCCGCACCAAAAAATACATAGGATTGAAACAAGTGTTTACCATTATTTGCATGTGGTTGTGGTTTATTTTTATTTTCTTGTTTATATGATTGCATTATAGAATAAACTTAAATTGAAACTGAAATGCAACAATTCGTTAAAGAGTTAACAAATGATATTTTCAAATGAAATTAGCAAAATTATAAAAAATGTTTCTATAAGTTTTTTCTTTTTTTTTAAATATTCTTTTGTCAAATAAAAAAAGATTAATCTTTTAACTAAACAAAAACTTTCACCTCCTCTCACAAAATAGTCATAATACTTTCCCTAATTCCATGTATTATCGCCAAATTAGTCTAATCGTAAATTTCTTGCTTTCTACTAGAATTATGACTTAGACCACTTCTTCACTTATACAAAAATAATGAAATCTGGAAAATGTACTTAAATTACTAACACATTAAGTTTAATTTGGGAAGATTTCATTGTGATTCACCGTCCTTAACATATATATATATATATATATATATATATATATATATATATATATATATATATATATATATATATATATATATATATATATATATATATATATATATATATATATATATATATCATTTATGGTTAATTAACCATTAAACATAAACGGAAAATCATATATAAAGTTAAAACATCTAACCCTTCTTGTTTGGTGTTATAATCTTCCTCTTCTTAGGACAATTTCATCCTTTGAATCACTATACCATCAACAAGTGAATGTTGTTAAACTCGTACGAGTCACAAGTCGACTCGTACGAGTCGAGTCAAATAAAACCCAAAAAGAGTCGACTCGTAGGACTGACTCGTTTTTGTGACTGACTCGGTCAATTTTTGCGAGTCCTGGTGTGACTCGGTACGAGTCGATTCGACTCGTAACTCGGACGGGTCATGTGACTTACGGGTATTTGCGTGATCCAGCATGTAATAGACCGATCCACTGGTTAATAACCCGCCTTTTTTAGAAAGTATCAAGTTGAACACGTTGGAAGCTCTATGGTTATGGAGAAGGCTAAGATCCATACTTTTGATGGAGGAAAGATCACCATGGAATGGGGTATTTAACTAGAGAGTTGGTGCTTGGGGCTTGAAATTCAGAAAGTCTCAAAAGTGCACGTTAGGGGTTTTATGATATGGAGGAAAGTATGGCAGTACATATATGTAGTATTTTTGTAGCATTGGCAGAAAGGCTTTGCATTCAAATTATTTGGTGCGCTTCTCTCTCTCTCTCTCTCTCTCTCTCTCTCTCTCTCTCTCTCTCTCTCTCTCTCTCTCTCTCTCTCTCTCTCTCTCTCTCTCTCTCTCTCAGATGAGATGCACTTTAATTACATGGTGTAAGCAGTTCACCTTTACCTGTCCTCTCTAGATGGGGAGGCAAAAAGTCGTCTGGGGAGAGAAAGACCATGCTCAGGAGATTGGAGGAGGATGGAATACGGTACAGAGAAGGAGATCCAGAAGATTCAGTGATGTTAGAAAGGATCATGAGGATATCAAGAAGATTGCAACTACGTTTTTTATCAGTAATTTGCCTGCAAACTGCACTAGTAGCTTGCTTTGGAGAGAATTGATGAAGTACGGAAACATAGTGGATGCGTTTGTGCCTGAGAAAAAGGATAGATTGGGAGGTGTTTTTGCTTTTGTTAGATTTATCAAGATCCAAAACGTGAGAAAGATGGAGAACACTCTAAACAATGTGATTATAGGAGGACAAAAGTTGAAAGTCAATGTAGCCAAATACGAACGTTTGCATCGTCGAGAAAGAGTGATGGACTTTGGAAGAAGGTCTGGATTAGGAAATAGCAATGATCATGGATTAAACATGAGATTCTGTGAGGTGAATAATGGAAGATCCTTTAAAGATGTGCTGGCAAATACAGTAGTGGAGAAAGAAGAGAAGAAGATAACCAAGAATGCAAAAATCATTGTTCCGGATGCGGTAAGTTTGGGAGGTCCGGTGTGGTTAGAAAACTGTTTGATAGGAGAAATTATAGACATTGAATTGTTATCTAATTTCTTCTCGATTTTTCATGAATCAGGAATTGCTGACTGTTCTATAAAATATGTGGGAGGTTTACTGGTGATGCTAAATTTTGAATCAAAGGCCATTGCTAAGGCGTTCTTGTCCGATCAAAGAGATACATGGAGCCGTTGGTTTTCCTGGTTGAAAGTCTGGGATACTTCGTCTATCTACCAGCAAAGAGTTACTTGGTTAAAGATAATTGGTGTTCCGCTTCAAGTCTGGGACACTACAACGTTTTCGATCATCGCTAGTGAGTTTGGTCGGGTTTTAATTCCTTTCCAGTGTTCGTCGGATGCGGTAAATATCTCGTCTGGTAGAGTTTGTATACTTACGAGCAGGCAAGAGGTGTTGAATATTCACAATTTGGAGGTTTGTTGGAGGAACCTAAACTTCAAGATCAGAATACAGGAGGATGGGGATTGGAAGCCACCGTTGCATTGTGATTTAAACTACTTGAGTTCTGATAGCGAAATCGAGGAAGGGGAGTTTGTGGATACTGATGATGTTATCTCGGAGTTGCCGGAGTTGCCCCCATCGCCGGAATTAAAGACGGATGATAGATCGTCGGAAAGTATTGTCAAAGAGGTGAAATCTCTCTCGAAGATCGTCGAAGTCGAAGAGTCTGGTAATGATGATTCTCAATTTTTCGAGGAGCCGCTAAATGGAGATACGCATGATCTTGATTCTGCGCACACGCATGATCAATTTTTCGAGGAGCCGCTAAATGGAGACACGCGTGATCAATTTTTCGAGGAGCTGCTAAATGGAGATACGCAAGATCAGGATATTGAGCAGTTGAAGTCACGTTACCTTGATTCTGCGCATACCCCTTGGGCCGAGGATTTTGGGCTGCATAATGAAGTTTTTAGTGGGCCGCATGATTGTTTTGAAAAAGTAATTGGTGATGTGTGCTTAAGCCCAGTTGACTCTCGTGTGTCTGGTAATGAGCATCAGTCCAATGAGGATACTTTGGAGATTCCAGATCTTAACGTTGCGATGACGGATGATTTACAAAAGAAAGAGAAGGAGAAATTAAACACGCTGAAGGGCAAAAAATTCAATTCGATTAGACTCAAAGACAGGATGATGGAGCACTCGCTTGGGAAGAAGAAGTCCAATTCACTGGGGAGATCTCACTCAAATCGTAACAGGGCTGCTTCGTGTTCGTTGTCTTCGGCTCCCACGACTTCTATTGAAGTCTTGAAGACTGTTGAAATAGGTAAAGATATTGGGTTTCAGATGGAAGGTATGGATGATGCTGTTCGTGAGTTGGTAGAACGAGAAGGAGCTGTGCAAATTAACCAATGAATTGTCTGTCATTGAATTTAAGGGGTGCGAAGGATAAAAATAAACAGGAGTGGGTCAGGAAACTTAAATCTGAGAATCAGGTGAATCTTATTTGCTGTCAGGAGACTCAAATGAAATTGGAGGATGTGGAGTTGAACAAATTTTGGGATTTTTCGGAGTTTGAAGTTGCTGGTGTCGATTCCATGGGCAGATCGGGAGGTCTCTTCTGTATTTGGAATCCCTCGCTTTTCAAAGTCGATCTGGTGATTAAAGGAGGCTCGTTTATTTTTATTTCGGGGTCTTGGATTGGTATTGCTGATACTTTGAATGTGGTTAATGTTTATGCTTCTATTGATTCGGATGAGAGGAAACAGCTTTGGTCAGATATTTTACATTTTATGAACAACAGAAGTGGTATTTGGCTTGTAATTGGCGATTTTAATGAAGTGTGCTGTAAAGAAGATCGCTTTTCCAAAGCGGTTTGTGTTGCTAGCATGGAGGAGTTCAATCTCTTTATCAGGCAAGCTGAAATCGAAGAACTTAACCTGGGTGGGAGGCGATTTACTTGGATGAGTTCTGATGGGAAGAGTTTGAGCAAAATAGATAGGATTTTTGTTAATGATCGCTTTTTGCATTTTTGGCCTTCGACTGCGGCTACGGTTCTTCCGAGGAGATTCTCCGATCATTGTCCGTTGATTTTATCTTGTGAGTATTTCGATTATGGGCCCATTCCTTTTAGATTTTTCAATTCCTGGTTATTCCTTGATGGCTTTGTCGACATTGTTAATTCGGTGTGGAATAGTGCGTTGGATTGTCATGCGGCTGACTTGAGATTTATAAAGAAATTGCAACTTTTAAAAAAGGAGATTCGTTTGTGGAGATCTAAATCTCGTGCGATTGAGAACAAAGAATACGATGATTTGTTCAAGAAAATTGATGATTTAGAGATGTTGGCTGAAAATCGGGGTTTAACTTCACCAGAACGAAATAATAGAATTCTTTGGAGGAAAAGGGTGTTGGAGATTGATCACATCAGGAATCTTGATCTTAAACAAAAAGCCAAAATCAAATGGGAAGTGGAAGGTGACGAGAACAACAAATTTTTTCATGGGATGATTAATAGTCACAAAAAAAGGAATAGGATTAATGGCATTATGGTTAACGGCGCTTGGATCTCGGATCCGAAGTCCATAAAAGATGCTGTTTTTGAGTTCTTTGCTGCTAAGTTTGATGAAGCGCTTATGATGAGGCCGAAAATTTCTAGTAATTACTTTAAAAAACTTGGTGAAACGGAGAGAGATTTTCTGGAAGGTTCTTTCACGTTAGAAGAAGTAAAGAATGCTATTTGGTGTTGTGGAAATGACAAAGCTCCGGGGCCCGACGGCTTTTCTTTTAAATTTTTAAAAGAGTATTGGGACTTGGTCAAATCTGACATTTTCAAGTTTGTTAAAGATTTTGAAGCTTCTGGAGTTTTTAGCAAAGGTTGTAATTCCTCTTTTATATCTTTGATCCCAAAGAAAGTCGACCCGCTCTTTATTAAAGATTATAGACCTATTAATCTTGTGGGTTGTCTATACAAGATAATTTCCAAGTTGCTTGCGTTGAGGTTGAAGAAGGTGCTTCGGTCTATTATAAGCATGGAGCAATCGGCCTATGTGGAGGGTAGGAGCATTCTTGATGGCCCTCTTGTGCTTAATGAACTTATTTCGTGGGCCAAAAAGTTCAAGAAGCAATTTCTTATGTTTAAGGTCGATTTTGATAAGGCTTTTGATTCCCTTAATTGGGGCTTCCTTGACTTGGTCTTGGAGCAGATGTCGTTTGGTGTTAAATGGAGATCATGGATTAAGGGTTGTCTTTCTTCCGCTCGTGCTTCTATTTTGGTGAATGGCTCCCCGACTAGCGAATTTGCTATTAAGAGAGGCGTGAGGCAAGGAGATCCTTTGTCTCCTTTTCTCTTTATCATTGCTATGGAGGGTCTTAGTGTTTCTCTTAAAGAGGCTTGTTGCAAGCATGTGTTCCATGGGATTTCTCTTCCTAATGATGGTCCTTATGTTTCTCATCTCATGTATGCGGATGATGTTACCTTCATTGGTGAATGGACCGAGGTAAATCTTATCAACCTTAATCGGTTGCTTAGGTGCTTTTTTCTTGCTTCGGGTCTTAAGGTGAATCTTGCTAAAAGTAAAGTTTTTGGTATTGGGGTGGATAAAGAGGAGGTGGATAGGTTCGCTAGTATTTTACATTGTGAGCCCGCGGTTTTGCCTTGCACGTATCTTGGTCTTCCTTTAGGGGCAAATATGAAACTTGTCAAAAATTGGAATCCGGTTGTGGAAAAGTTTAAACAAAAATTATCTTCATGGAAAGCTAAAAATCTTTCTTTTGGAGGTAGAGTCACTCTTATTAAATCCGTACTTGGGAGTCTCCCTTTATACTATTTTTCGATGTTTAAAGCGCCTAAAAAGGTGATTGAAGATCTTGAGCGTATTAGAAGGCACTTTCTATGGAGCGGGGTGGAAGACAAAAGAAAAATTCATTGGGTCTCTTGGGATATGGTGACTAAAGCTAAAGTGCATGGTGGTCTTGGAGTTGGGTCTCTTAGGAGTCTTAATATTGCTCTTCTTACTAAATGGTGGTGGAGGTTCAAAGTTGAAAGGAGTAGCTTGTGGTCGGCATGCATAAAGGCTATACATAATGTCAAGGGTGTTGATGGGTCGATGATCGCCAAAAAGGGGATTTCGGGAGCTTGGCTTTCAATTTCTCAAGTGCCTTGGGATCTTGAGGATTGGAATGTTTCTTTGGATAACTACTTTTGCAGGATTCTTGGAGATGGTAGTCATACCTACTTCTGGAAGGACAAGTGGTGCGGGACGAATGCTCTTAAAGACTTGTTTCCTAGGCTCTATAATATTGAGGAGAGCAAAAACTGTTTTGTTTCGGATCGTATTCCCGTATCTAGTAACAGTAATCCAGTTTGGAGTTGGAAGAGGATTCCAAGGAGGGGTTGTGAGGCAGTTGAATTGGAAGGTTTATTGAAGATTGTTGATTCTGTGAATTTGTCTTCGTCGCCGGATAAATGGGTTTGGAAGGAGGTGGCCTCGGGGATGTTTTCGGTTAGTTCTTTGCGCCGTCTTATGGAAGATAAGAGTGAAGTTTCTGATTTATCTTGGAAGTTCGAGTGGGTCAATTGGGTCCCATTGAAAGTTAGCTGCTTTGTTTGGAGATTGCTTCTTGATCGGGTGCCTGTTGCTGCCAATCTTTTGAAAAAAGGAGTCGTGTTGATTTCTGACTGTTGTCCCCTGTGCAGATCAGAAAAAGAAACTACTGATCACATTTTTTTCGAGTGTACCTTTGCTAAACAGGTTTGGCAGCGGTTTTTGTCGTGGTGCGGTGTCTTTTCTTTTGTCCCAAATAGTCGGGCTCGTTTCTTGGAAGTTCTTGACTTAGTGCTGCCGGTTAAGAGTAAGGAGAAGCTGAGGAAGTTGCTCCTTTACGCGGTTGTGTGGTGTCTTTGGAGAGCTCGAAATGATTCCACTTTTCGGTGTATAAATGCCTCTTCTTTCAAAACGGCGGATGAGATTAAGCTTCTTGCGTTTAACTGGATTAAATTTAGATCGCGTTTTACTAGCATTGGTTGGTTTGATTGGACTGTTTCTCCTTTTAATGCTTGCTTAGTGTAATTTCTGTTGTATCTAGCACCTTGGTAGTTGTTTTTTGTTATAAAATTGCCGCCGTTCAAAAAAATATATATATATGTAGTACTTTTTAGGAGAGGCACTAACCTATAAAGTTGACTAGGAACCTAGTATGAATGTCACTCACTTAGGATGAAAAAAGAAGACAGAAAAGCCTATATCTCTACGCTACCTGTGCCAAGACAAAGAAGTAAAACCAACTTTTCCATATATATATATATATATATATATATATATATATATATATATATATATATATATATATATATATATATATATATATATATATATATATATATATATATCATGACTCTTACGAGTCGAGTCACGAGTCGAGTTACGAGTCAACAACTATGAATATAACACCTCTTCATCTCGGACTCCATTTCTCATGTGAATTTTGGTGCAAAGGTGTGCCTCAATTTCACAAGGAATAAATCGATCGTTTTTTATTAACTTCTTTGTCTTTTGACCTAATATTTTATTGGTTATTCTCTCATCCATGTATAACTCTGTGAGCGGGACCAAATCAACTTCATACATGAGACACTTTCCTAAACAACACGCACTTGAAACGTGTTATGAATACAATAAAGTTCGGGAGGTAGTTCAAATTTGTAAACTTGTTTTCAAACTAATCAAACTCTCTCCAAAATGATAAACGATTCAATATAGCATTAGTTAGCTTTCCTCTCTTTCCAAAAAATAGTCCTAGCCAAGAACAAACTTTAATCGATACTCGGTCACGCACCTTAAGTACCATTGGTCGATTATTCAAATTTGTGTAATGCTTTCCTATAAAGTGAGCCACAAACATTTGCACCTAAAGGATTTTCACTTTCTCGGTCTTTTTGTATCAACTCCAACCCTACAAACGTTTTATCACATGCTACTTTTGAGTCAATGAATTACCGGTTTAAATTTTGTTTAATTTGTTTTTGTTGATTGATTGTTTTATGTACATTTTAGGGATGAGCATTAGTCGGTTTTTGGCTAAAATTGAACCCAAACTGTAGAAGACAGTTTTTTTGGTTTTAAAACCCATATGGGTCGGTTTTTCAGATTAAGTTTATGGGTTTTCGGTTTGAACCCATGGGTTTGTGGGTTCATGGTTTCTCTGGTTTTTCAGGCTTGAAACCGTGAGTTTATGAGTTCAAAGTATGATGCTATAAATTATAAACAGGGTTGTGGATTTAAACCCATTGAGACCGTGGATTTAAAACCATAGGTTTGTGGGTTCAAACCCACTGAAAGTATATTGTTATAAAATATAAATTGGGTTATGGTTCAAACTCACTGAAACTATGGGTTTAAAACCTTGAGTTTGTGGGTTCAAACCCACATGGGTCGGTTTGGGTTTAATGGGTTGGGTTTGAGTGTAAAATCGAACCGAACTGTTAAAGTCGGTTTTTTCAAAAATTCAAACCCACTCAGTTAGTTTTTGTTAGTTTTTGGTTTCGGTTTTTTATCGGTTTTTCAGTTTTCCTGATCGATTTTGCTCATCCCTATTACAAATGAAAATGTAACAAATTGCTTTAAAAATATGACCATTCCTAAAAAAACTGTTATAGAATACAACTTGTTCCTCGTTTTTAAGAACATTTTTCTGGTTTTATATTTTTTATGCTCTTCTAATATAAGATAAATCTCAGATTTGTTTTTCTTTACATTTAAATACATAATAAATTTATACTTTCATTCTTAAAAGCATGGAAAATTTTATCTTATGATGCTTAAAGGTGCGACAAATTCTTTTAATTTTCCACACTAATAACATAAAGAAACTTTTTAAAGTGTGAAATCTTATCATGAGTAGAGACAATTCTTACTTTTTCACGCTTCAATGAATAAATAAAATTTTATATTTTTTTTCATGCTTTAAAACATGAAATATTTCCTTCTCTAGAAATAGCAAAGGTAAAGAGATTCTATTATAATAAACGAAACAGAAAAGAAAAACGAAGTTGATAAAGAAAAAGTCTACATGCTTCATGTAGAAATACATATTCAATATCACGGATTAGGATTCAAAATAACGATCAAAAACGTTTGTCGTTGGAAAAATGACATATAAAGTTGACTTTATTCCTATGTGCATTTCATAACCACAACTAAATATTGTATGGGACCCAAGTATAAATTAACATAATAAACCTATCACCATCTTATATAATCGATGCAAAAGTAGATTCAAAACCATATAAAATTTAAAATGACCGACTGCAGTCATATCCTAAGAGCTATAAAGAAGTTGACAACTTCTAAAAAAAAATATAAACTTATTCTCTTAAAACTAAGCTTCCACGTAGATATGGACAAAAAGTTACGATTGAGCAGCAAGTTTATTAATCAAGCTCCATGGCCTTATCTGCACCCGTTGATCTATAAGGTGCTATGCTAATTGTTGTTCTCAGATGAAGCAGTATATCATTGTCAATGCAATCGTACCTGCATTTCATAACAAACCAAAACTCAATACATGACAGAACACGTTATACTGCGTTTGACATGCAAGGTACCAAGAGTGTGACCACAAACGATGACAACGGGACAAAATTTGCAATTTTAGTTCCATCCAAAAAGGTCGAACAAGGACTCGCTCCCGATAGCCCGTGAGCGCAAAAGACGTAAATGCCCTCCTCATCCTCATCATCAAAATAGCCATAGAAAGCTTGTCCAGTCCAGTCTACGTTGTAAGATGACTGGATTGGACAGGACCGGATAAGCTTTCTAGGGCTATTTTCAATGATGATGGTGAAGAGGGCATTTACGTCTTTTGCACACACGAAAGATCGAGAGTGAGTCCATGTTCCACCTTTTTCAATGACACAAAAATTGCAATTTTTGTCCCAGTAGACAGTAGACAGTAGACAGTAGACAGTAGACAGTAGACAGTAGACAGTAGACAGTAGACAGTAGACAGTAGACAGTAGACAGTAGACAGATATACTCACAAATTCTTGCAGAGCATATCAGTAATCTTGGAAAGCGTCATAATCCGCATTCTCGATTCCACAACTTTCTCCTCGGGGTACTCATCAAACGATTCTTCTAACAAAAGCGATAAATTCTCAATATGCCCCTCAAGTTGCTGTTGTTGGTCCTCAAACAAGTTCTGTTTAATTTTCCTTTCTTTACTCGTCATTTCTTCACCAAGAAACGTGTCATTGAACATATAAAATGCAAACGGATACGAATTGGAAAGAATCTTCCTTGATCTAAATAACCTCTCAGCCCCATTTGTCACCCAACCATAATCTTTTATATTTAACTCCCTCTCTTCCATTTTCTTTATTTTCTCCTCTAACTTCTCCTTTAGAGTGCTTTCAGCCTTTAATGAATCTTTATGACCTTTAAAACGACCGTGATAATGAGTATATCTCACAATTTCTAATTTTGCACGTTTTGCATTTGCTATAGATTCTTCTTTGAACCTCCCACACGTGTGTCCCGCTATACTGTCCCATGTGTGTTCGGTTCCCGTTGCTCCACCGCATAACCAACTGCAAAATTAAAGAAATTACTTTTTCTCTTATTGCTTTTTATTTCCTTTAGGGTTGAAAAGATTTGATAATATTAACCTACACACATATATAGCTTACCAGATTAAGTCAAAACGAAATAAGACCTAATTAATAACATGTACAAATCAATACTCACCAAAATGGTTGCCCGCATATACATCGAACAAGGTTGCATCCACCACTTTTTTCAACCGGTTTAAGACATTTTGGACAATTCTTGGTATTAACCGTGATCCAATTAATCGTTTCAGATTCATCCCTACACTTTTGCATCCAAAGTTTCCAAATTTGACATGAACAAGGGGAATGTGCTTCTGAAGAACAATTAAAACAAAATTGAAATCCACAAGCACATTCAACCTCACAATATTCATCATAGTCAACACGAATGGCGTTTCCACAATGTGGAACACTTGGACACCATTTTACCCTTTTGTTATCTTCAATATATGATTCCAAAAGGTACCGATCAAATTTCTCAGCCAAATCGGGATCCTTTTTGCTCACATAATTTCTGATTTTATCCTCATCACAAACCACACTGCATCTTGAAGCCATGCAACTGATTCGCCTACTTTGCCCCTCGTTTATCTTCACAACAAAGTGCTCTGTCCAACCTTATAGAAAATGTAAAGAGACCATAATGAGGATTAGAAGGGCATTTACATCTTTTGCACAAATGAGAGATCCAAAGAGCAAGTCACTGTCTCAATTTTTTTGGGTGGGACAAAAAGTTCCAATTTCTTTACTTATGATAGCGATGTACTTGCGTTTTGGTAGCAATATCGGCATTGTACTTTATTTGTTAGATATTGCTATTAACGGTAAAGAAATGTAAGTACAATGCTACTATGAGTAAAAAATTGGAAGTATGTTGCTACTATGTGTAATTAAAATACAAGTATGTTGTTATCATGAGCTACATATTGTTATTCTCATTGAAAATGTAAGTACATTGCTATTATGGGTAAATATGCAAGTGTTTGTTATAACAGGTAAAAAGTAAAGTACATTGCCTATATTGGTAAAAAGAGTGAAGTACATTGCTATTTCCTGCAATTTGCTTGTACTTTATTTTTTTAACTCATACTAGCAAGCAGCAACATAGTTGCATTTATTCACCAATATTAGCAATCCACTTTATTTTTTACCTTTAATAACAATGTACTTGCATTTTGCTAGCAATATGCGCATTTTACTTTATTTATTACATACTATTATTGAAAGTAAAGAAATGTAAGCATAATGCTAAAGAAAATGTAAGCACGTTTTATTCCCAATAAATCTTGACCAGAAAATGATGTTTAAAGAAAGGAAAATAAACGAGAAAAAATTTTAGAAAAGTTAGGACTTAATGAAAAAAGACTCATTTTACCAACTTTTTGTGTTCAAGTCAAAAAGAAACACAAATATATAGCCAACCGGATTAAGTTTTGTTCCCATTAAGTCCATGAAGTTATTTCAGGAATAATTTCAAAGAAAAGATTGTACTTACAATCGTTGCAATAACAATGGCCACAATCCATTGTGGTCATTTTATAGAATGGAACTTCCTCCAAGCAAATTTCACAAAGTGCAATAGAAGTGCGATGCTTTAAAGAGATATTGGCATCATTGTGTACCATTACACATGCTTCAGCATAAAGCCTATCTTTTCCCTTTTCCACAAGAACTTGAAAGACTTTATCAACATCCCATCTATGAAATATAAGTAGAGTTCTTGCATGATGTTCCTTTAAAGATAGCAAGTCCATTACTCTTTGCAAATCTTCCCTCTACACAAGTAAACCATGAAAACTTCATAAAGGTATTTCTTTTTTACTTAATACAAAAAGAAAAAAGAAAAAAAGAAACTGGTCTGGCCATTTAAAATACCAAAAAGATAACATGCCTCACCTGTGCAGCCGATAGGCACTCTTTGGTGATAACCTGAATGTTGTCCAAAAAAAAGAATTACATTTAAATTTATGATACAACAAATTACAGTTGTCTTTGTTACATAGCTTTATGGGGCCCATCTTTTTGTGTCAAGACAAAAATTGCAAATTTTTGTGACACCAAATTCTATCAAGTGAAGTGAGTACTTCGTTATATTGCAATTGGTCAAACATCCGGTGGTTATAAAGATTGATAATGGCAATAAGCTAATTAATACGTTTTTGGTTATCAATATTATCACAAACTAAACTTGATTGGCTCAGTTTTGGATATGGAAAGTATTAGATAGAATACCGATGTCTAGAAGTCGACTGTTTAGTAATATTAATCAGAAAAAACAGAGATAATCTGTTTACACCGATTGAAACATATGAGTGATCTGTGTTACTTTTGCGAGAAAGGATCAAATGGGTTTGATGAAGGAATATCCCTCAGAATCACAAAAGCTTAAAGGGTATAGACGACAAAGCGACAAACCCTAAACCCTGATTCTTAGGTTTCAAGAAAACAGGGGATTAGGAAAGAACGCGGCAAGAAAACCTTTTTTTCCCTTTTTTTTACTTACCTTGAATTAAAGAATCTAAAAGATCACGATAAACCTACGTTAAACATTAATTGTTTGATTACCTTACAAGACGAACCATTGCTGCTCGT
This sequence comes from Cichorium intybus, assembly GCA_023525715.1. NCBI lineage: Eukaryota > Viridiplantae > Streptophyta > Magnoliopsida > Asterales > Asteraceae > Cichorium > Cichorium intybus. The sequence continues at coordinate 12,278,118 of CM042017.1, forward strand.
TAAAGCAACCTCTGTACGACGATCACGATCATCATCGTCATCAAAGTCATAGTAATCGGCATCATCGCAACAATCGCTATCGGAAATATCCATTTGTATGAAAAGTATAATTTTAACAACGACCAAGTCGAATTTTGTGCACAAGGGGAGGATTGAGAGCTTGGTATGGAAGCAATAACCCAACGAGATTTAAGGAAAGCTGTTGCTTCTGTTGTACTCTCGCGATTGGATTGTTGAGAAACAAAAGAGGCAATGTGTACAGTGATGGGAAAAAGAGCGAGTTCGAAGAAGATTTGGGGAAGTGGGTGGGTTTCGCCACTTCTTTTATAGGTTTAGATGAGTGTGGTAGACCCCCATTGGAGACGTCGATGTTTGTGCTTTGTGAGTTGTGATCGCGTAGGTAGAGAAACCACCTCGTCAAAGTATATCGGTCGGTTTGTTTCGATTTCAACCCAAATTGGGTATGAAATTAAATACCATATATAACATGGTATTTTCATTGAAGTTTCTTTTTTAATATTATAACTATTATGTCTTGATAATATTATAATGATATAAAATGTGTGATGTTTTCTTTTTTTAATATTGAAGATGTATGTTAATGTCGTTTTTAGAATGAGGTTACGGTGACAAAAAGTAGTGAGAAAATTTACGATTTTTGCTTATATCTGTGTTAACTTGGAGATGCATTTACCAATATGTACTATGAGTTAATTTAATGTTACCTAATTCAAATATAATACAAGTGACACATTTTCAAATTTTATGAATGTAATTAATGTCATGATCAATGATCATAGTAGAAATTATATATATATATATATATATATATATATATATATATATATATATATATATATATATATATATATATATATATATATATATATATATATACTACTTATAAAAGGAAAAATGGTTTCCAATAATGGAAACTCTTAAAATTAAGAGATACAAATTTTTAAGCTGAATATACAATTAGTAAATGCCATAATCTTTCTTTCACCTAGGATTTTTGACCGAGCCTTTGAGCCTTTCATGCAGTCAAAGGATTCCTGATATATAGGCAAAAATCTTTGGGTTGAACTTTGAATCACACAACGATTGAGTCTCTCTGTTCTCTCAAACTCACACTCAAATAAACGAGACTGTATAGTGTATACGCGTGTTAGGGTGAACATTTATAAGCTGGGATCCTAGGTTTCTCTCTCGCAAACCCTAGCCGCCACCGATCGCTTCTGCTCCGCTTTCTCTACCACTACCGGCTTCGCACAATCGCAGTCGCTCCGCCTTTTCTACCGTCACCACCATCGTTGTTGTTCCCACAAAAAGAAACACGGTAATCATCATCTTTTTGTTTCGTATTCATCTCCATCACTGACCTTCGATTGTGTCTCCTTTTCTCTTATTCTCTACAAGTACTTGTCCAGACCATCAGGGAAACCTAAGCCAAAACTATAAACCGGCCGCCACCATTTCCCCTGCACCGATTTCTTCGTATTAAGAATAAGGTAAGCTTTTATATATACGTTTCATGATTAATTCTCTATTGTTTTAGTTTACAGGTATGTATATGGAGAGAAAGAAACAGAAGCACGCAGCGACACAGACCATCATGAAACGGAACAGAGGTTTATGTTATTCTTCCTTTATCTTGCAGTATTCTTATTGCTTATGTACTTTGCGTGGGTGCGTAAACCGTGTGTTTGTGTTTTACAGGCTTGAAATGGGAGGACTTTGAAATAAGAGACCCGAACGAAGAAGCTTCATGAAGACGTGTAGTTCTTCAGATCCGTAAGGAACACAAGTATACAATTTAAATCTAACATTGTATCTCTAAATATTTATAAAACTTTCTTTTGGTTTCAGGAATGCCATCTGCAAAGGTCCTCTTCTATTTTCTCACGTTTTAGATGATTCAGAGGTTGGAAAGGTATGAATACCCAACTCGATGTGCTTGATTCTTGGAAAGGAGTGAATACCAGATTAATTTTCTCTGTAACCCTTTTACCAGTCTCATGTTTTCTGGTTCATCATGTATGGTTTCTAGCTTATGTCTCTTTGTAATTCATCATGTATGATAAAGAGTTTCTATAGTTTTTTGATTGTCAGCAGAAAAGGCTTGTATTTAGTCCAATTATTAATGTTGTTTAGTGTGCAGGAACCGAAGCAAAATGTCATTAAGTCAGTGATATCTTCCTGGTTTATAGTTTTTGCTAAAAAGAAAAGTTTTACGAAACAAAAACTGGTTTATTTTTTTTACAGAAGGTGAAAAGGGTCTGAAAAGTTGAAGAATGGTGGGGACATGCATACAGATTCAGATGGTATTAAAATGTTATAGTTATAGTATTTTTAAATAATTTTGTATATTGTTTGGTTTGATATGAAAACAGAGGAGGCATCCATCTGCATTGGAGATGACTGGTACATGCATACAGATACATTGTGGATTTTGTTATCAGGAATCTAAATTAGAAGCTTATTTCTCCTGCAAATATGAATGCACAGGGGTTGGACGAAATAGTATGCGACAATACGTTCCAGATTTCTACAAAGATCGATACAAGGTACAACTTTTATTCCAGATTTTTTGGTGATATCAATGTGATGTTCGATGTAATGTTTTTATCATTTATTTTTCAAGTACTTTTATGATCTAATTGGATTTATCAATATATGGTTTGATTTAACGAATTGGGAGTATTTGAAGGTGTTGCATAAAGGTAGATTAATGAAAGGTATTTCTTAGAAGGCTGAACATATGAATTCGGTCCCAAAAGTAAGATAATTCTTATTAGATTGAATTTATGTATATATTTAGATTAAACATATGCTTTAATTTAACAGTCAACTAGATTAATGTGATTGTGATAGACTATCTCATGAAGAGGCTACCAGGGAGTGAAGCACTGTTGATAGTATTGATCATCACAAATCTTGCTTTTTGAGTTGATTTAACTTATGTCTATTTTTTATGTTAAATCCTTTTGGCTTGGCGGTGGTTTTATATGTTTAATTAAAGCTTATCTATGGGCTACGGATGTAGAGGTTGTTGAGAAGGTCCCAAAGGCAGAAAACGAGATTGAATAGTAACCCTCTTTACGCTATTTCACAGTTTCATTGTTTAGGAAAATTATGTCTCATTTCCCCAAACTCTGAAAGCATTTTGTTATTTTTGTATTTAACCGATGTCATTTTTCTCCCTTCTAGAATCCGATGAGCTTTGGAGGAAGCTCTTTTGTGGTAATGACATGCTAATGGAACTTAGTTTTGTTCTATTTGTTCCTGTTCAAACTGAAGTGTTATGTGTTTTTAGTTTTAGTCATTAATCGGAAAATTGTAGAGAATTGCACACTGGACTGCCACTGCTCGATCGGACCACAACTAATGTCGGAAGGCACCCCAAGACCACCATCACAAAATCAAACCTCCATCGTTTCCTTTCCACCACCATCGTCTCTCTCTCTCTCTCTCTCTCTCTCTCTCTCTCTCTCTCTCTCAAATAGCCCTAAGTGTCGCCGACCTCACTCTTCCATCACCGCAATCTAAAAACCAAATATCTAAACCGCTTTTGTTGCATCTTCCTTCTACCAACGCACTTTCACCACTAGAACATACTTGAAAAGTTCCATCTTCTTCTCTACATTACAAAAAACATCAATTTGTATGTTTCCTGTATTTACTTTTTTAGTATGTTTATGTTTCTGGATTAAGTCTTTGTGGTTTATTATATTTTCCTTTCTTAACATTTTAAACAGTGCTGATTTTCTTCTTATTCTCACCATATTGGAACTTTGCTAATTCTAAAGGTGTTGGCATGAGTATCATTCATTCGGGGCTTAATAATTGAGACCTTTTCTTTGGGGTTGGTCAAGGGTCAAGGCTGGGTTTTAAGTTGACTTGTAGGTAGGATTTGGACAAGATGGCGTTCATCATTTTGCTGAACAAAAAGAAAGACAATGGACAACATTGTCTTGGTCATTCCCCACTCAAATTAAGTCTTTTTGTTACTCAGAATGTCATGATCGAAGATGGTTCTATTTTAAATTAAACTTCTGTTCTAAAATCGCAGGTCTAAGATGGTTGATTTTGGTTCCACGTCTCTCTCCCTTTTTCTCTGTAAATTATGCGGAAAATGAATATATCTCTCTCTCTCTCTCTCACTCATTTATGTTGTTATTTTTTATTTTGTTATAAAGCTTCATTTTGTTTAATGGGTTTTGGTGTAATTTTTTATATGTTTGAATTGTGTGCAGGGGCAACCATTGTTAAATTGCATTTTATGGGTTTGTGAGGAACATAGACTCATGGGACATATAAAGTTGAAAATTGGGTGTATGTTACTGTGTGTTTATTTGAATTTGAGTATATGTATGTGACAATATGATGTTGCCAAAGAATAGACAGAATCCAGTTGAAATTTAGAGCCAAATTCATGTTCAATATGCTGAATGTTGCCTAAAACTAATCTTTGAAAGGAAATTATTCACTGCCTATACCATTCGTCATCTGCTAAACGGAAACCAATCGCTTCCTGAAAACGATTCAGATGTATGTATGGCGACGAACTAATTCCCACCGTCGCATCGCATGCACGGGTACCCCACTAGACCTTGGATGTTTTCACCTGATTCGGCCATGGTAATGGCAATTAATTGGTTGGGATGTTTTCCCTTGACCCGCCCCAGTCTACTTAAAAGTAAAAATAGAAACACAATCAGCAATCGCAACTAATAAGTGGCACCATTCTCGGAAAATGTGACATCTTAGCTTTAATCTTGTTCTTTTACAAAAATTTCCCTTCAGTGTTTTACCTACTTTTTTAGTACCCGCCCCAGTCTACTTAAAAGTAAAAATAGAAACACAATCAGCAATCGCAACTAATAAGTGGCACCATTCTCGGAAAATGTGACATCTTAGCTTTAATCTTGTTCTTTTACAAAAATTTCCCTTCAGTGTTTTACCTACTTTTTTAGTGCTCTTCGCATCTGTAAAGTGTTTTGTATTTGAACAATGATGCTATAATAGATACATTTTTTGAAGTACAATGTCGTGATAGCAGGGAATGAAAAAATAATTTTACGATACAAAAGGCCAATGTAATTGTGTTGCTATTAATTGCCTTTAACCGTATTAAAAAACATGTTTGAGGGCCATCTAATATGAGTAATGTGATGGCAGACACCTATGTAGACATCTATGATTGAATGCACCAAAAATTAATACAAAAGCAAGCCTTTTTCTATAGTATTTGCAATTAAATAAACTTTAGTAACAAACATCAAAATAAGTATAAAAATAATCCCTCTACATATCTATTTATTCTTTCTAATTTGTGTCCCGCCGCATTGCGCGGGTACACAACTAGTATATATATATATATATATATATATATATATATATATATATATATATATATATATATATATATATATATATATATATATATATATATATATATATATATATATATATATATATATATATATATATATATATATATAGAGGTAGGTTCAATAGAGTCCCTTTAAAAGGTAGAGATCTGGAGGCCAAATCTCATCTTCTTATTATTTCAGATCTACGGCTATGATTAATCTATAATTTTGAAATTATTAATATATTTAAAATTTATCAATTTAAATTATAACTAACATAAGGGTATTATAGGAATTGAGCCTTAATCCATATTTATCAGCCCCTAGAATTTCTCAATCTATCTCCTCTCACCTATTTCTCTCTCCCTTTATACATACAACGTCTCTCTATCTCTCTGCGTTTTCCACCCTAGAGCTCCCTCTCCTTTCCAGCCGCCGCCAGATCGATTTAATCCTTCCGTGACTTCCACCAAAAAGTCCCACAAATTGATGTGTTAAAATCCAAGTGAAGGCTGAAACTCGATCACAGAATCATCCTCCTGGAGACGAAGAGAAAATCATGGCAAGGAAGTAGAAGGAGGAGAAACAAGAACACGAGCAACCTAACAAGAAATTGAGATCGGATGACAATAATAATGGGACGAAGAGATCTATATCTGACATTGTCGCCAAGTTTGATAACTTCTGTAAAGCGAAATCGGAAGACAATAATAATGGTCGGAACAGATCTTTATCTTCCCAACTCATGGAGGTAATTTTCCGTTTGCTGTATATCTAAAACAGATTCATACTATGTATTGCTTTTTTCAATTTTGTGGTCAGTAATTTATTTTTTGTTTAAACCGGTTTATTGATATTTTGGGGATATATAAGATGGGTTTTTGAAATCAGTCCATATGCATCTTCTAGAAGGACGAATATTGATATTCATTCGTTTGTCTAACTCTGTTAATAAAAATGGAAGATATCCATCAATTTTGATAATTTTTTTGAAAATAAAAAATTACCCCATGACTAACATTTATTGCCGAGGCATATTATTGCAAATATGTTATCATTTAATGTTATGCTAAATTTCCGATGCATGTTTACATTTATTGCAAATATGTTAATTACATCATTGATTTTCAAATTTTTGCTAAATTCACTTGGATTTTAAACCTACGACGTCTCTTTATCGAGTTTTATTCATCAATGATTATAAATTGGCTACCAGCAAAATAAGTTGTTCCTCGGCCCCTCGAGTATATGATTAGATTATTCGGTTATATGTGTTATTCACTATGCCTTATTCATTCATGATTAGAATGTTTCATTCATGATTACAATGTTTTTATTCATTCAGGATGATTACAATACCTTATCTATCTATACTTATAATAGAGGCCATCAAAATCATGTGGTTAGAAATAAGTTGATATCTCAAACCATATTGATTTGAAACCTAAAAACTTTTCATATCCCTTAAATTAATGACAATTACTAATTTTATTTCATTCACTTTAAATTCCTTCAAAAACTCATTTTATAGTTCATAAAACATATGTTTATTCAAGTTTCAAGAGCTCTCATAATCCAATGTCATTTGATCCGAAAGTCGCCGAAGATTCCTTACGGGTTCCATGTTAATACAAACGTAAGTATTCAGTTAACCAAATATTATATTTGTTTTTAATCATTTTGGTTCAAATCCAAAGTTCACATAGTACTCCCAATATTCTTCTTTTTTAGGGTTAACTTAATCAATTTTTACTCTCGATGTTCTCTTGGTAACAATACACATTTTATTCTCGCTTTTTAGATTTTTATTTTCGAGATTGAAATAATGATGAATTGTATATCTTATTAGTTTGACTATCAATATGATGGAAAATATATATTATCTCTATTTCATATCTCTTTATTCTTAATGTGATTGAGTTGGATTTTTAAGTTTTTGAAATATTGCAACGTGTTGGTTTATTTGAACTAAGAATGACATTAATACTTATTTTATTCTCGCTTTTTTAGATTTTTATTTTCGAGATTGAAATAACGATGGATTGTATTTCTTATTAGTTTGAGTTTGAAAATGAATATGATGAAAAATATATTATCTCTATTTCATCTCTCTTGATTCTTAATATAATTGAGTTGAATTTTTAAGTTTTTGAAATCAACATGTTGGTTTATTTGAATGAAGAATGATGTTACTATCAATAGATTATCTATTGACTTGATTTGCCAACATGATGGTCAAATAATTATTAGCTTTTTTTATCCTTCTTCAGTTATGAATTTATTTGTTTTCATTGTGATCATTGTTACATTTTTAACATTAATCTTATATTTATTTTTTATGATGTTTGGTTGATGTTTTTAGATTAAATGATGTAGCATGGATAAGATTGTTGAGCAAAAAAACTACTAATTTAAAACATAGTAATAATATAATAAAAAAACTACTAATCTAAAACTTAATAAAAGTATAATAGATAAATAATAGAACTTTATAAAACATGATATAAATATAATTATGGTTATTTTATGCATCGAATTCGTTATAGAATGTTATCTAAAATAAATGACCAAAATCATCTATCATCTATCATCGTTATCATTATCATTATCATTACCATCACTATCATTATATCATTATCTTATCATTATCATTGTCATTATCATTATCATTATCATCATTTTAAATCATATAATAGTGGTGTTTAAAGGTATATGGTTGAAGATATGAATCATACTTGCACCATATTCATTTGAAACTTCCAAAACCCTTCAACTTTCAACTAATTAATTACAATCATTCAAGAGTTTTTGGCTTGCATAATAATAATATTAAGTAGTCTATTTAAAATGTTATAATTTATGGGTATCAAATGATGGTAGTTGAATAGGTTTTAAGTTTTTTAAATTAATCAATTAAGCACTTAATGAAATGTTTTTAATTGAAATATTTTATATTGATTAAACTTTTTGACTTTTAAGTAGTATATAGAAATAAAAGCATAAGGTTTGATAAAAATAATTATCTCTTATATATTAGTTTTGAAACTTTTATTTAATTAAATTAATTATAATTGTTTAAATCGTTATCTTTCTTTATTTTTATATTTATCGTTATAATCTTTATAATTATTATAATAAATATCTTACAATTCAACGTGGTTCAAGATATGTCATCTATCTTGAACCATGTTCTTTTGAAACTACGAAACTCTTCAAGTTAATCTAATTAACTGGTTAGTAATTCATATTTGTTAATCATAAATAAAAACCTTTCAATTCTCACCTAATTAATTACTACAACTTAAGAGTTTTTCTAACTTATGATATTTAATAGTTGGTTATGGTTAATATAGATGTATATATAGTTTATTGAGATAAATCATTTTGCTTGGCTTACAGAATAAGATGAAGGAAAATAAGACTTGAAACACATGTATATATTTTGCTAACATCGATTGAGATTTCGTGGTTTAGTTTCATTATTTACTAACTTATCTCAATATTTCTTTTTTTTCTAGGTATTTGTGTGTTCATCGGATGAAAAAGAGAAATATAGAGAATTATCTTTTGCATGGTGTTATATGTATATCAAATTCATAAAATTCATACTACGATATTATTCAAGAGACAAAAGTGATTCTTTTTTCTTTAATTATCAATGAGAGTTAGTTATGTTTAAAGAGAGTCTTTAAGTTTGATTTTGTGAAATTATTTACAAGTCAAAGTATATTGTTAATTTTTTATAATAGGTAAGGTAAACAATAAAATGTAATGATTCGAATGTAATTAAATAATAAAATATGCAAAAGTTGTTATTCATTACCTTTGATGAAACTCATGAAGAAAATTGTTATAATAATACAATTCTTTCTCAATGGTAACATTTGTAATATTATTACTATGTTTATTTCTATTTTATTTTAGATGTTAAGCTAATTCATGTTAAGACATTTTCTTATGTTTTAATTACACTATCCATATATAATACAAAATTACTATTGGATGTTTCATTGATGTTGGTTAAATTAACATGTTAATAACATTATAATTATATTAAATATATGATTATTATATTGTGTTTGAGTTTTGTGATGAAAATTTTATAATTGATACATGATATATATTGTGATGAGATATTTATAACTAAACCTACATATTTATATTAGATCTAATGTTTTCAGATTCTTATATAATATGACAATATTTTTTACCAAATATTTTTATTCCTGCGCAACGCGCGGGGATACGCCTAGTTCATTCATGATTACCTGTATTATTCATTCATGATTACGTATGCTATTCACAAATGATTACATATATGATTATCTGTATTATTCATTCATGATTATATGGACAACTTGGTTATATTCATTGATGATTATACGTGTTATTTATTAATGATTATTAGTATTAGTCATCGATGATTATGGGTCATTTTATGCATTTATCTTTTGTTTATTGACATGATTTTAATGCATTTTGAATGTAGATTTTCAGAGTATTGGAGTTACATGAATGAGAAGTCGAAGCAGTCTATTTCAAGCCAAGATTTAGCACAATAACATTGTTCTTTAATTATTTGTGATTAAAGTTGTATTGTTTTTAATTATTTATGTCTAAAACTACATTGTTCTCTAATCATGTGTGATTAAACTTGTATTGTTTTTAATTATTTATGTCTAAAACTATATTGTATTTTTTTCCCGTTTTTGTGTTCTATAATCATTCATGATTATAAATGTAGTTAACTTTTTTGTATATATACATTGTCCTGTATTCATTTATGATTACACATGTATTTCATTTTTTATATGTATATTATACTTTATTCATTCATGATTACAAACGTTTTTTTTAATAAAAAATAACTAATACGTTGAATTATTAAAAAAAAGTTTTTTTTTAATAAAAAATCATATTAAATGATAATTTATTCTACTACAAATCAAATCCTAGATTTTAGGTAACTATTAATCAAATCCCTAGATTTGAGGAAATTATCAATTAATTTATTCTATATTAATTTAACTAAAATACATAATTACTAATATGCCCTTATGAAATGATTGGTCCAGAATTGGCCTCCAGTTCTCCACATTTTATTGGTACTCTATATAACCTCTCCCTATATATATATATATATATATATATATATATATATATATATATATATATATATATATATATATATATATATATATATATATATATATATATATATATATATATATATATATATATATATATATATATATATATATATATATATATATATAGAGGTAGGATAAAATGAGAAGGGTGAAAAGGTTGAGAAAATGAGAAAGAATCTGGACCCTTTATTTTTCAAAATCTATGGTTTAGATTCTTATGGAAGTTTAATTGTTTTTAAATACAAAATAAATTAAATGGTATAATAAAACCCGGTTAAGGGTGTAATCGTAAATTCCAAGTTTACTTATTCCTTTGATTTAGCTGCTAACAGATACGATCGTATCACAAAATCATCTCTCTCTCTCTCTCTAAATTAGGAATTTCCCCACCATATGATTTCAATCGTGAGTATCAGGAACCCTAAATCACCATCTGATCTTCATTGCCATACCTCGCCTCCAAGCCACCATCTTCCAGCCGCTCTTACACGTCACCACGAAGCTTCCCCAGCGCCGCCGTCGGTGATAAGAATGCCGTCTTTCAAGTGTGACGGAACTGGTACGACTCTCCGATTAACCCTCAGATCGGGGACAATTCACACCCAAATCCATATACAGTGCCTCGATCTCTCCGAACAGTCTTCAATTTCACCCAGGCCGTCTCAATCACTTCGATAAATCCACAATCACACCACTCGCTATTCCGATTATACTCCAACTACAGCATCCGCAAACAAAAAAACATATTCAACGACATACAAGAATCGTAATTTCTTTGGGATTACTCAATCTTATTTTTAATCTTCAATCGTGGTCAGAATTTCTTCCCGATTCAGGTATGTCACCTCCATCACTCCATTCTAAAAATCGTTGCTGTCACCTACTCTATTTATCATCTCTGATATCATCTCTCTAATCAAGATTGCGAGTTTAACCTGAGAAACAGATGCCTCCATGATCAAGCAACTTTTAGAAGAAGAAGGCCTATATATCTGCCTTGACGCTGGTCCAGCAACCATCACCACGGTCGACACTCCTTCTCACACCGTCTTCCAAATGCCATCGTCGCCAACCAACCTGTAGCAGTTGGCAGTGCCTCAAGAAGAGTAGTCATCATTGATGTGGAGTTGCCGGCTACTCAATTGTTAAATCGCTGCATTTTTAGAGAAATCTAACCATATTTCATACGTATGATTCCTTATGCTTATCCACTTTAATCGTATTTCATTTCCAAAATTTCTAATTTGTTATTCAGATTAAGGGTTTTTGAAACACAGTTTTGAAATGAATTCATTAAAATAATATACTTGGTGCAAAAGATTAAAATTCTACAAGAGTTTATTCGTATTCAAAAAACAATCAAGCTTTATTTAGTAATGAATAAAAATGCTATAAAACTGATATATAACTGTGAACACCTGTTATAATCATCTAAACAATTATGTATATGAAGTTTTATATTTAAAAATAAACTAACAAACAAATTTGGTTTTGAAGTGAATTTGTTTGCATAAAGCTTTATTTAGTAATGAATAAAAATGCTATAAAACTGTGAAAAACATTTATAATCAGCTATAATCATCTATGATTATAGATGTAATCATCTATGATTATAAGTATAATCATCTATGATTATAAATATAATTGCATAAAAGGATTAAACCATCAGTTATAATCATCTGTGAACACCATTTAATCAATCGTGATTAAGTCATCAATGGTTAATGATTAAACCTGCTACCAACTTCACATGGAAGTATTAATCATCATTGATTACTATATTAATCATAACTATATTATTCATAATTATTCCATTATTTATACTCGTTAATCACCGACTACCAATTGCTTCATCAACTTGATGAAACAGGTTTCAAGAATGAATCCCCAGCCCAAGACCTCCAGCTAGAAAATCTTCGTTCCAAGTACTTTGAACAAAATTGTTAAACATCAGCACAACACCTGTAAAGACAAGATACTTGAGAAGGTTTCAGAATTCCATAAGCGACCTGCAAAATTGCGCAAACAAATCCTCAGTGCTACAGCCAAATCCATTCACCAACGATTGCTTCAGTTTAACTGATTTCTTTTATGAAAACACAAACTTTAAACTCCTGATGCTTTTTGTTTATTTAATATCGTTGATGATTAACACATGTTAATGATGAATGATTATATTACAACTGATCATTGACGATTAACACATGTTAATGATTAATGATTATATTACAACTGATCATTGATGATGAATGCCTATAACTTTAGTTATAATCGGTTCTTATTAGAAATCAGTTATAGTTATAATTTGTTATGATTATAACTTTGAATTGGTTTTATTTAGACATAATCATTTATGAATATGCATACACAACACTATAGTATTTGATTTGTTTTTTAATATATTTAAACTTGATTTTACAGGTGTGAACCAAGAACAAAAATGATGATGAATGCCCCTTCTTTGTTTGTATATGTGATGGTAGAAGCAAGAAAAACGATCAAGGCTGCAACATCGACTTTATGATTACAAATGCATTTGATTTTTTATATGTTTGTTCATTCATTTGTGATTACAATCGAACAAAATTTTTGATCTCCATATTAGCCTTTATTCATTGATGATTACGAATGTATTTGATTTTTAGCTACGTATCTGTGCTTTATTCATTCTAGTGTTTATTTCATACATATAATCATTCATGATTAACATAATCAAATCAAATAAATTCTGAAAAAGTTCTCATAAAATCATTTTGATCTACAATTCCATTCATCAGTGAATACAACGAAAAACAATTCGTAATATTTATAAAAATTTAGTTAAAAAATAAATTCACTAAAATGTAATAATTCATGATTACAATTGATATTTATTGTCAATTAATAAAAAACGAATATAATAAAAAATTAGTTCATTTTTTTAGGTAACTATCAATCAATTCCTAGATTTTAGGAAAGTATTATCTAACTTTATTTTGTTATAATTTAATTAAATATACAATTACTCTTATACCCTTATATATTGATTGGTCCAGAATCATTCTCGCATTCTCAACCTTTTAATCCTTCTCATTTTAACCTTCCCCTATATATATATATATATATATATATATATATATATATATATATATATATATATATATATATATATATATATATATATATATAATTGTAGAATTATGACATTGTGTTATTCAAATGGACTAAGAATTGTCCATAATCACTATATTTAAGACGTATTTGGCAAAACTGGGTGAAAACTGAAAGTTATATAATTTATTTGTATAGAAATTATCGGAAAATTTAGCTGTTGGTTTTTAAATGTGTAAACTTATATAAAAAATAAAAGTTAAAATTTAATTAAAGTAACCTTTGATTAAGAGTTTTTTGTTTAAAATAAATTTTAAAAAATTTATATTGTCAACGTGAATTTTTCCTAAACAATTAAAAATTAAAAACTAAAAGTTAAAAAGTTGCTATCGAACATACTCTGATATGGTCTACATTTGCATTGTATAAAGCTTCTTTAGCCCTATATAACAATCTAAAGAGAACAACTAAATATCATCAACTTAATTATAAAGATTGAGAAGTGTTAATTTAGGAAATTCGACACCTATGGAGAATTGTTTAATCTTTTTTAAATGGAAAACGTATATATTTTAATTGATAATAGATATAAAAATTCTTGTAATTATTTAAAGTCCATGTCTTATTCATTGAGAACTATAGAATTTTATTTAGGGTTAATGGCATCAAAACTCCATAAAGTATGGGATTTTGCGTTAAATGGTCCCTAATCTAAATTTTGGTCATTGCAAGTCGTTAAAGTGACAATTAACCATTTAAAATACCATGTCCACCTAATAATATCTGATTGAACCACTGACTTAATGCTTATGTGTCAACTAATAGCTTACGTGGATGTCACATAAGAATGAAGATGGTTGATTGGAAGATACAAAAACAACACGTAGACAAAAATAAATATCTCAACCTCCCCCCACCCCCCTTTAGCTTACTTAATACGGATGTTATTCCCTAAATGAAATCAAAAGCAGATTTTCGTTCCCATCTGTAACCGTAAAAGTGTTCATCCCCACGCTCTTAAACAACCACCAATCATGAATGCCCCACTATGTCGTCCTCTTCTAACAACCCACATACCTCAAGCTTCAGAATTGTTGAAACAACCATCAATCCTCTATGTGGATGCAATAGGGAGTCCAAAGAATGAACGTCATGGATTATAAAGCATACATCATGATGTTTATAGAACTGCGTGAACAGCTTGGTAAGATACATTTCCTTTAATCTGGTATTTTGATTGCTCAAAGAAACCCTTTGAAGCCTTAATTTTTTTAATGTTGATTTCAGATTGACAAAAAGAAATGTGTTTCTATGTCTGGATAGACTATGAATTGCACGACGAGTATTACCATAAGACACTGTTCAACATGAAGCAATAGTTGAAGGCACTTATGGAAATAGCAAGGTTGTTAGTCTTTAGCACTGGGTGGAAACTCTGGAAAAACAACTTGTTGTTGAAAAAGATCTAGAAGAAGCATGTTGTTGAGCTTGAACAAGTGAAGAAGAAACAAAATGGACCATGTTTGTGTTGGTCTTGTTTGTTGGTTGGGTGGTTTGTTTGATGTTTAAATAATCGATGTGAAGGTGGAGGGGTGGAGGTAGTTATGGTGGGGATTGTTGTATAGTTGGGGGGGAGGGGGGGGGGGGGTTTGGTGTTTTAGATTAATCATGTTATGGTTTATGTGGAATCTTGGTCTACTTTTGGGTGGTTTTGCAAGAAACAATGTGGTAGGTAACAATTAAACTATAATTATGATGCTCGTAATCATTTTGACCATTTAAAATGGCATTTTTATGTCATTTATAAATTATAACCATGAAACTATTATTTAAGGAATGAAAACCAACCTTCAAATGCAAACCTTGGAATGTGGTAAGTGGTGTTGTATTTGAGGTGGTGGGTGTCTGAGAAGTTCTCGGTGGTGGAGAGAGTGCCAAACCAACCTTCAAATGCAAACCTTGGAATTGTCGGAGAAGAAGGTTGGGAGGGGAGAGAGCATCAACAGAATGGTCGTTGTAGGGCTTTATTCAACTTTCATAAATGGTCCATGTTCTTTATTGGTTTTAATATTTTTGGTAAGAAAAAATATAAAATCAGAAAAAAATAGTTACAGGGGTATTTTAGTCATTTCATATGCAACTAACAAAATATAATTGGTGGTGTTAAAGGATAGGACCAAATCTGAAATCGATGCCTTCAATAGGGACCACCAGTGAAAAAAAAACAAAAACTTGGACTAAAACTGTAAAAAGTTACCAATCACGGTTACCAAAAATGTAATTTACACAAAAATTAATAAATCAAATCATGGATCTTACTTTAAAGAAAATATAAAATTAAAACAATGCGTTTTTTGAATTGAAAGAAAAATCATATGAGAAAAGACGTGTTAAAAGGTGAATAGTTAGTTGAATGTGGAATATCAACTTTCCATTTTGGATACAAACCATCGCACAGAAGTTATCACGGATTTGAGTAAAAATTTATTCCTTGAGCTACGAAGGTAAAAGTCAAAGTTTTTGCCAATAAATTAAAAGTCAAAGTTTTTCCTAATAAATCAAAGTTTCATAGTCATTACCATTTATTTTGTTTCATGGAGTATTAAATTGTAGGAAATTGCTAAAAGCTCTCTAATGGTAATTTATGTTTGTTAAATCTTAGGTAAAAAATATTATGTCGGCGGTATATCAGTTATTTTCGTTTTTATTTTATGGTAAAAACATCTTATAACCATGTAAATGATTATATTTCTATCCAACATCATCCCACACCTTCAGTTTGAACCTATCTTTTTAGCCTTGCCGCAAGATAATTGTAAGAATGTTGTGAAAAAAAATTGAAATGGTATTTTTAGGGTTTTATTTTTTAAATTGGGGGGAGGAGGGGGCGGTTGGAACAGACACTCCAAATTGGGGTACTTTTCTATGGTACCAAAGCACCAGGGTGGATTTGAGATATTTGGATGGATTTGCAAGAATTGAAAATTGAATTTCATTCTAACTAGTGGGGTCCCGTGCTCCGCACGGGTTCCGGTGCAACAGTGCTTTGAGGGACAAATTTTCACAAAAAAACTTAATACGCAAACTTACCACGAAATCATTGCCAGTATATCCAGCCAGTGCAGTAAGTGCAATAGAACTTGTCCTCATTCCTTCTCTGTTGCAAATATATTTAAGACTAAACATTCAACAATAAATTAGTTGCATTTAATTAATTTATTACCATTTAATTAATAAGTCTAGATAAATCATCACCTGCTGACAATGCGATTTACTGTTGGCTGAACAAATACATGAACCCTGTAAAATAACTTAGTAGTCAATATTTTAAATTAAATTGGTGTTGACTTATGCATAATAATAGCAAAATAATAAAAGTGAAATACTGAGTTGAAAGAACTGCAACATCACCCTCTTTAAATTTCCATCTAGAATCATTTTTGGTAAAAGTACCACATCATACCATCCTGTAACCACACATAAATTTAATAACAATTATAAAAAAGAATCAGGTATATATTTATATATAGTGAATATAATATAATACCTCGTTCTCGCCTCTCAAAAACAAAATTTGAATTTGAATTTTCACCCAATATACGTGGTCTTTGCGAGAACCGTCTGAATCACTACATGCAGACCATTGTATGTGAATTCTTAGATGAAGTTTCAGTTAATTCCTCTCAAGTACTATAGAGTTCTGCACGACATTCTTCAAAAAGTAAAGGCTGAAAAACACGAAGATATTCTTCATCAATAGATTCAAAGCTTCCTGGGAGACGTTGTAGATCTGTTTCCCCTGAATATCCAAAAAAAATCTGAACTTTTTTATTAATAGAAAGCGCGTGTCAAGAAACTAAACATGGAAACCTTTCTAAATTGAGAAACCATGTAATTTTTGTGATAATGGTGTCACACCGAACCACATGAAGCTGTAGGTATCCCGTTTTTGCTATGCGTGGGCCTGGGCAATACATACATTACCATTTATCCAATAATTAATACCATCACATTTCTTGCTATTTTACTAATTATGAATTGCCAAAAGGATGCTCATTTATAACCAAGAAAAACGTTTATTAAACAATGGTATATGTAATGTAGAACCAATGGTATGAATCTTGATGTTAATCATTTAATAATCAATCCAATATTTCATAGTTTTCAATTAAATATTAGGATAAAGTATTTATTAGTTATATATTTATGTTTTTTATTATGTTAGTTTTAATTTTTTATGAAATATAATCAAATTATATGATATAAATTAATAACATTTGTGACTTTATAGGTAACAGGTTGGTGTCTGAATACATTAAGCCATTTTTTTTGCTTGGACGATTAAGTTATTTTGTATAAATTAAACCAAAAAGAAACAACGACATATAGCTGTCCACATTAAGTGGTTAACCCACTAAGCTCATTAAATTAAACAGAAACCGCCCCTAAATCAACTTACAAAATTAGGTCATCACCGAGATGCATCCGTATATTTTCATATAATATAAAATTGCATTTCCTACAGGAATGAAATGAATTTTTCATATAATATTTTTTATATTATATGTAAAAGCAACATCCAGTTTTATCTTCGTTTTATACATGATTACTATAATTAATGAATTTTCAATTACAAAAACTAAAAAAAAAGAGAAGAAACTATAATGAGGGCTCATTAAAATCAAAATAAGATTATTATGCTAATATAATAATACTTACCAATGGCATAAAGAGGAGTTTTAGTATCTTTAAATCTACGAAAAGTTCCTTGTGCAGCTAATGCTAATACAATTGCAGGAGCACCAAATGCCCTTATTGAAGTAAATTGCTCAGCTGGCACTCTCATTGGTGAATCCTGAAAAAAAAAGAATACCAAATATACCCTTTTTCAATTTCAATGTAAACAAATGACAAGTTAAAAGAATATGATGAATAAGTGTGTAAATAGCTGTAAAGGACGTACAACAGGTATACCCATGGTGTTCAATAGTAATCCAGAACCAAAAAACAGTGCAATGGTTTCCATAATGCCAAAAGGAGAAGCTAGGGCTAAAGAAGTTGAAACTGATGGATTCTAGCAGTAAAAACATATGGGCAAGTTACACTTTTGGTCCCCAGTTCTTTCAAATTTGGTTCCAAAAAATTCTATTGCAATTTTAGTCTTTACTTGAGGTTCATGCAATGTTTTAGTTCTAACTGTAGCTCTGTAATTAGAAAAACTACCCAATTATAGTTATGAATATTCCTACGACATTGGTATAATTGGGTAAATTGTTCAAAGTACTTATAATAGAATGAAATGAAAGTAGGATGCTATAATATAGAAATGGATGAAAGTATGTTGCTCTTTTTGAATATAACCAAAAATTATCTAAACAAAAACAGGATATTAAGTGACCTAAAGAAAATGGTTCACATCAACACCGGAACCAAAACTACAGTAGTGGTAGTTATTCTTTTCCTCGTGAATACCTTTTGACGAAATTGCAACTTGGTTTATTACGAAACAAAAAATGAAAAAAAAAGGAGTGGTTGACATAAACATGATCAAAATGGAGTTCTAGAAATGAATACCTGCATAAGGTCTAAATATCATGATCAAAAAGCCGAAGAAGCCAAAAACTCAATATTTTCGGGACGTCCACATAATGGACAATGAGATAACTTTATTTTTGTCGTATTTTCATCTAAATTTTGGACGGAATTGCCCTCGTAAGCCATAGGAGGCATGTTTCCGGTTCGTAATCCACATAACCTACATAAACATCAAACATGGGCAAAATAGTCAAATATCATGTACTCAATATTTAACAACTCGTCCCACATGGATAAAAGTGAGAATTGTGGGGCCCTTTTAAAGCCTTTAAGTTGTGGGATATTATGTAACTTTGGGCTTGTGGTCCTAAAAATATGGCAAATTACAAAAAAGAAAAAAGAAAAAACATTATATTTTGGGTGAATTTACGGTTTAGCCACTAATACATTAATTTTTCCAATCAAACTGTGTAAGAGTAAAGACATTTTTGTAATTTCCCTTTTTTGCAGTTTAACCACTTCAATTTTATTTTATCCAATCATACCATAAAAGTTTGAAACAATTTTCCAATTCAACAAATTTTACCCGATATAACATAACAACTTGAAATAATTAAAACTACCGATGCAACCCGATATAACAAAATTATCTGTGAAACTTGATATAATAATCAAATTTTGGTATGATTGGAAAATTTTTAATATTAGTGGTTAACCTGCAAAACTATCCAGAATATAATGATTTTTTTTTCTAATTTGCCCTTATAAGTATGTCGAATGTTGTATATATTATCAATAAAAAGATTTCAAACCTTTCTAAAACCTCGTCTTCATTGAAGGATTTCACAAAAGAAAGCGCGGTCTCAATTCCAATCCCTTGTACGCCTTTGGAATCATGATCATTTCCAACCAAAAGAGCAATTGCTATTAAATATTTCCGTAATAAAAACTAAACAATTTTTTTTGTTATACTTAAGGTTTTAATTTGTATTTATTTCAATGTATGTGTAATGGGGGTATTTTAGTCTTTTATCAAAAAAGGAACAATGGAACAGAATTCCTTTCGGCCACCTATAGGACTGGTAAAATGAATGGACTTTGAAAGAATCTGAAAGAATTGAATTTTGTCCATTTGACAACCAAACACACCATGGAATGGAATATCGAATTCCAGTTCCATCTAATTCCACCAAAATTAACAAACCACAGTTTTTACCTTTCGAATTGAAAGTTGCAGCCAAAACCGCAAGCTCGAGAGTCACGAACAACGTAATCAAATCTGCAAAACACAAAAAGAAAATAAGAGTTGATTTTTCTGATGTATTCATAATCATTAAATTATAAACAATAACTTGAATTTTTTTATTCATGGTAATAGCAAATAACGCACTTATCAACATCTATACCATTTCGACCATTTGCAACAACGTCATATAAGAAAAGCTTCTCTTTTGAACTTTGCATAAGTAAAAAAGTAGGTGAAAAGTGGAAAAGAAGGATCAGAAACTTATATAGAGACAAATAAGCTATCGGTTACTTACCTTTATAGGGGATTTAAGCAATTATCATCTCCTGTAAATTATAAAACATATAAATTATGAAGATTCAAAAGCCAAATGCGAAATTTCATCTACCGGTGAAGTCGCCAATGTCGCTTCCTCAATTCTATCGCCGTCCATCGTTCTCACTTCCGAAACACACACAAACAGATGGTGAGAATTCGTTGTTTGGTACAATGGTGTAAACCCTAAATCGCAAATCCAAAACAAAAACAAAAAACGATTTTGTAAATAGAGTCGTAAAGGAAAACCCCCATTAACATAATCCCATGAAAGCTTTCTCGGCCCGTCTCCCTAGTAGACGATGAAGAAGAAAACGCAAAATCAAAGGGAGAAGAATCGGAAATATGTGAGCACCTGGAACCGAGAGTTCGTCAGACAAGCAGTCGACGGGATAGAGCGCCGGAGAAGACGATGAAGGAGAAAAGAGATTGACGCGTAATCCAGCAAGTTGCAGAGTAAATGATAGGTGAGGGGCTGACTGTGGGAAAGGAAAGCGGTGGAGAGAAAAACGTAGAACCCAAAAAAACCGACCCGAAACCCAGATCCGCATGACACAATCCGGAAAAAAAAAACGTACATAAGGTTGCACAAATTCACGGCAATTAATATATAGATAAATATTTTATTTCTTTTATTCAAATATGATATATGATTTTAAATTCAATGGTTTTTTTAAAACCTTAGAAATTAGAATGATTATAAAGTTTTCTACATCATATGAAATTCTAGTTTCAAATTTTAGAAAAATTTATGACTCTTTTGTAGACATAGTCGATTTTTAATATGTTTTTCATACTCATAAAGATGAGGAAGTCCATCTCCCTTAATCCTTCCAACTCACATGTTATATCAGCTTTTTGCTATTATCTCACTTCCATCTTTTATCAATCCACACCATTGGTAATCCATATTTCCCAACTCACCCAACCCTCAATGTCACATTAGATTTTCTATGTTAAAATTAATTAAATAAAACCAAAATTAGAAAATAACATTACATTGAATTAAAATTAAAATGCAGACAAGTACAAACTAAATATAAATTCCTAAAAAGAAAAATAAAATCCTAACAAAAAATAAAACACTAAAACGATAAATAAAATCCTAAAAAAATCTACAACTCCTAACCATTGCATTCCTTTCTTCCAAGCATGGTAGTCCTGCTTCGCTTGCACTTCTTCTTTTATTATTGTCTGTGAGAAGAGATATTTTTCCACGATGGTCATCATTTCCTCCTGTCGTGATGATGTGCCAACCAGTTTCTTTCTTTTTCTTTATCGTGGTTGTGTTGATGGTTGTGGTACCTCATCATTGATGTCATCAGCATCGACATTGTGAGTTGGATAATATGCATTGGAATTGGAGGTGGCGTAGTTGTTGGACTTAGATTTCTTGCTCCGTTTGGAGGAGTGATGGGGGCATTCATACCCATTACCTCGACTGTGAGCCATTTGGGATGGTCTTTCAAAATTTCTCATGCCCCCAGATGTGCAAACCCGCCACAAACGATTTCCGAAACTCATTTTGCGTTGACTCTAGAACACCAACATCCCATCTCCTACTGGCATGCATGTTGCATTTATTGTCGTAAATGTAGTTGACTTGTTGACCTTCTTCTGGAAATCCTTCCATTTGGAGTTAGCTTGATGCCTTGATATATCGGTCCCACCAAGTTGCGTGTTGAAATGTGTCAACACATGCTCCCAAAAGGACATGTGGCGTTGATAGTTGCCAAGTTCTTCATTGTTAGAAACACTAATGGACGTCTTTGCTAAGGCAACTTCCTCTTTCTGACTCCATTGACGACGTTTCAACCTAGTGAGAAAAGTTTGTTTCTAGGAGGTGAAGGGAGGCGATTGGTCATTTTTCTGTGTTTCTTGGACTTCTTTGTTTGATTCGGTACCTCGGGTTTCGGAGAGTGAAAGGGTATCATCGATTGACTCGTCGTCCCATTGGTTACGAAAATGGGATGTGTCTGGGACATAACATTGAGAGGGGTTCACTTGGCCAGGACTTTGTTGGTATTGTGGAAATTGTCGGTAGTCTTAGGAAAGTGAAAATTGGTTATAGTTTTGTTGGAGCGGCATTTGTTGGTATTGAGGATGTTGGTGGTATTGTGGATAATAAGGCGATGGGGTTGGAGGACATTCGAATTGCCTTCATCCTAAAGGTTATTTGATTTCGACGAACCTCTTCTTTTTTATTTTTCGCAGCTTGAATCCATTTGAAAAAGAAGTTTTTTTAGGAAATGATATGCAGAGAAATTGAATGAATGAATGAATGTGTGATGTTTGAAGAGGTGGAGGGGTATTTATAGGGATTTGAGAGGGGGTGTAAAATAAATTTTGGAATTAAAAGAAAATTTAAGGGTGCGTTTAGTTGCTGAAAACTGCTCCGTTTTCCGGAAAAATTTTCCAAGAAAAATGAGAATTCTGAAAACGCGTTTAGTTCGGTAATTTTTCTAAAGTTTTCCAAGAAAATGAAATTTTTTCCAAAATTACAAAGAATTTGGAAAATTTTGGAAAACCCAAAATTATTGTTTTCTGAATTTTTCTATTTCCAATATTGTTCTAAAATATAATAAAAACAAGCACACACACACTCACCTACACCCCATAATTACAACTACACCCACCCTACCCTCTACCCATCCCACCTCGCCCCACCCAAAGAACAAAGTTATGTCTATAAGAAATATACGACAATTGTAGTCAAGGGTGGATGTAACACTCCAAACCCAAGCCAAATGTTTTCGTATTAAGGTGTTAAATTTTTATTTATAATATTATTAGACAGAGAACTAAATTTCAATAAAAAAACCTTTTGGGAATATTATAAATTTTATAACTAATTACCAATTTAGCACTTAATGGATGAAAAATGAAATGTTGGAAGGAGGAGGGTCGGTTTAGACAATAACAAAAAAAAACGTTAGAAATTAAACCTTAAAACCATAATTTTGTTTTCTAATTACTTGATAGGTAATCAAATTTTAAAAAAAAAAAAAAAAAAAAAGTATAGGTCAAGATTGGTCGAGTTTACCAAGTTAACCCAGTTGACTAAGTAAATAGCAAAGAAGATGACATTTGTCATCAGTTTGACTCGGTAGCAAGTTAAGCGTTGTCCTAGACCTAATTTTAAATAAAAAGAAATGTGGAGGCTTAAAAACACAATTTGGGGATTTTCTTCTGAAAACAAAGGTGAGTACTTTGGCTTAAAAACAATCACTTCTTGGGGCCACCTATCATAATACTATATTTGTTTAAACATGTTTATGTTTGTGATGAGATCCAATGCATTCAGCGCCCAGTGACCCACATTAGAAATTAATAACCGCATTCCTCGTTACATTTTAATAACAAAACTACACTAAAAACCAGTATTTGAAAAGAAAGATATTACATGATATAAAATCGAAAAAAACTTGCGAAAATGTGGGGTCTCAACGTTTTGAGAATTGTGGGGCTTTTCGGGCTTTATGGAGACCGGCTTTCTTCCTTTCAACTGTTCTTGCATCTCTAGTGAGGAGGCCTTCTTTTCTAAGAGGCTTTCTATGATCCTCACTTACTTTTAAGAGTGCACGTGCAATCCCAAGGGAAATTGCTTGTGCCTGCCCCGATAGACCACCTCCATGTGCCTTCACAAACACATCGTAACTTGTCTCGTATCCCAATGTTGCCAATGGGACTTTGATGTATTGAAGCCATAGTGGATTTCCTTGAAGATATTCCTGTATTTGTAACATTGGAAATGTGGAGAGAGACACAAGGGTAAAATGGTCATTTACTTTAATATCTTTTAAACATCATGTTGACAGACACAAGGGTAAAATGGTCATTTGCTTCAATATCTTTTAAACGTCATGTTAACAGACACGAGGGTAAAATGGCCATTTACTTGGATATCTTTTAAACGTCATGTTAGCAGACACAAGGGTAAAATGGTCATTTGTTCGAATATTTTTTTAAACGTGGCACAAGGGTAAAATGGTCATTTGCTCGAATATCTTTTAAATGTTATATTAATAGACATAAGGGTAAAATGGTCATTTACTTGAATATTCCGGTATAACATCGGAAATGTTATAATATAAACTTTTGGGATAATGAGTTATAAATGTCATGTCTATCTTCAAGATTATAGTCACCATGAGTATACCATCAAACTAAGACTGACAAGGGTAAAATGGTCATTTACTCTAATTTAGATGGTTCATTCAGTCAGAAACAATGAGCTCATTATTAGAAATAATGACTTAGTATTACATCATAGACAACACTTGGTGGGAAAAGGAAAATAAACAACTGGGACAAAGTTTTCCGGTAAGAAAACATTCAACATATGAGTTCATTATTAGAATCTTAGAAAAGCAAAGCCCAATCTTTAAGCAATTATTAGAACAGGTTTTGGGAATTTAAAATGCAGTCTTTGTTATAACAAATAAACAAAGGGGAGTTTCATCATACATATTGATATCATCAAGAACTTCCTCCTATAGATGAAAATCACAACCTCTGATATCACATTTGGTTATGTCATGTATACTTGAGTAATCTTCAGTAAGACACCAAATGAAAGAATTTTTGACCAATTTAAGATACCATTAGTTTAGTTGCAATGATGCATTTATGATGCCAGATGAGTAAACCTTTAAGAAAAGTGTTGCAATTTTCATGATTCATAAAAAAAAAAAAAAAAGAAGAGTTATTGTTTATCAAATTAACAGCGATATCATACCACTTAAAGTATTTGTTATGGACTCTGATGAAATTGCGAATCTTTTAAGAAAATTTTGATTTTGTATCAATTCGGATTTTAAGACCAATCATACACACACAAAATATTGCTAAATAAACTCAACAAAAACCAAATTATAGCATAAGCGATTCTTATAGATAAGTCGAATGAAGTACAGCAATTGAATCAAATGAAAGTACCTTCGCATCACGGTAATTTATTATAAATTTCCCAGTCCCTTCCTGAATGACAACCCGGGCAATGGCACATTTCCGGCGACCGGTGCCGATAAGCGTCTGTGCTGCGAAGCCACCGGGGAGTCTCGACTTGACATACTTCTCGATATTCGAGGTCTCCAAATCGGCGGTGAGAGGCTCAGCGGCGGCAGTGGCGAGTACGGTAAGAGATTGGGGTTTGGTTTTGGAAAACTGAAGTGATTTTGAGGAGGGAGCGAGAGAGATTGAGTAGGGCTTTTGAGAAACTTGTGAGGAGAAAGACAAAGAAGAGAAGGAAGAGGCAAGCGTAGAGATGGACATCGCCATTTTTGGAGTGTTGATGTCTCTAGTTTCAGGGACGAAGGAAGATGGGGTTGAAGAGTTTATGAGGGTGGATAGCGCAATAGAGGATAACGTAATTTTGTTTGTCCAAAATGCCCCTTCGTTACCAAAGATTGTATAATACTTCGACAAAATACAAACCAAATTTTACAATTTTCTTAATATAGTTACTTAATTTTTTTCTATTAAGTGTAGTAGGGCTGTCTATGGATGGTTAATCGAACCGAATTCATATTTCGGAAAGTCAATCAGAACGACTGGTTAGTTAATTTTGTGAACTTAAAACTAAATCGAAAAACTCGGTTAATCGGCTTTCGGTTAACCTATTTTTCTGGTTAGGTTAAGTGGTTAACCTATTAACCGTCTACGAATTAAGAAATAAAAAAATTCTTAATTAATTTTCAAAATAACGACAGTCTAATAGAAAAATGAATATAAGTTTAAAGTTCAAACAAACATCATAAAAAATAACTACAAAAAGGAAATAGCGTCATCTAACACCACGAAAGTTTCTTCGAGAGTTATACGGAATATTGTGAAGGATAAGAATGTGGTAGAACGAGAGTTACAGGGGTTATTATGAAGGATATTTTTTTTTAAAACGACAATCTAACCTACTCCTACTTCTAATTTAGACCTTAATATCACCTATGTCTCAACGAGACTTGAACCCTCGACCTCAAGTTGGAAGGGCAACACCTGGTACCGCTGGGCTAGAAGCCCTTTGGCTATTATGAAGGATAAATGACGACTAATATGTTATATGGAATATTATAAATGATACCCGACAATCAATATATATTTGATATCGTAAATTGGTGATCAGATAATCATAACTTTGGATGAATATTAAAACATGAGATAAACGTTTTTGTTTAAATTCAATCATTGTATTATTTAATAATAAAATTCTGATATGCTACGATTATTTTTTCTTTTGAAATTATATTCCGTTGTAATTTGTGCTTCTTATATTGGGTCAAATATTATTATATTAAGACAATAAAAAAATTCAGTTTTTCAGTTAACCATCCATGGTAAATACATGAATCGTTACCGAACCTAAAAACCGAAAATTTTAGCAGTTTGGTTAACTAAACCGGAAAAAATAAAAAAACTGGTTCGGTTAACCTAAATCATAGCTCACTAATTAAAAAATATGAGAAATTTTTGTAGTAGATAATGCAAAAGGATGATGAAAATGTTTTCTAATTGTACAAGCATGAAAATTGGAAGTTTATTTGAAGTACTAGAAATAAAATACGAGGACTGCAAGAACTAGAGAACGAAAGACTTAGGGTGCCCTAATTGACGATGCCAACAAGAAGATACATCGCAGCTAGAACTGTGACCGAGAGTGATGAAGTGGAGGAAGCAAGAATCAATTACAAGTCAGCAACACTATCGTATAATTGGAGGAATGTGCCCGATTTAAAATCTTCTATAAAAAACCAAAATAGTCAAACTCAATAAAAGTAAAATTATCAATTGTAGTTTATGAACCAACACATGGTTTTTAACCATATGATTTGACACAATAACATCTTTTAAAACAATTTTATATTTCATATGAGGAAAAATGGTATGACTAATGTGAATAATCAGTAGAACCACATCATTACCAACCATGAAAGATACAAAATTACATTATGTTAAATAAAACATATTACCTTGGTTGAAGTATATGTGTGAGCTTACATGGGGTTCCATATAGTAGTTATTATCTTGTGGCTGTTGACCCATAAATGACAAGTAATAAGCTTGTCCATATCCTAGATTCCTAGTATTCTTACTTCTTGTTTTTTATGCACGTTTGGAGTACCTACAAAAGAGTTAGATTTTTTATTTCAATCACAGACTCGAGTTCTGATTTCAATCACAGACTCGAGTTCTAAATTTCAATCATGATTTCTGATTTTTCAGTTTCTGGTAATCCGATTTCAGTTTCAAATTTCAATCCCGATTCCTAGTTTCCAACAGTTACAAGTTCATGATTTTGATTTCAGTAAGCAACTCTTCCTGATATTGTTTGTTAATTGTTATTGATTTTATATTATAGTAATATAGTTCCTGATTTCAATTCCTTCCTGATTTGTTTTGTAGATTTGGTGTTCCGAGTTCAGATTTTGTCACTGATTTTGCACAAGCAGACTTCTACTCATCGAGAAACCAAAATCAGGTGTATTCTTTTCTTTAACTATAAACTATATAGTGAAAAATGTTTCCTAAAAAGCATTTATCCGGAAGTGAAAAAAGGAAAAAACGAAAAATTGTTGATTCACTTATACAATCTCAAAAAAGTTCCATGGATAAGTTTTTAAAACCATTGAATGAAGAAAATACAAGTGTAAATGAAGAAAATACTGATTTAAATGAAGACAATACAAATGTAAATGAAGAAAATACTAATTTAAACGAAGAAAATACAAATGTGAATGAAGAAAATGCTAATTTAGATGAAGAAAATGCAAATTTGAATGAAAAAGATACAAATATAAATGAAGATTTAGATATTTTTGACCCTACAAATTGGGATTTGCTTGATTCTAAATCAAGAGACATTCTAATTGAAAAAGGGCCTAAAAAGGAGATGAATCTAGTATTTCCTAAAGATAAATTTTCTAGACATTTTTCTTATGCATTTTACACTAGAAAGTTAAATAATGGAGAGGCAAGTGATCGGAAATGGTTGGTTTACTCAAAAATTTTGGATAAAGTTTTTTGTTTTTGTTGTAAACTTTTTAAATCTACTTATCAAAAAGGTTATTTAACAAATGAAGGATATAATGATTGGAAACATCTTAGTGGGAGACTTAAAGAACATGAAAATAGTAATGAACATATTGTTTGTATGGACAAGTGGAATGAAGCAAAACTAAGATTAGAAGTATTAAAGCTATTCGATTTCAAGCTCCTCAAATAAGATTAGCTTTGCAAGAACTAAAAAAATCATGTGATGACCCAAAATCAAAAAGTGAAGCTAAATGGTTACTTAAAGCTTTTGAGAAATTTGAATTTTTATTTGGTATGGTTATTTGGTATGAAATTTTATTTGCTATTAATATAGTAAGTAAAAAGTTACAATCCAAATCTGTTTGTATTGATTCTACTATTAACCAAATAGAAAACATGATGACATTTTTTAACAATTATAGAAATGAAGGTTTTGTTTCAAGTATGAATATTGCTAAAAGTGTTGCAATTGATATGGGTGTGGAACCAACATTTCCTAAAAAACGCCGTATTATTAGAAAAAAATAATTTGATGAAAGTGATCATGAAGAAGAAACTCAATCAGCTGAAGAGTATTTTAAGGTTAACTATTTTTTGGTTGTTGTGGATATGGCAATTGTTTCATTAAACAATAGATTTGAACAATTAAAGACATTTGAAAGTATTTTTGGATTTTTATACGATTCAAAGAAATTAAAGTCTTTAAATGAAAGTGAACTTAAAGAAAGTTGTACAAAGTTTGCTACTACTTTTTCTAATGATAATGAGTCCGATGTAGATTCAAATGAACTATTTTCTGAATTAAGAGTTTTGCAAATGTCTTTACCTAATAATATAATGCCGGCAATTGAAATTTTGGACTTTGTTAAAATTGCCGATTGTTACCCAAATGTTTTTATTGCATATAGAATCTTATTAACTATTCCTGTTACTGTTGCATCTGCAGAAAGAAGTTTTTCAAAGCTGAAGTTATTGAAGAATTACCTAAGGTCAACAATGTCACAAGAAAGGTTGAACGGCTTGGCAATATTATGCATTGAAAAAGATATGCTAGACAAAATTGATCTTGACACAGTTATCAATGATTTTGCATCCAAAAAAGCTAGAAGAAGTGTTTTTATTTAAAGTAGTTGTTTTTGTAAACTTTGCGACTTGCGGATATAATTTTGATTTTAGTAATATGAGTACTTTTTTGAATTTTTTTTGTATTTGTTACTTTGAGGGGGCCCATTTATTTCTTCTCGCCCCAGGCCCAAAATATGTTTGGAACGGCCCTGGGTGTATCCACTAAGACCCCCCACTTTAGAAGTGCCATTAGCATTGGTAGGGTTTTTGTTCCACTTATTTTTCGATTTCCCAAATTTTTAGAAAGACAAAGATGAATCATGACTATATTTGGAATTTTCTTCACGAGATTCATGTTACAAAAGCATATTTTTGGCTTCAAGGGAAAAGTTTAGCGTTAGTTATGACATCAAATGATACAACGGAGGTTATTAACAGAGGATTTACATGACAATTTCAACATCATTTATGAGAGAATCGACATTGGCTAAAATTTGACATTATAACAATATTTAGTAATGGAATTTGTGCCTTTTTGATTGATCTTATACTTGCAACACATGGGCTACCAACTTTCTTGGTTCAATTGGTAATATGTTAGTTGGTTTTGTTTGGTACAAATCAGACAACCCTAATGTTTAACAATCTTAAAAAAGCAATATAAGGAATATATCTCAATGCAAGAAATTTGAAAGAAAATAGATCTTCCCATCAAGGTTAAAAGATTCTTTGCGGTAGACATGATTAAAAAACACAAGTAGTCAACAATTTAAACTAAAAGCCTTAAAACTAAAGGTTTAAAGTCACATGATTGGTAGTAAATCATGGATCGAGGTAGATGATTTCAGCATGCACAGAAGATCGCCTAAACCTTAGCAATTCTTTAAGCAACTCCCAACCACCATCTTGAGAAGCAGGCTTAACAGTCATTCTTTCAAGTATAGGCGAATTTGCAAGCAAAAAGTTTATAAAATTCAGCTCTCGAGGTACCCCAAAAATGCCCGCAATTTTCACAAACCGTAACTGGTTAAAAACACAATTATGGTAATCTTCTTCCATTAAGTTCTTTGTAGCTGCTCTTGGAGCAGGCTGTTCATCTGGCCGTGCCTACACAATATGTTCAAAAAATATAATTAACAAATTCCCATCTTTGTTGCCAGGTCAGCAATGTGAAAGAAACTCACCAACATCTCGAGTTCTAGAAGGTTGGGTGAACTTCTTAGAATGCAAAGGGCTGCAAGACACTCGTCCATGTCGTTGAAATTTATACGTAGTGAAAGATAGTTTAGTTCCATACAAGGAGTAGGCAACCTTCTTGGCACCATATCAACCGCCAAAAACTAGAAACAAATACGAGGAAAATGACGAAAATACCCCTAATTAGTATTGTAACTTGTTAGATTCCTTCCGTTATCTAGTAGTTTGAAGAGAAAATTAGGCCCCATTTGTTACACAAGATATGACAACACAAATTAGGTTGTACTGCGTTTTGCCTGCACCAGAAAACTAATGTCAATGAGACAAAAATTGAATTTTTTTTGTCCCACTCAAAAAGGTGGGACAAAAAAGATAACTTTTGTCTCATTGCTACTTATTTGGTCCCACCCAAAAAGCGTGAGCACGTATATCACCTTTTTGGGTGGGACAAAAAGGTATAACTTTTGTCCCATTGATATGAGTCACTGTACAAACATAGTACAACCTGTTATGTCTTGTCCTGTTATAACTGACGGAGCATTAATGGCTTTTACCTTCAAAAAGAAACTTTGAACTTCAAGTCTTTGAATATTCGGCAAGGAAGCGAAAAACTTGGTCAACTTGCTCGTGGTTCCAAGAGTCAACTCATGATCATTACCAATATTGACATACAACCCAATGGAAACGGTAGAAAGATGAAAAGTATTTTCAAACACAACATCTTCAAAAACACCTCCAATGTCAAAAAACGTAAGTTTAGGAGCATGAATCTTAAGATTTGCAAATCCCTCAAAGTTCATCAAAGTCAACCTCTCAAGTAACGGACACCTATATATCAAATCCTCAAAAACATCTTGATCCATTGTGATATGTTGAAGATCAAGACTAGTCAAGATCTTAAACCCATTAAACCCTAATGGCGGTTTCAACAAACAGTTGAATAGCTCCAAATGAGATAACTTGTCACACAAGTATAAAGAAGATGGTAGCTTGTACCGTTGACCTTTCCATATCTCCAGTATAAATTCTTTGACCGAACCTCGTGAAAGAAAAAGAATCCATCTATCAATATCACAAACACCTTGAAGGTCGCGATGTGAAAGCTTGAATTTGTGGATTAGACCGTTGTGAAGTAAGAGGACATGGTCAACGATTTTGACCATTTTGTTTTTTATGATTGTTGGATCTTGAGAAGAGACTAGAACGGATTGGTTATCGAATACAAGACTTGTGAGATTTACCCATTTGTATCTCCACTTACTTGATAATATGCTTGTTCTTACTGCATCTCTTAGGGTTAAAAGGGACAAGATTTTGTCTATAATGTGTCCTGGTAAGTTGCTGATTCTGTCAACCTCTGTTTCCATTTGACAAGGAACTTTGGGTTGTTCTCTTGGCTTCTGAAAATGGTGTACAAGAGTTGTTAATTTATCATGATACTAATAAGTTGCAAAAGGGAGACATAACTTACCATACTACTCATGAGGGGATGTGAATGAAGTTGATTGTGCAGTTGAAGAAGATTTTTGAATCATCGCTACTTGGTTTTAGCCATTTTCCGTAGGCGAAACTTTGATCTACAGAAAATTGAAAAACGTAATTAGCAGTCGGTAACTGGGAAGATCAAACCCTAATGTGGCAACATAGAGACATTTTAGAGAAACGAGCCAGTTGATGTAAATCAAATTCGTTATTATGCAACAACAAAGGTACACCTAACATCAGTAATTCGAAATACGATCAAAGAAATTACGGGTGTTGTACGAAAACCCTTTGACCTATAAAGTAATCAGAGCTCCCTTCGTTCCAAAATTAAACGAGAACCATACAAAATGCGCTTCGATTTTTTAAGTAAAAAACCCTAGCACCCTTCATACACAGAATTGACACATTTTGTCGCAGATTTCACGCCATCAGTGTTGAAGTGTTGAATGTAGTTTGCAAATTTCCATCGAAACTCCTAGAAGTCCTATTAATCCAAACATGCGTTTCTTGAAAGTAAATCCGATGATGATACTAAAGCGTAACGCCCGCACACACAAACACACAACAACTATAATGGCTAACAACTAGCAAATTTTAACAATTTAGATTGTTAGGAGAAAGAATAAAAAGGAAAAGCGTCTAAATTACATGTGTAGAAGGTCAGAATCTTGTTCGTCGGTGATCGGCTTGATTAATCGTTGCAGAAATGGGTAGAAAGGTGAATTATAGAGGCAACAGGAAGATAGGAAATGATATTTGGGATTGAGGAAGATTGGCCTGCAACCTATAAACTTTGGAGGGTACGCTACTGGGGCCGGTGTTAAGCACGACAACGACCTCTCAGTTAGGCTGGTGTGAGCATGTGAGTTGCGGTGGCAACACTTTGACGTCAAATTTAGAAGTGTTTACAAATTGAAACCTAATTTAAATCGAGTAAAATACAAAAAGTCGGAAACCAAGAAATTGAGGGTTTGTTTTTTTTGGTTTATAGTTTATACATAAGATTTTGAGTAAATTACATATTTGGTCCTGTGGTTTTGATGATTATAACACATTTAGTTCAAAATAGTAACGTTTATTACAAGTTTTGTTCCTATTTCAAGCTAAGTTAATAGGTTTGGTCTTCCATCGTTTTTTTTCTACTGTTAACATCCCTCATGTGCAAGTGACATGTGGACATTTATATCATTTTGCTCATTCTATTACTATTAACATCCCTCATGTGCAAGTGGCATGTGGACATTTATATCATTTTGTCCATTCTATTACTCAGTTGCTCTTCTCTCTTTGTTTGCCACTCTTCCATACCATCATGTACCATCACAACTGCTCGTATCTCTTTCTTTTCTCATATCTTTCTCACACCCATTACCAAATTTTGCGAATCCATTGTGGTTTCATTGTATATATTTAGTTATCTCATGGGGTATCGTACAAGCTCTTTATTAGGGGGCTACCAAATTTGATGGGTTGAGCTATTGAAGGTTTATTATTGTTTGTATGTTCTTTTCTTTGTTCTTGAAGAGCCCCTTGAGCATTAATTCACCAAAAAGGTCTGCGTGTATAAATTATAGTCATCATCAAACCCACATACAAGTTGTTTATCTTATAATCTCCTTTTTATCAACCCATTATGTAAAATGTTTCGTTCTCAGTCCTCCGGTCATGTGAACACTCATCAAAATCTAACGATGGAGTACATTTGCACACATATATTGCATGGAGATAACCAACAATTACTTTAATTACAGATTCACTCGACGAACTTTTGGTAGAGTGTAAAGAGATTATCTAAACAACTAATATATACATAATGCTCTTGTTTGGGACATGCTCAAGTAAAATAAATGACACACGTTCCACCCTCAGAAATAAGGTTGCATATTGGCGCTATGAATATACAGGAATTTCTATATACTTGTAGTATATGTTGAATCATGAATCTCTCTAACATATTAATGGAGTTAGTGATAAATCTTGGGGAGGTTGTTTATTGGGAGGAGATCTAGGTTCAAGCATATGTAAAAATATGTTGTAGTGTTATATATTCCATTATATGATCTTTCAAGTAAAATATTCAACAAGAGTCCTTATTGAGTTATGATTTTAATATGCTTAGAATGATGTTGTTCAATATACAAATAGGATCATTTGTGGGTTCTGATAACATTAGAATTAACTGAATACAAGTAAAGTAATCTTCTAAATATGTTCTTACACGCATGTAATGCCCTTAAGGGTCAATTAGATAATCATTTAATAGAAGTTCAATGTTTAGAAGTGTAATATATATATATATATATATATATATATATATATATATATATATATATATATATATATATATATATATATATATATATATATATATATATATATATATATATATATATATATATATATATATGACAACTAATCTCAATCCCCAAGTCAATCTTGAAGTCCAATTAACCAATAGCTAGGTTTGTTATCCACATAGCCCAATGCAAATTACTTATAGCTATCCCTTTGTGGGGTCACTATGGAATTCAAAGTTATCATGTCTAAAACTTGGTTATAGGAAACCACCCTAAGAACCATACAAAAGGGTAGCTAACCACCTTGTGTAAGTAAAGCTTATCTAGAAAGCATGCTTACAAATATGAAATTTGTCCTAAAACAGCTACCCGTGAGTGTCACACCAAGTGTTGACCCATCCTAAGTGAATGCACAAGTAATATGATCAAAGAAATTCAATTCAAAACAAAGTTTCTCATTTAAGAATATTTTTTTTTCAAAATTGAGTTTTCGTGAATTCATAAGCTACATATAGTATTCACATAACACATAATATATATATATAGATATATATATATATATATATATATATATATATATATATATATATATATATATATATATATATATATATATATATATATATATATACTATAACACTCGTGAATCCGAGCTAGATATTTAAGGATTAAGCATTATAATTACTTATTTATGAATAAATAAAATCCTAAAATACGATAATTATAATATTAAATTTATATTATAAGGGTTTATATAAATATTTAATAAATATCATAAAACTTTTAATAAAACTTTAATTAATATTATAAGAATTTAAATAATATTAATTAATATTACAAGGTTTAATTAATGTTTAAGATTAATTAAAAGAAGTGAATGACATATTATTTATTTAAAGGGTCTTAATTTTCATTAAAACAAACTTAAATGAAAGAAATAATGTATATAGGGGTCAATTGTACATTTAAGAACCTTATATGGGTGTTTTGACATTTTTAAAAGTACTTGGAATGTCAGCTTAATAAATTTAGGGTAGGTTCTGCCAAACCCAAAGTGTAGGGGCTAAAGTATAACCTTTACAACTTTCACACTTTTTAGCATTTTTAGTCTTTATCAGCCTTTCTTAACCATTTAATTGACTAATTAAGGGACTTAATCAATACCTAATCTAACATGCAACATCTAGTAACATCAATCTTCAATTCCTAAGTGATTGGATGGAGATTCTTCTTCATCTTTTGTATTAGCCAAGAGAGATAGAAGGAGAAAGGAGAGAGAAAGATAGAGAGAAGGAGAGAGAAAAATGATAGGAGAATGGAAGAAACAAAAGCAATGGTTGTAATTTAAACTCTCCTTATAACATGTATACGATAATTTATTAGCAATTTAAGGTTGATACTTATGCTTGTCTAATTGTTAAAACTCTTGAATTTCAAAAAGAGAAGAAGTCGAGATGGAGAGAGATATCGGGTAAGAGAGAGAACAAAAATATTTTTTTGGGTTTTGCTAATTGTTCTCACTCCCATAAAGTCCTTAATAACTTCTCTTAGTTGTATAATTAATTACTTAGACTTAGAAAGGCTTTGATCAAGGTTTTTTAAAGAAAACTTAGAGAGAGAGAGAGAGAGAGAGAGAGAGAGAAAGAAAGAAAGAAAGAGAACCGAGAAGAGAGAGTGGGAAGGAGAAATAACAACATGATTCATGGGATTTTGAATATAACTCCTTAGTTACTTTCAAGATGTGCTATCTTATGCTTAGAAGGTGGTATCATTTTTATAGTTGGTTTAATATTAATTTACTTGGATCACTAATATTTCGTCCAAACCATTCATTTTTGATTTATTTCTCTATATTTCTTATCCTTGTTTTAAGACTTTGTTCTTAAAATCTTTGGGATCTGCTATTATATATGTATTTTATATATATACACACACACATATATATATATATATATATATATATATATATATATATATATATATATATATATATATATATATATATATATATATATATATATATATATATATATATATATATATATATATATATATATATATATATATTGGTTCCTTGAATGTTGGATGTACACTCCTAATGAAGTTATACCTATTTGCTCTCTAATTTCCATATTTAAAGGAGAATTATAAAAGATGTAAAACTCTATTTATCCTCACAAAAATATTAGAAACTACTTATACTTACATACTTCAAATTGTAATATTTAGTGAGTGTTAGAAACTAGATTACATTGTGAGTGCTAGAGTGTGTGAGTTTTATGCCATTGTACCAAGACATGTTGTATAAGGTTTGGAGTGTAGAAACTAGATTACATTGTGAGTGTTAGAGTGTGTGAGTTTTATGCCATTGTACCAAGACATGGTTTGGAGTCCACCATCAAAGACTTATTATGTTCTATTGGATCAACCATTAGTGGTGTAACCGGTGGAGATAGTGTGATTCCATCAAAGTAGAATAAGCTCTCAGTGTAGATCCCAAATACTATACATACTTGTGTTTGGTTTGCTTTTTCTTTATATATACTTTCTTTTACTTATGTGTTTTTTTTCCTATCTTAGTAGTGTGGTTGTTTGGTTGATAATTTACGAGTTGTTCTAATTTGAAGTAGAAGACACTAATTTTTATAGAGTAAATTACACGAATGATCCCTGTGGTTTAGGGTAATTTGAATGCCTGGTCCCCAACTTTTCTTTGTAACGCGCGCGTTTGATCCTTACAGACATAAAAAGACTTATTTACCTTTAATAATTTATTTTTAATTTTTTTCATAATATTTTTTAATTTTTAATTGAAAAAAGAAAAAATATGACCACTCCCCGCCCATAATCAGATACATACACATTATCTCTCTCTTTCTCTCACTCTTACTCACTCACTCACACACACAGACACTCTTATTATCGTTCTTCTTCTTTATTGCTATAAACACTGATTAAAGCTGGATCTATCATCTTCAAGATTCAAATACACAAATATCAACAAAGGGTTGACTTATATCAATGATTACACAAATGTGTGGCAAAAAGGGGGAAGGGAGGAGGCAATATATACAGGTGGGTGGTGAAGCATGAGGAGGTGGTATGAAAGAAATATAGGTGGTTATGGCTGAGGAGACCAATGACAAGAGTTCAATGCTACGAATATGATGAAAGGATGAAGAACTGATAGGGGAGAATGGAGACCCTGACAGAAGGAAGGGGATATGGGAAGCCAAGAAACCATCGACGAGACCAAGCAACCGTCGACCACCTTTCTCTCTCTCTTTTCCTTTTCTCCATCTTCACTAAGCAGCCACATCCCCTGTTTTCACTCTCTAGTGACACAGCCCCCACACCACCAGATCACTAGAATTCACCTGCCTCTTCCCACAGAACGCTAGCTGCCAGCCTTAGTGCCAGCAAACCACCACACCCAGCCACCGCCAACACTCTTCTTCTTTGAGATGGTTTTCAACGGGGTGTTTCCCGATTCTCTTTTGAACACTAGGAAAACCTTTGTTGATATTTGTGAATTTGACTCTTGAAGATGATAGCTTTAGTTTCAATCAGTGTTTACAACAATGGGGAAGAAGAACAGGAAGAAGAGAGAGTGTGAGAGAGAGTGTGTGTGAGAGAGAGGGGGAGAGTGAGTGAGTGAGTAAGTGAGTGAGAGATAGAGAATTTATGTGTATCTGATTGTAGGCGGGGAGTGGTGCGATTTTTTAATTAAAATATAATAAATATTATAAAGAAAATTAAAAAATGAATTACTACGTGTAAATCAGTCTTTTTACGCCAGGCATGGATCAAACGCGTTAAAAGACCAAACTATGAGGTCGTTCCGAGTTAAGAAAAAAAGTTAGAGACCAAACGTGTAAATTACCTTAAACCATAGAGACCATTCGTGTAATTTACTCTTTTTCATAAGTATCTTCCCTAAAGGTGCAATTTCAATCATTTCATAATGCAACCTATGTCCTTTTATTTATATATATATATATATATATATATATATATATATATATATATATATATATATATATATATATATATATATATATATATATATATATATATACATATATATATATATATATATATATATATATATATATATATATATATATATATATATATATATATATATATATATATATATAGTCCGTTTCAAGGAAGAACCAATATTTTCCTAGGAACCGTAGGAACTTTTTGACTGAAATTTTTTTTTCAAAAAAAATGACATAATACATCTAGTCGCTTATATTTAAGACTTTTTGTCAAAAAAAATTTGAAAAATAATATGTATACACGAAATGTGCATATATGCATTTTTTTTCGCACATGTGTATATGATCACGTTTCGTGCATATGTGCACATTTCGTGTATATATATATATATATATATATATATATTATTTTTTCAATTTTTTTTTACAAAAGGTTTTATATATATGCGATTAGGTGTATTATGTCATTTTTTTTGAAAAAAAAATTTCAGTAAAAAAGTTCCTACGGTTCCTAGGAAAATATTGGTTCTCATTTGATATTTAGTCTATATATATATATATATATATATATATATATATATATATATATATATATATATATATATATATATATATATATATATATATATATATATATATATATATATATATATATATATATATTAAAGTCCATAAGTTTTATAACTTATTACTTGATACTCACTTTATGATTGAATTTCCAATATTATTTTATTTATTACTAACCATGTACTTGACATTCAAAGTCAATAAATATTGTGTTTTATTTGGAGAAATCATATACTCTTGAAATTATAATTTTTTTACAAATTGGTACATAAACTTGTTGTAGGTTTGAAATTAATAGACAAGTAAAAGAGATGACATAATTTGTATCATGAAATCGTTATGTGAATTAGCTATAATAGAAGCATCCATTACCAATCAATGTAATTTTTTATGGATCGTAACAGAAGTATTGTTTTGATTTAAATCCAAAGCAATATAGTTATATTTTTTGGTGATTGTACTTTAATTTTCGATCGAGTTGTGATCCATAGGTACTAGTGCTATGTTACTAAAACTGCTGGAATTGCAACATTGTATAACTTAGATCATAAAACTGTTGGAACTAAATCGTTGTATCGATTGATTTCTTTATATCTTTAGGATGATTTTACAAAGAAGAATGATAAAGTTAGCTAGAAAATCAGTTTTCGATAACATTTTTAATCATATCATTCTGATTTAAGGATCCCGTAATAAAGACATACCTAGCTTCCTTGGCATCCGACAAAGGATGTTACGCATTTTCCAAATTATCAAAAGAATGGCCCACCAACAAAACAGGTCGAATATTTCTCGTGCTTCCATATTTGAAGTAGAATCCACTTACAAATTAAGTTCATTTAGACTCCTAACATAATTAACGCTTTTCACTAAAAGGTCACATAGAATTCTAGAATGTCACGAGACTATGTTTCTGTGAAGGTGTGGTGTTGTAGGCATTGGTGGGGATAATTCTTGAAATTGGAGAGTAAGAGAGGAGAGAAAAAAAAGAATAGAAGGAGAGAGAAGCCGTCATAAACTTTCTGTCCAACAATGTTTCCCAATTTCGTTTCTAATGGGGGCGGTGTTTGTCGGTGGCAATACACATCCACGTCGGATGCTGGCGGTGAACCCCCCCCCCCCCCCCCCCCTACAGTGTATAGTCTAAGTCTCTACAGCACCACAATCGAGAACCTTTTTAAGCACTATCAGGATGATTGAGAACTCTAGAGCCCCATACTATGGTTAATCATTTGCACAAAGGCTTCCCCATCGCGTACCATTGAAGTCTTTGATGTGCCCTTTGCAAAACATTGTGGTGGGAAATAAGGCTCACCTATTTTCTTGGTGATATTTTAAGTCAGAAATTTGGAGTTGGATTTTTAATGTGTGGTTTTTAATTTGTTAATCATGGGGATATGCTGTTATTTGCCAAAGAATGTCTCCAACTCCAAAAGAAGCAGGGATGCCCAATGTCTGGAGTAGGGGCAGACCCAGTATGTAACATGGGCTACCCTTACAGGTAATTGCAACGTTCGGTTGCTCATTTAATATTAAGTCTTGTTGTTAAAAAAAAACATGGATTATCCTTCAAATTTTTCGTCAAATGTAAATTTAGTATAAATCTGCTACAAAATTCGCCAAGCATAAATTTAGTGTAAATTCGTTGATAAAACCCTTTAATGACGGATTTCTAACGGAAACTATCGAAAAAATGAGTTTTTTTTCTAGTAGTGCAACCCCTAAAAATTTTGTGCAATCCCCGTTTGGTTTGCGATATTTTTTGGGATTTACATTTTAAACCTTTAGAAATCTTACGTTTGGTTGGAGAATAAACTTGGGTTTTGAAATGATAGGATTTTCAAAAATGATTCAACAATCCCATGAATGAGGGATTTATAAATACATTGTCTCCCCCTAGCATTTAAAATTCCAAGAATGAAACATTTGTTTTTAATCTCTGACCACTACACCACTGATGCCGCCTCCACCTTCTTTTGCCACCCCACCGTCGAGGCTACCTCCACCTCCAGCCACCCTACTGCCGACGCCGCCTCCACCTCCGACCACCCTGCATGCCGCTGACGCCAACTCACTTTCGGCTACTCCGTCGCTGCTGCCGCCTCTACCTCCGGCCGCCCCACTGTTGTCGTTTTACCTTGATCTCTGCCCCCCCCCCCCCTGCCACCTCAGCGCCCACGCCACATCCACCTCCAACCACCCCTACTGACTTCGACACGTCCACCTCTGGCCACCCAACGCTACTATTTCCTCTATCTCTGACCACTACATCGTCGACACCCGCCTCCACCTCCGGCCACCCCCACGATCGTCGTTTCCATCTACGACGACCCCACCGCCGATACCCTACCTCCCGCTACCCCATCGGAGAAGTTGTCGCCTCTACCTCCGACACCCTACTGCCAACGCCGCCTCCACTGCCTCTGTCTCTACCTCCGACCATCCTACCGTCGACGTCGCCTCACCTCCAACCACCCCACCACCGCCGACGTCTCAACATCCGGCACCCCACTGCCAACGTTGGCTTCAGCTCCGACCACCCTATCGCTGACATCGACTCCACCGTAGATTTCGTGTCAACTGTTTAGTGCTCGGTTCTCCGTCATTGGTTCCCAATCGACAATTTAATGTTGATGGTTCTAATGTTTGTTTTTTCAATTTAATAAAGGTTTTGATATCCAACCAAACATGTCATGAGATTTTACATCATCGGATTCTTAAATCCTGAAGGATTTGAAATCCCATTAAATTTAAAATCCTAGGGTTTGAAATCCACGAGCCAAACGTCCCCTCACTCACCGGGAGGCAGTAGCATTGGCCTTCTTCTCTTGTTAATTTGTATGGAAGGCTAGGAACATGCTCCTTCTTTTTTCGAATTTGCAAAATCTCCTTAATTCCCAAGGATTACAAATTAAATTTACGTACACACATTCCTAATTTGGTGTAAGCATCAATCGCAATTCCAGCTTAATTGTTTGGTGTTGCAATCAGTTGGCTAGCTTGTAAGATTTTGACATTTTGTTGTAGCCTTAAAGGCCGTCTCGTCTATCATCCTGCTAGAGGTTTTTATTGTTCCATAATATTTCCATCATTCTAGAAAAATATATTTGAGCGTCAAATAGATCAAAAACTAGTCTGAGGCTAATATTCTACGATAGTTATAACGAGTAACAACAACAATCGTTATTTTAAGAGCAACTGAGCAACTATAAATCGTCCTAATTAAAGTTTTTATCGACTAATATCCTATTACCAGCCATTAGATATGTTATATTGTACCTTACACTCCTCGTGGACTATCAAAATCGAAGCTAGTCTCTGATTGGTTGTGATAAAATATCATTTCATGACTGCAAATAACTAATATTATATTTCATCTTTTCATTACCTATTAAAAACCATCGGTAACAAGGGGGTGTTTTAATTACTATGTGTTCTAAAAAAGACTAATCCATGTTTATGAAAGTAAGAAGAGAAATTATATATTTTTCTAATTTTTTCTTTCTACTTATCCTATTCAACTTAAATGATAATAAGCATGTCATATTTAATAAAAATAATAATATTTTAAAACATTTATCACCATTTAAAATGGGTAGGAGGATAAGTAGGATGAAAAATTTGGAGGAAATATAATTTCTCAAGTAAGAAATATAATTTTATTATCATTTAATTAAATTCAAAAATAGTTAGGTATATTCAGATGCGTGCATTACTAATGGAATGATAAATGGAATTAAGATTTAAGGGGTAGTTCGTCGGCCATTATCATTCAAGAGATCTGGTCCACCTGCCGGCTTGGCCGTCCAAGGGTGAACTCAAGGTTGAGCAACCTATCAGACGACGAATTACTTCGACTACTTTCTAACTTATTAATCTTTTTCGACAAACTTAGGGTTAACTCATGCTCATCCGCCTGCAAAAAACCAAACATGAGTTACTTGAGAATCTTAATAATCCCACTAAGTGATTCTATTTCCACTTGTAAATACGATTTCTAGCGTGTTTCATACCTCACTGTCGTGGGTCGGAAGCGGGCAACCACTTGATGCATTTTCTTTCGTTGCATAACTCCAATCATTCGTCTCCAAGGACGATGTCCTGCTTGAAACAGAAGGAAGACATCAAACTATCGTTTTTATTCAAATTATATTCTATTTTTTAGTATTGACGGATGCTTTATATCTGAAGACAAGTAGCTAGCATTACCCGCTATCAAACATTCGTGTTGTCTCTCTTAGGAATTATAGAGTTTGACAACGACGAACAAACAAACAGTGGTGTTTTCGTTTTTTAGAAACACTACAAAAATGGAAAAATTCTCGTCAACCTATGTAGAAAGCATATTAATTATTAAATGAGTTTTACATTGCCGCCCTTGTGGTTTCTTGCATGCTGTTTAAGAGATAAGTCAACAAAAACCAGCCAATCTCTATATACATA
Source organism: Cichorium intybus (assembly GCA_023525715.1). Classification (NCBI taxonomy): domain Eukaryota; kingdom Viridiplantae; phylum Streptophyta; class Magnoliopsida; order Asterales; family Asteraceae; genus Cichorium; species Cichorium intybus. The sequence goes on from CM042017.1 coordinate 12,321,918, forward strand.
CCCTAATTATAGGGGAATTCACGTTCTTTTCCATTCACAATGCCAATCTCTAATTCCATTATGATATATATTCTATTTAATTCCCTACAGAATATTTGTTTTTAAGAGATTAATAAAAGGCCTGAATGATAATTTTGTCTCGACGTACATGCATTTTACATTACATTATTACTACATCTTAATTTGTTGGCTCTCGTAAATATGGATTGAGTGCATGGACGGATACACATTGTCACTTGACTATAGTACTATAGGTATGTTCACTAACAGTCTTAATTAACACCACAGATGTTATCCATTTATCATGTGAATTATTAGATGCCTTGAAGCCGGTCAAATTATTATCACATCAACTATATATGCATTCAGCCATGTAATAATGGAGAAAGTAACAGGTACAGAATATTGCAAAAAATGTACTGAAGGGCACAAAAACACACACATACACACGCAAACACACCTTTGGGATATTTCCAGCGCAGTTGATCGTGATATCTCTTCCCCTACTTCAGACAATGACACTGGAGCCCTTGCATTAATTACTTCTATATCTGCCAGTGCAGCTGCAACACATGAATTCATCACAATTATGCATGTGTACACCACAACATTAATTTTCTTTGGCCCTATCAAACAGGGTAAAATATTTATGATGCGAAGGGAGAAAAATAAAAGATACAAATCTAGTACCTGCTCCTTTGTCAGTGGTCTTCACTGTCCTGTACATCTGAATGAACATACCCCACAACAAAAGAAGAAAGAGATGTGAGTAATAATTGAAAGAAAGTCTACATTTGCTAAGATTACACTTTTTTCTAGATGCCATTTTGTCCTACCCCCTTGTTCTCTATATACTCCCCCCACCCCACCACCACCCACACTCGGAGCAAGGTTTCCGCTCTGTGTTTGTTTGTCTCTCCATTTATATCACTTTCTGTTATTGATGTGCAAATTTGAAAACGATGAGACCTAATGTGTGACCTTCCATAGATCTTTTTACTTTTAAGATATCACATTGACATTCAGCGTGCCTCTATATTTGTGATATATATATATATATATATATATATATATATATATATATATATATATATATATATATATATATATATATATATATATATATATATATATATATATATATATATATATATATATATATATATATATATGTGTGTGTGTGTGTGTGTCTGTTGTTGGTGATTTTCACCAATATGATTTAAGTGTAATGGGATTAATTTTGATTGACCAACGTATTCTTAATAAACATTGAACAATATATGGATGGTGCGGAGTGCACACTTGTTCAAGTTTATTTAATATGCACGGGTATATAAACACGCAGACACTGCGGGGGTCCGGGGGCGGCAGCCCCTGGGAGCGGGGTCCAAGGGGCGGCAGCCCCTGCCGGGGTCCAAGGGGCAGAGCCCCTGGCTGGGGTTAATGACAGTTTTTAAGTTTTTGACCCGGATTTTTGACCCAATATTTGAACCCGCTTTAGTGACAGTTTTTAGTGGTTAATGACAGTTTTCTTTATATGAAAACTGTCATATGGATAAATCCCGTTTTTTGGTCATTTTGTTTTTTGGTACAGAAAATCATCTTACACATTCTCTGCTTCTAAATCACTGAATTTTATCCGATTGAAGATTTCGAGTGTACCCTCGAAATGCTTTGATCTGAAAGTGTATATTACGACTTTCAGTGAATCCAAGTTACTCGAAAACCTTATATATTTCTAACATGTGTGTGTGTGTGTGTGTGTGTGGATTTGTCTATGTGTTTATATGTATGTAACTATGAGAGAGAGAGAGAGAGAGAGAGAGAGAGAGAGAGAGAGAGAGAGAGAGAGAGAGAGAGAGAGAGAGAGAGAGAGAGAGAGTCAGTAACGATAATCATAAGGTTCCTAAATTCAGAGTAGTGGGACTGTTTCGAGTACAATGATAGGCACCTGCAAATGACTCTTCACATGAGCTAGAGTTAGATCCTTCACATTCATCAACTCCTGCACTGATTTTGGGGTTGCTCCTGCCACAATAACCCTAAAGAAGTTAGACCAAATTCTCATTGGAAATATAAATGAGTAATTCATCAATGATGCATAGAAGGATTAGAAAACTTTTAAACGAAAAAAGGAAAAAATAACACATTTGAAACTACTACTGTATTACATACTTTCATGACCGCCAAGAAGCTCAACGGCATGAATGAAGTGGGCGTGAAGCGTGGAGGTCCATCTCATACGAGGGGCTCTAACGCTCCTTCTGACATTACCAACTATCCTCGAGGTTCTCTTGAAACCATGGGTGTAGGTTTGGGGTGGATGATAATGCTGGTTACAGTGATTGCGATGATGATTATAACGATTTAAAGCTCCCATCTCAACCCCCAAGGTCAACCGAGGCAGATCAAATGGCAAACCATGGTTAACAAAACCACCCATATCTGTTGCTATATGCTGCTGGTAGTGGTGATGATGGTTGAAGGTGTTTTCTTGGCTTAAATCGCTGCCGCTGCTTGAGCTGGAGGGTGGCCTTTTGAAAATACGATCAGTCATATTGTGGTCATCTGCTGAAGCTGGAGGGCTAATCTGTAAGGATAGATCGGGGAAAGTTGTAGCTTCATTACTTATCACTTGCGAAGATTTTGAGCTCAGAAACATTTCAATGGAGAAATGGGGGCCGGGATGTTAAAAAAGGGATGTAGCTAGGTGGGATTATATAATAATGAGAACTTATGATTGTATTAATCTTTGCATGGTATTCTAGACATTGAGAGTATGAAGAAGTAGTATATATTATAGTTTTGGCAGAAAAGGAAGGAAGAAGTGTTGTGAGAGAAGAAAGTGGGTTTTAATTTGTTGATGGCGAGAGATGAAGCTGGGACGGAAAAGGAAGGGGGTTGTTTGGTTATCTAAGGATGGAACTAGTAGATGAAAGTGAGGAACCGAACCAGTTAACATGTTGAAAATGAAATAGTGTTATTCAATATTTTATATTATTTGTACGGATATTATTATTTTTTTTTTGGAACCGGCAATTTTAACACCTTGAGGGTACTCAGCCTTGCAACCCAGGGCGGTTGGCAATTACCTATGGCGCAAAGCCTTTCCCCTCCACCTGTTTTTCGCCGACCAGGGAAAATCCCCTCACATGGGGTTAGTAGGAGTCGAACTTCAGACCTTCCACCACATGGATATTATTATTATTAAAGGAGTAAATTAATTACAGTTTTTGCTAATATAGTTAATGTTTTATTTAGTATTTTGAGACATGTTATGGATTATGTTTTTTTTTCTTTTTGATAATATAACTATTTGTGGATGTTGTTTAAAATTCTGCATTTTCTGGAATGGCTGAATTGATTAAGATCTTATGTATTAAGAACTTAATGAAATTAAGGTAAATAGAAAAGAAAAAGGAAAAAGCTATTAGGGGCGACCCTTTAGGGAGACATACAAGTATTAACGACGACATTTTTAGCAGCGACATTTTTAGGGGCGACTTTCAAACATTAGCGACGAATCTTTAGCAGCGACATTTTTAGGGCGACCCGTCACCGCTAAAGCCTACAGGGGCGACTTTTTGGTTATTAGAGGCAACATATGTCGCTGCTAAAACGACTAATTCTGGTAGTGATTACACTTTTTGCAACCATGATATGCTTTTACTAACAATTGTGACCTCCGTTCCATTTAACCTTTTATGTATACTTCTCGTTTTATCTTTTAATTAATTTGTTTTAAAAAATAAATATCTCTTTTTTTTTCTCTCTCTCATCGGTTTTTTCTTATCGCAACTAGAAATCCTCATCGTCTGTGTAAGACTTTAAACCCGAAAAATTCAAATTCAACGCGAAAAGGAATCAAAAGTCGGAGATTTTGGACAAAGTTAGGATTAGCGCCGCTAATCTTAACATTAGCGACGCTAATGTCTTGATTAGCGACGCTAATCAGTAAGTTAGCGACGCTTTTTCCAGCTGTTCAGTGGGTTTGCACGTTGTGCAGTTAGCGATGCTAATGGGGTTATTAGCGATGCTAACTGCTGAAAATGGACAAAAACCCTAGATTTTGAAGTTTAGGCTACTTATAAGAGTGGGGAACCATACGGCAGCCGCCATATGCATCATTTTAGCCTCCAAACTCGTGATTTTCCCTCTCTAGGCCATATGGAATGATTTTTGATGATCTTTATATTCATAGATTGACTTTTTAAGAGATTATGATGCCGTGAAGATACAAGGTGTTGCTAGGAAGCTTTGCTCAAGTAAAGATCAGCTAAAGCCCTTGTTTCTAGACCATTATGAGTAAATTTTCCATCTTTATGCATTTTTATGGTTCTTCTTATGATTTAAGTGAGTTTTTATGGATTAAATTAGTGTAATGGTCCCTTTAGTGATTGCCTATGATTGAGAATGGTAAAGTTTGAAACTTTGGGCCTTAAATCCCTGATTTAGAACATTTGGATTGGTTTAGAGAGTAAGTCAAACTCTCTTTGGTGATTTTGGTTAGTTTTGGACTATTTTAGACTTGGATCTTGTTTTGAGCTAGCAATGTTATGTTTGGATGTTAAAGTTAGGATTTTTATGGACTTAGGGACTGTTTGGAAGGTCCTTAGAAGGATTAAGACTTTGGCTGAATGGATAAGAGCTTAATGGACTTTTGAGACTATTCATAGTTAGCGACGCTAACTAAAGGAGTTAGCGGCGCTAACTGTATCTGTTGACTTTTGTTGACTTTGACATTTGACCGTTGACGTTTGACCAATTTGACTTTTAGTCAAACTTGAGGGTTTTGGATACCGATCTTAAAGGTTTATCCTGTTCAAGATTTAGGAAATTCTAAGTGGAGTTTATCTTTGTTAGGAAGTTCGCAATGTCGGATCTGTAGACGTACGTGAGGAGTGTTGTCTGGCTTTGCGGATATGGTGAGTCTTCTCACTATATAATGGGTGATATTGTTGATATGTTTTCCACAACCATGAACTAAATAACCTAAGTTCACATGCAACCTAGAAAAGATCTATGTTTTCTTACATTGAACATGTAACTAATTCCTAAAGGCCAAACAAAAATTAATTAAAAAAATAAATCAGAAAAACTAACTTTTAGTTTTAATCTTGAAGCTAAGCAGCACAAGTGTCCTGCCTCAAATGAGATCACACCCAGGGAGCCAGAGGAAAGTCACGAAAATTCCAGAGAGAATAATAGAATGAGCACTCAATAATGAGGTCTAGGGGTCCCTATTTATAGGGAAACAAGAAACCCTAGCCGTCAGCCATTTTCCGGATTATACGTACGCGCGCCGCGGCTTATACATTGACGCGCCGCGCGCCGCAATTCAACTATTGAATTTGTACGACTTTAATCCCTGACTTCCTGATTAATCTAATTAATGCCACAGAAATTAATCTAATTAATTCCTGATTAATTATTAATCAATCAATATAGTTTCTAATTAATATATTATCACTTTAATATATTAACAAACCATATCTTTTATTTCTATTGATTTATTAATCCCATAATAAACCAACCTTTCTCTCTACCGAACTTTCTACCAAACCTCCAGCTATGAGGGCAACCCAAATGGACTTTGCTTCTATTAATTATGTATATACAAATTATTAGTCATGGCTTAGACACCTAATCCAACAATTGCATGGGTATGTAGCCTTATTACTTTGTGTAATAATGTGTTGTATGTGCCTTACGTGTTTACCGACGGATCGGGACAAGCCCGAGAGTCAAAGAATGACTTGATAATTGGACAGATAGGGGAAAGCTCGAGAGTCCAAAGAATGAGTTGATTACTGACAGATCGGGGCAAGCCCCAGAGTCAACCAATGATTACTGGCGGATCGGGGTAAGCCCGAGAGCCAACGAAGATTTGTTAAACGATGATTTTATGTGATGAATCGTGTGGTATTTTGGAGAACTCACTAAGGTTTGTGTTTAATCTTTCACCCTAACTGTTTTTTAGGTATTTGCCGAGTTGAGCTTGGAGCACGACGCGACCGTACCACATTTGAAGATTTGGTATTTGATTATTTTTGCTGAATAATGTTTATAAATGTTTTGCTAAAACGATTTATATGTTTTAAATATTAAGTGTTTAATTTGGATGATTTTATTTTGTATCTCGTTTTACGAATTTGTACTGTTTCTAAAACAAAAAATTTATCACGAAATTTGGGATGTTACACTCTTCATCGCACTTCAACTGAAAATGGCTTTATTGAAAGTATTGATCTTTCAAACATGAATCTCACGAGAAACATCTCAGAGGATTTTCAAAATTGTCATCGTCTTTCTTTTCTCAATGTTTCCTCTAATGGGTTCACTGCGACTCTTCCAAAATCACTCACAAACCTCACTTCGCTCATTACCATTGAAGTTAGTCAAAACGACCCATCAGAGAATTCTTGGAAGGTTTCGAAATAGGAGCAACACGTTTGAAAACTCTCACTTCGCTCATGCTGACTTTTTTTGAGTTTATACAGCTGGCCCATCTGTGATTTCATTCCCCCACCCACAGACCACCTTTAAATTGGGGCAATTTTTTCTTTAAAGATCCTGGAAACCCCTTTCACAAATACTTAAATTACATCATTTATCTAATGGATAATCATCGGTCAATCAAGAATCAACAAAAGTCAACCTACTAAATTGATGTGTCAACCTCCGGATTCCTAATTCTAGCCGTTGCAGCGCTCTGCTAGTTGAGATTCGCATGTGAGTCGCATATGAATCTAAATAGTATGTTCTTCATCGTTGACATTCACAATACCATATATTATTGACACGTGAATCTGAGTAAATTTTCGTATGAATGTGAGTAAATTTTCTTGTGAGTCTAACTAAATTCATTATAAATGGTTAAAATGTTTAAGTCGTAAAAATATTCGAAGTAATTACTCAGATTCATATTTCTAAACTTCATTTCAGCAGGTCAGATTTATATTGTAAATCCAAACGAGCTATAATGAAAAGGTTTTTTTTATCAATATGGATGTCTATTTTGTGGAGGACAAAAAGTTATAAATTTTGGTATATTCAATTTTTTGTTGAAAAAAATAATGCCAAAACATAAAAAAAAATGTATTTTTGTTATAATATACAACCCATTTTTGGCCGTTGATGACTTTGAATACAAAAATCGTGATTAGTCTATTGGTAACACAGATAAATTTAGTCCGTTGTTGAACATATATATATACATACATATTTATATATATATATATATATATATATATATATATATATATATATATATATATATATATGTATGTATGTATGTATGTATGTATGTATGTATGTATGTATGTATGTATGTATGTATGTATGTATGTATGTATGTATGTATGTATGTACATACACACACACACATACACATACACATACATACAATAAGGTTCAAATATGAACAAAATATAGTGTGGAATGTTTGAACCAATCCAAAGTATCATAATAGAATAATAAACGGTTCTAGTTAAAAAGTCAACAATTAATATATGAGAAATTGTATTTATTCCTATTTTTTGTTTCTACTTGTATTCCTACTCATGTGAATTTGTGACAAGTGCCACATGTAATAAAATTAATATTTTTTAAGACACATCTCACAATTTAACATCGGTAGGAATATAAGTATGAACAAAAGGTACGAATAGATACAATTTCTCTTAATATATTATCTGTAACTCCCTTCCTAATACAAAGTGATTTATCTATGGATAAGACCGGATTGATTTCTAATCGGAACCGTTGATTATTCTAATCTGACACTCCAAATTAGTTCTAATGTTCTCACATGCACCTTTTATATATATATATATATATATATATATATATATATATATATATATATATATATATATATATATATATATATATATATATATATATATATATATATATATATATATATATATATATATATATATATATATATATACACACACACGAAAGATACCACTAAATTTGTTACAACTTACAAGAATGCCCGAAGATAAGACTGTATATTTCTTAATTGGATGCGCATGTAGCGGTTTATAGCAAAAAGGTCACTTATTTTTTATTTTTCTATAGCTTAACTTTATCGAAATAAAAAATCGAATATATCATAATTCATAGTTTTTTATTCTTTATCCATAGACATCTATATGAATATATACAAAATGAACATTTTTTTAAATGTTGTTTAGATTCACAACATCGAAGCAATGTGAATCTGAACTATACCAAATTTTTATAAAAGACAATTCACCTTAAATTGGTCATTGCAATCATTTTTTTCAACAATTATTGATCATTCAATAACAACTCATTTAAATTTAAATAAATTTATAGATTTACATATGAATCTGACTAAATTCACATTGAATTTAAGTAAATTCACTTATATTCTTTACATTTTCAACCTTTTGAGAATATACATTTGAATTAACTAAGATTCACAAATTAATTACTTAAAATTACTTGTGAATGATAAAACTTGTTAGAAAATAATATGGTACAATTACTATTTACATATAAATTAATATGGCTAAAACTATATGCATACTATTTCAACATTTTGATCATACACAAATGAATTAATTGAGATTCATAAAATTTCTTTTGATTAAAATCACATGTGAATGATAAATAATTGTAAAAAAAAAATCAGGTACAATTAATATGTTTCAAATTAGAACTAGCTCAAATTCACAATATGGATATGAATTGTACTAAATTTTTATGGAAAATAATTCATATGTGAACGGTCATTGAACTCATTTTTTTTAATAATCGTTGATCATTCAATAACAAATCATGTAAATTTAAATACATTTTTAGATTCATATTTGAATTCAAGTAAATTCACTTATATTTTACTATTTCGACATTTTGATATCATATACAATTAAATTAAATAAGATTCGTAGAAGAGTTACTTAAAAATCATAGGTGATTGATAAAAGATTATTGAAAAAATCCGATAGAATTATCATTTATTTATGAATTAATATATCTAAACCAGTACGGTCCAGTTCAGATTCATATGTGGATCTAGACAAACTGAAAGTATAAAAATTGGTATATTAATATGGATGTCTATTTATAGAAAATGAAAAGTTATGAATTTTGGTATATATTTTTTTCTGAAAACTATAAGCTTAAAAATTAAAAAAAAATCCATAAAAAACGAAATGAGTTTTTTATTATAATATTTTACATACGCTTCTAACTAGTAAATATACATTATTTTCTCTGACCGTCGATGTTTTTACATTCCAATCCTCACAATTGATTACTTGGTTTGTTGTTTAATTTTGGTTATCTATTAAATCAATATTAATATTAATATTATTTTAATATGCGTACCTGTGTTTACTTACGATGAGGAGTACAGTATTAATATTAAGAAGGATAATAGTTTCTTTTCTCGTTATTGGTGAAGACAAGAAGAAAATGGAGGAATCGCCGGAATCAACGGCGTTTCGACTCCTGTGAACTTACCTATCCAACACATTCCGATTCTATCTTGTTATAAATCTATCGTTTCTTTGAAAGCTTTTTGTCTTCATTAATTACCATATGATAAAATATTATAAATAATCTTGATCGCAAAAACTTTTGAAATTTTAAATAAAGTATTAAGCGTAACAACGATAACATCCCGAATTAGTGAAAATATTCTCGTCGTCATAGTGTATGTTGACTGCATGATTCCAAAGAACGAGATCCGTATTAAATTATTGCTCATAGATATGACAAATGGACTGCATATTGATCGTAATTAACTAATAATAAGATTCTTTTCAATTTTATGTCTTTTCAATTGTATCACCTAACTTGATGAAGAATAGAATTAAGTATCTAATTTATTTATGACTTATGCTTGGTAAAAAATTTTGAACGGGAAAAACAGTTCATTATATTAGACCAAACGCTGTGTTATCATATCATTTCATATTGTTTTACTTTTTTTTTTTTTTTTTTTTTGGAACCAGCGAATAGATATGGTTTCACCTGAGGGTAATCAGTCCCGCAACCCAGGGCGGTTGACGATTACCTAAGGCGCAAAGGCCTTTCCCCTCCACCTAATTCGCCTTCCAGGAAAATCCCCCACATGGGGTTAGTCGGAGTCGAACTCCAGACCTCCCACCACATGAGTATATAACCCGGGTGCATCCACCCAGCTAGGCTGGGCTTCACTTGCTTGTTTTACTGATATGTAAATGTCACGTCAGGTTCTTTTTTTTCTCTGTATTTAAGAAATGATCATTCTCATTTTCACTCATTTTTTCTTTAAATAATATTTAACAAACATTGAATATATATATATATATATATATATATATATATATATATATATATATATATATATATATATATATATATATATATATATATATATATATATATATATATATATATATATATATATATATATATATATATATATATATATATATATATATATATATATATATATATATATATATATATATAGGGAGAGGTTATATAGAGACCAATAAAAGGTGGAGAACTGGAGGGCAAACGTGGACCAATCATTTTATAAGGGCATGTTAGTAATTGTGTATCTTAGTTAAATTATAATATAATAAATTAATTGATAGTTTCCTAAAATCTAGGGATTTGATTAATAGTTACCTAAAAAAACAATTATTTTTTAATTATTTTTCCATTTTTTAATTACCAAAAATTAAGAAAATTATCATTTAATGTTTTTCTTTTTAAAAAAAAAAACGTTTTTTTTTTCTTTTTTAGGGTGGGGGGAGTAGATCCCTCCCATCCCACTGAACCCACGCGCCACGTCAGCTTTCTCTCTCCTCTCACTTCCATTTTCCCCATCTTTCACCAATCTTTCACCCATGGAACCAGTACCCACTGAACTCACTGAACCCACAATGCCACATCATATATTTGATATTTAAATGTTTTAATTAAATGAATAAATTAATTTTAACACTTAATTTAATATTAGAAATAATAATAAAATGCACAAAATTTAAAGAAAATTCAAATTACATTTAATTAAAAAACATACCGGTACAAGAAAAAAAAAGCCTAAATACGGAAATAAAAATCCTAAAAACGGAAATAAAATCCTAAAGTTCCCACCCATACATTTCTACAATTTCCCGTTTCTTCCCAAGAACCAATGCCAATTTTGATCCGGTCAAATGATCATGAGATTTAAGGAAGAATTTTAAATCTTTTTGTTCACGAGACCTTTTGAGCGCTTCGATCTCTTGCTCAAGGAGGGCCGATTTCCTCGTCAATTCTTCCTCCTGTTTCTCCAAAACAGCCATTTTCTTTGCACGGAGGGTTTCCTTCTTCTGCGCTTCTGCCTCATTAATATTCGCCAGTGCGGATATCTTATCGACGATGGTCTGATAACCATCTGGCATTGATGAAGATCCAGCCACATTTTTCCCTTTTCTTTGCCGGGAATGTGATGATGGTTGTGGGGAAGCTTCATCAAGATCGATTGGTTGAGGCGAAAAGTGTGCATCAGAAGGAGAGTTAGTGAATTGGTTGGAGCCGGATGTCTTACTTCGTTTGGCGGAATGATGTGGGGAATGCATCCCCATTTCTTTGACCGTTTCCCATTTGGCATGCTCTTTGAGTATTTCCCATGCCCCTGTATGTGAGAAACTGGACCGGTACAATTTCCGGTACTCTGAATGGGTGGCCTGTAAAACATCCGCATCCCCCCTCCCACTGGCACGCATGTTCATTTTATTGTTGTATATACAATTGAACTTATTTACCTTATTTAGCATATCTTTGTACTTGGAGTTGATTTGATGCTTGGTCCGATCGGTACCTGGAATTTGCGCCTGGAAATGTTCCAAAACATTCTGCCAGAAAGAGTCGGACCGTTGGGTGTTTCCCCGTTCTTGGTCCTCAGAACAACTAATGTATGCCTTCGCCAAGGCGATCTCCTCCCTCTCCTCCCAATTTCTGCGTTTTACTCGGTGGGTGTAATTCCTTTTACGCGTAGAGGGTTGTGTCTCTGGGACAACCTCCTCTGCGTCCTCCTGGTCATCTGCATGCTGCTCCTCCACTTGCTCGTCCTCTTGCTCGTCCTCTTGCGCGTCCTCTTGCTCCTCCACTTGCTCGTCCTCTTGCTCCTCCTCGTTATCCGAGGGTGGAATGGTTTCATCACTGGACTCTATTTGGTTACGGAAATGAGAAGTGTCCGGGACGTAGCATTGTTGGAATTGGTTGGGGTATTGTGGAAACTGAGTTTGATATTGTTGGAATTGGTTGGGATATTGTGAAAAGTTTTGTTGGAATTGGTTGGGGTATTGTGTGTAACTGTAAATGTGTGGGGATGGGGTTGGGGGAACTTCACGGCTCCTGCTTTGTGAGGAACTGCGACGTTTGGATTTACCACGATTTGAATCCATTTTATAAAAAAAGAGTTTTTTATAAAATAGATGGCAAAGGGTTTTTGAGAGAAAATGAGAGTAAAGAAAGAAGGGTGAAGGTGTGATTTGTGAAGGAGTGGAGATGTGGTATTTATAGGGATGAGGGGAATGTAATTTTTGAGGAATTAAATTTTTTTTTTATAAAAATGGATGGGATCATCGGGTTCACCATCATCCCTCACCCGCCACCATTGCCGAGCCCGCTCAACCCGAAGGAGAAGGGGCAGCGGTACCGGAGGTACCGGCGGTACCGCCCCATCCCGTTCCGATCTTTCGCCCAACCCGATGACCACTCCGTCCACCCTTATAAATCAATGTATCAATGATATTGAAAATCTATTATTTTATCAGAATATTTGTAATCATGTATGAATAGACGCATTTTGTATTCATATATTAATATGGTTGTAATCGTAAATGAATAAAGCACAAATTGAAGATAATTTCTATACAATCTTGTGAAGTTTGTAATCACAAATGAATAAAGCAAATATAAAAAATTCAATACATTCGTAATCATAAATACATAAGGAAATTATGGAAATAAAAAATATTGTAATCACAAATGAATAAACCTCTAATCATAACTGAATACACCCTAATCATGGAAATAAATGAATACGCCCCTAATCATAAATGAATACGCCCGTAATCATAACTGAATCCCCCCTAATCATCAATGAATACAGCAACATTTCCTCTAATCAGCAGCTTCAGACCTGATTTGCTTACGTTTTTTTGCCGGAATCTTCTAAAATTGAGCAAGAATATGTGGTTTGAACAGGTAACATCTGTAAAAATTTATACAAAAAGTTAACAAAATGTTGTTATAATCGAATGTGATTGATGATTAGTAAAGAGCATTCAACATCAGTGATGATTATAGTAAAAGAATCATCAATATTCAGTAAACCAAGTTCAATCATTAATGAATATTGCTAATTTGGTTAGAATAATGAATATTACCGTTCAATCATGAATGAATGCTTCACTAAAACAATTTGAATCAAATCATGAATGAATGCTTCACTAAAACAATTTGAATCATGAATGAATGCTTCACTAAAACAATTTGAATCAAATCATGAATGAATGCTTCACTAAAACAATTTGAATCATGAATGAATGCTTCATACAGATAAATAAATCATACTAAAATTTATTAAAACACCTTGAATCATGAATGAATGCACCTTGAATCGTACTAAAATTCACTAAAACACCTTGAATCATACTAAAATTCACTAAAACACCTTGAATCATGAATGAATGCACCTTGAATCATACTAAAACACCTTGAATCATATTAAAACACCTTGAATCATACTAAAATTCACTAAAACACATTGAATCATGAATGAATGAATATAATTATAAAGGAATATCTACGTCTAATCATAAATGAATATACCTACAAAAAATATTGTTTTCCTCTAGACCATTTTTAAGCAGAAATAATCAGATACTACATAAAAAATCATAAATCAACAAATGAGCATAGTCATTTGCAACAATCAATATTTTATATTTGATAATCAAAAAAGTAAAATATAAAATTCATATCAACATAAAAGTACCTGAACAAAGTCCATATAGTCCATTCGGTATAGATGGTCACCCGATAATATCAATATGTTCTCAACATTCTTGTTTTTAGCATCCTACAACAAACCATATGGAACCCAATTAATTAAACATATTTCCATAAACTTTTTACAAAAAAAAAATTCAAAAAAAAATATCATCATAAATACCTCAAACACCCATATAAATTGACGAACAGCATCTGCGGTTCCTTCAAACCACTTCTTTCCGGTTTCTCCTGATGTTTGAGTGGCAGCAAGAACCTGAAACGAGGAATGACGGTTCGAAATTATTAGTATTTTTCTCAAGAAATCTTTAAAAAAGTGTTTAATACCTCGAAAACTGTAAATTATAAATTATAAAGGTAAAAAGTACGTCAATACCTCCACAAATCCATCCCCAAAACTCATTCCATTTCCGAAATTATAAGTTCGAGCTAAATGACGATTGAGAGAAAACGAATTAAATTGTGTCAAGATGAAGATCTTTCTTATGCCGCTATTGATACAATTACTCATTGGAACATCAATTAGTCTGTAACATCCACCAATTGGAACCTATGTAATTAAATAATCAGATAATTAACAGATAATTTTACAATAATCAGTTTCCAAATATGATTAATTTGACTTACAGCTGGTTTAGCTCTTTTTCTCGTAAGAGGAAATAGTCGGGTTCCTGCACCGCCACCCAAGATAATGGAAGCTACTGTTTTCGGGTCTACTTTTCGCTCATCGAAGAATGGTCTCTCGAATGTCTGAAAAAGATTCAAAATTTACAATCACCCAACTCGAAAAACTTAATGAAGATCAATATAATTCATGTGCTTACCAGTAACTCTTCGTCAATTGGTAATTTAAGAACAGAATGCGTAACTCCAACTTTCTTGATCTTTCTGTTTTGAGTTCTTGTATTTTTACAGAAATGGGACGCGACGGGTTTGATCTTCTTTCCCCAGAACCCATTTTCAATAAGACTCCCTTTTCAGTAGCATTACCCTCTTCATCTCACTTTCTTTATTTTGCATCCGATTCTTCCTTGTTCTTCTGAAATATGTTCCTATTGAACCGAAGGATAAGAATTCAAGCACAAAAGGAGGTGAGAATTAATTAAACAAATATAATAAAAACCGAGAATCAATTACTAAAGGAGTCGTAAACTTACAAGGCCTCGCAAATCGATCGAGCAGTCCAGACGATCCATGGCTTGACCGGTTTCCCGGATCCAAAAGCCGACTGTGTATGCTGCTCTTCCTAGGGTTCCCATGGCCGATCAGTGTTTGACGGTGTTGTGCTGAACTCGAAGATGATGCAGGTTTCGATCGTGAGGAGAGGCGGTAGAAGAGGAGATAAACCCTAACAACAAATCGGGAAGAGTCGTGTATTAAGAGAGAGAGAGAGAGAGAGATAATTTAGGAGATGATAAAAATAGAAAATGATTAGTGACAATAATACTCTTCTGCAGATAAAAAAAAATACATTATACTACCTAAAGTTTACTAGATTGACAAAAACGGCACTATCATATTAACCCTTGATCTTATAATTTAAATGGCTGAGATCTGGCCTCCAGATCTCTACCTTTTAAGGGTACTCTATTGAACCTACCTCTATATATATATATATATATATATATATATATATATATATATATATATATATATATATATATATATATATATATATATATATATATATATATATATATATATATATATATATATATATATATATATATATATATATATATATATATATATATAGGGTTAGGATCCGGTAGGAACCCAAAATCCGGTAAGAACCGCGAGGACTCTTCTCGTCCAATCATTCTCATAAGGGCAATAACGTCAAAACGTCTTCCTTCGACGTGACGCAATCACGTGCGACGCACGTCCACGGAACGAAATACGAACTCGAGTATTTAAGTGGGTTTTTTAAGTGGGTTTTTTTTCAACGTAATTTAATTGGGTTTTTTTTCCTTTTTCGTTTTTTTTATTTTTTTATTATTTATTTACTATTTATTTTTATTTTTTTTTAAAAAAAATTTTCAAATTTTTTTTATTTTCGATTATACTCGGTTTTTAGATTTTTATTTTTTTTTATTTTTTTTAATTTTGTTTTATTATTTTTTTGAATGCTACAGTACTCGATTTTTATTTTTTTTTTGTTTTTTTGTTTTTTTCATTTTTTATATATATTTTATAATTTTTAATATTTTTTAAACTTAATTTTAACGTTTTTTTTCGTATCTTTAATCTAATCATTTTGGATCATGATATTTTAAATCATAACGTTTTGGATCATGTATTTTTGGATCATAACATTTTGGATCATAGTTTTTTTGCATATTGGATCATAAGTTTTGATTATTTTGTCGTTATATGTTTTTTTAACTCGTTTTGGATCATAACGACTTTTGGATCTTGAATCATAACGAATATTGCATCTTTGATCATAAGTTTTGAATCATAAAACATATTTTGGTTTTAATATTTTTGGATCATATGTATTTTTTTGTTATTTTGATGTGTTTTTTTACTTAAAATATAAAAATGAACACGAAAAAAACCTTTTTTTTTCAAATTTTTTTTGCAAACTTACTAATATAATATCTACAATTATCCATTAAATTTTAATTTTTGATTTTGTATAATAATAAAAAATAAAAAAATATTTTTTTTTCAAATTTTCATGATTGTGCTTGTTTTGTAGAGAATTAAATTTTAAGAACTTTGGTTTTTTTAGAATTTTTTTTTACAAAGAAAAAAAAAGTTATGGCCCAAAAACTAAGCGGGGGGAATAAAAAAACCCAGCAAACCATGTAGCGACAAATGTCGCAATCTGGTAGGGGGTCTCGTTGCAATTAACATATTACCCTTATTAATTTGTATTATCCACCAAATAGTTTTGATTTTTATACAAGTAGCCCTCAAGCTTTTAAGATGTGACATTTTATTCACATTAAATCTTATCCACCAATTTTTCATTATTAATGGTCCAGATTTGTCCTTACGGTTCTTACCGGATTTTGGGTTCCTACACGATCCTCCTTATATATATATATATATATATATATATATATATATATATATATATATATATATATATATATATATATATATATATATATATATATATATATATATATATATATATATATATATATATATATATATATATATATATATATATATATATATATATATATATATATATATATATATATATCATTATTATATGTAAACGCCATTTACTTTTAAAGTTATACACCTGGCATGGCTGAATGAAGAAAAGGTAGGGAGCCAAGATGTTGAACGTGAAGTTCACGCACAATTTTTCTTTGGCGCGTGAACAAGGATGATCAAATGCCAGCGTCTCCTTTACATTTGATGATTTTTTAAAAAGGACAGCTGGCATGGTTGAAGATTTTTGAGACAATTTTCTAAGAATTCAAGTTGATTTTTTGATGATAAGAGTAGCGCACACGGCAAGTTCTCTTCCCATTTTCCTCAGCTGCCATCCGTTGTCTGCCCACCTCCTTTATGCCCCAATGATTTTATACCATGTAATAGACACGCGTACAACTCTTTTTATCCCGACTTCTCGCCCAAGATACGAGTGCACTACCTCAAAAGCTCCAGTTCTTCATTCTGTCTCCATCTTTCTCCGAGTAAGTTGAATACCTGCTTCGACTTCTCCTCCTCCTGCGAGTTAAACGATGGAATATATATCACTATTATATAAAGAAACGCTTTTTTTCTCCTTCTCGCATTCACCTCTACATAGGGTTCTCAGGACGTTCCGAACGACGCAATCTTGCTTCAAATAGGATACATACCGCTTCAACTTCAACTGCCCTGATTCTCTGATCTTCTGGATATTTTGGACTCACCCGATCTCGGGATCTTTAAATGTATGGGGTACAATCATACAGAAGTAAATACATTACACCCTCAACCTTTTTCCAACAGATGTGACGTTTGTGTTCATCGTCGACTGTCTGTATTCTGACCGCAACCCCGACTTTCCTTTCCGATAAGATCTCCGATCACATCACCCAAAAAGAGATCACGATTTCACGTAATGGGTCAACAGTTGCACCGCCATTGCTTCTGTCTCATCCTCACATCTTTCTGGCAACCTTCAATCGATTTTGTGATAATGTTTTGGTTTGTTGGTTTTAAGAATTTTGATCTTAGTTTTAATTTCGTTTTTTATCTTTGTGACCTCTTTATCGTAATATGAAGTGTCTGTGTCAATATTTTGCTTATGTGTGTTCAGAGTCGCCGTATATCTAGAGAAAAAATGATGATTCTCAAGTCATTAATGTTACTTGTTGGAGGTACGTATCTAATTTCATACTTCTAGGGTTTGATTATAATTTCAATTAATTAATTCCATATTTTTGTGCGTTTTTATATGTGTGTGAATGTGTGAACTGTGTGATCGTTAGAGGCTTTTCATATTGTTGCTTCTCTTTTGTTGAAAAGTTTAAATTGCTTTTACTTAATTGACTGAGATGTAAGTTTAATGTAATGGCGATGGAGGTTTTATGGGTTATAGAACAACTAATTTCCTTCAATGTTTCTCTTCTGCTTACAGTATTTTTTATGATTCTGTTTAATAATTGGTCAATACTAAAAATCGATGTATACCTATATTGTCCGTAGGGGATTCGGTGGATGTCCTATAGATGAAAGAAGGATTTAAAGGAAGAGAGAGTGTGCATATAAGTTGGGTTTCGCTTACGATTACATAGTAACGCTTCTAAAGTTTTACTTCTAGACATCTTATCATTTATCTTCTTGATGTTTTTATTGGTCTTGTACAAAACCTAAGAACCCATGGAGGCATAAGAAGCCATATCAGTTACACATCAAGATTGGGCATGAAATTGGTTAAGATGTTAACGTTGCAGCATTGGTGTGCAATTTTATGGGTAAATTTCATGAACGTCTAATGTTAATAAATTAATGGTGCTTATGAATTTTGATTTTATGAAAAGTAGTTTTAGTTTGAATTGTGTTATTTAGGTGCCATATTATGCTTTCAACCGACTCAAATTTCATAGTCAAATATTTCTTAGGTAGAAAACTTCCTTCTACATATCTATCTCTCTTTCTAGAAACTCATTGCATTAACCTCGAGTAATCCTTTTGATTTTGGATGTAGATAACCAACTCTTTGGATGAGTCTCTTGCAATTGATCAACACAGTTCCGTTTCACAACCTTTGTTTCTCTACGTTCAAAATTTTAATTTTGGGTTCTTCAGCAACTTTCAGTCAAAGAACGTGAAAAGGTATTGTTTCATTCATATTGATTTCTAATATTAGTAATATCGTTTTTGCAGGTTTTTTGGTTGTTAATTGGAGGTTTTAAATAAAAAATTTATATTCCTTCTTACAGGCCAATAAGTGGCGACTTTGTTTGTGCCTGCGGTTTTAAGCATGGTAGAGTTTAGTTGGAGTTCTGACAGTAAACAGACATTTAAAAGCCTTTTCTTTTCTAAATTGCACAAAAATTAGTTTTATGTATGATTTGAGTTCAATTTTAGGTTTATCCCTTTATTTGGTTATGGTCAAATCAATCTATCTTGGAGGATATTTGACCACCGACCTACTACTTAAATCCGACATATACGAGAGTTATTTCTTCCATTTAATTCTAGAGCACTTTAGCAACAAATGGGACTTTTTGGCATGAGATATAAAAATCGAACCAGGTATGTTTCATTCCTATATGTTTCAGGGAAATTTCTTTTGTGTTGTTAATGATGCTTGAGCTATATTATATGTACATGCATACATAGGTATTAGTCTTTGAGCCATTTTACATGACTATAAACTATAAAACTTGATAGTGAGTAAGACATGAACTTGAAAGCCAGATTTGCACTCATATATGGAAATTCTTTTTCTGATAAGACGAGTTGCTGACTTTTTTTGGGTAAATCTTCTATCAGAAGCTTCAGATGCTGTCCTATTATTCTCATTATTTTCCAATTAGAAAAAGATCAGTTTGCTTCGGGGATTAAAGGCATCAATTTTTTTGCTCTAGAACCATTATGAGGAAGATGACTCATGAAGTGCCTTAGGGAGAGCATTATCACGTAATGTGGAAGTTTGAACAACCAATATTGTGGAAGTTTGAACAACCAGTATTGTCAGTGAAATATTTCGAGAGGGATAAAAATACAATCCCAAGCACCGCCACTCCTTCCCATGTTGAAATTAGTCTCACTATAGACATGGATTTGAACAGGATGTGTTATCTGATTTATCTGTTGCTCTTCTGTTTAATTCCGATTTCGGCTCTGAATTCTCGTTTCATTGATAGGGAAAAATCCATTATGGCAGCAATGCATGACCTTTTTATTTTCTTTACAACTTGATATTGCTGACTCACTAGAGGCACATGATCTAAGGAAGTATTGTGAGGCTACTATATCATTAATGTGTCGACGTATATGATTGCTAAAAAAATGCATATATATTCTATTACTAACTCACTATTCACTGCTTTCATGATGAAACTACTTCTGATCATCAAAGGCTCTTGACAGGTTTCACATCTTTCTTTCTCATTTTTTGTTGAATGTGCTAACTTTTATTTTCATTAAATTTTATTTTTACATGGTTTGCTTCTAGGTTGCGGCTATATAACTTGGTCGAAACTTGCAGGTCTGCATTGTCCTTCCTTTTATGTACATCAATACATCATATGTTATACATGACATTAATTCCTAAACTTACAAAAATAAAAAAAATTATATTTATAAGCTCTTTTTTCTCTAGTTTCCTGGGTTGGCTTATCTGACCGATTTTACCTCACAAAGTTGTCAGACAACAAGTGATTAACCAGGTTAGTTTTAATATTAACTCCTGTCTACTTTTTACTCAGTTTTATATCATTTTGTTTATTAAGGTTCTCCAAGTATATATTTTCTAATGATTTTAGCGTACTGCAAAGTACCCAAAAAGCATTGAAATAGCTTTATTCCAGAATTTAAGTTCAATAATTTTGACTGGTTTTGACGTTGCAACACTCAAGTAAAAAAAATTTAGTAACGGTTGTGGTGTCATTTACTTTATGAAAAAAATACTAATCATTCAGGTGAGTTAAGTTATTTGTGTAAATTTCAACTAACTTCTATTTTCTGTTGTAAACTATATACCTTCTGTTCAGATTCTAGGTAATTAAAATCTCTAAATTGTGTATCGATACAGTTGTTGAAACAGAAGGGGAGATGAAAGTTGGAAGTTATCAGAGGAGGTAAAGTAAGCATATGTTGTGATCACAGAAGCTTGAAAAGTAACCGTCTTAGAAGATTTTTGGAATTTTCTGAAGACATCTCCGTGGGCCGTGCTTAGCACGGCCCTAAAACGTACCTAGTATATATATAAAGAAAGTCCATGTTGTCTTGATTCGGGAAAAGTAAGTCGTTACTAAAATGTCTTGGATCACGATGTTTTTGAGTTCTTTGTCAAATGTATGGATTTTGCATCCTTGTTGTCACCAAACAAGACCTCTATATTTACCCTAATTTTTTGAGTTTTGGAGTTCCCTTTCAAGATTAGCCGGAGGAGAAATCGTGATATATATTTTTTTTTTGGCCTCCTATGGAGCCGAGGTTCCGGCACGCTTTCGCGAACCGACAAATCCCCGGGCGACTAACCGCTTCACGAGTAGCCCAGAGTCATCGCGGGTGAACCTCTGTGGCCACTAGGGGGTTTTTGTTCCTCCTTAGATTAGAACTTGGCACCTCCTGGTCATTTTGACCTTTGGAGACCAAGCTCTAACCAACTAGGCACCACCATTTTGGTTAGAAATCGTGATATTGTGCCATATATGTGCAGTTTTAGGCTACGAGGTGTGCAAGACTCTTATGACCCTCCAAGACATCCGTCATGTCAGCGGCATGTCACCAGGACTCCAAGACTTCCGCCATGGGGTGTGCAAGACTCTCACGACTTCCGTTTTCTTTTCCACGTCATATTTTTATTTTACGTTTTTTGTAATTAAATCAAACATTAAAATTTAATTAAAACCCATAATATTCAAATTAAAACTAAAAGACATAACATTAAAATAAAAAACGACATTACGTTAAATTTTAAAAAAACATTAAATAAAAACGACATTTCCTAAATTTAAAAAAAAAAACTACTTCCGCAAATATTTGTTGCGAGCTTTTTCCGTCATCACTTTGATAGCTTCGAGGTCGTCTTCGGTCCTGGATCGACTCAACAACTCATAATCCATCCGTGTTTCTTGTATTTCGTTGTGGCGGTTGAATTGTTCAACGAGACCATCGACCTTCTCGACGACATCGTCTTTTGAAGATGAGCCGAAGGCCGCTCGTTTCGCTCGGTCGCGACCGATCGGGAGGCTAGGCGGAGGCATCTCGGATTACAGTTCGTCTTCGTCATCGAGATCGACCGGCGCGAGCATCGGAAAGGTCGTCATCCGGGGTCCTCCCACGTTTGGAACCCAAGCTCGAGCGGGGGGAATCGGGAGTTTGTAGCCATTTTGGACCGGTATGCATTAACTTCCAAGTTTTCAAATGCTTAACTCCCAAGTTTGCCGTGTCCTCCTTGCTGAGGTGGCACCACACGGGGGCAGGTGCGTCCAGCGCACCCCTCGGTCTTATGATAAAGTCAACATCATGCCAAATTGGTTCGTCGGTTGTGGTTGCTTAATCATTTTGGGTTCCAACAATGCGAATAAGCACGCCAAAACCTATGTAACATGTTTCAAAGAGTTCACTTCATCCATCATAATTAAGTCGCTGTTAATTAAATGAATGTCTTGATAACAACGATTCCATATGATTTTCTGAGTGAAAGAGAAGAAGAAGAGGGTGAAGAAGAGTTATTATCGGCCATGAAGAAGTCTACGCCGATGACACATGTTTATTAGGAGACGTAAGAATCAAGGTTTAGAAAAACAGCTGTGATATCGTGTTAGATTACGATTTCCCGTTGAATTGATATCTTCAAAATCAATATGAACAAATTTACAATGGACTATATGGGCCGGCGTACACAAAGCGGGCCCAAAGTTGGTTTACTATATGGGCCGGCGTACACTAACTCCAACAGTTCTATGGTTTGATTGGGCCGGTATGGTCTATATATTTAGAAAGATAATATCATGTGCGGGGGAACCTATACTCCTATATATATGTAAATAGTTTAGTTAGTTGTATGTTCTTAACTTATAATTTCTGCTGGATTGTTACAAATAGTCAAATACATTGGTTATCGGATGGTTGATTTTTTGTGGTAGTATAATATAGTTGCGATTTTATTGAAAGGAAAATACTTTTACGGAAGAAGGTAATTATGTGTTCTGTTAGTTTTCCGTTAACAAACGTTGCTCAAGTTCATGGACAAACAAGTGCGATCTTAGCTAAAGAAACGATGGTGGTGTGTTTGCATTCTCTATATATATTAATAATAAAAAAGTTATTAAATATTTAATCAACTCTAGTAGTGCATACGTGACAAGATCTAAGTGAGAGGCTACATCTCCAAGGTTGTAATGAATCCTAAAATTCTAAATGTCACGACAACAGACGACTGAATACCGACGAAACAAAAACCAAAAGAACCAAAATGTCATACAATGATACAACAATTTTAGTGCAAACAAAAGTAAAAATATTAATATAACAGAGAATGAGCCTCGACAAAACCCCCGTTACACGACCGTTGTTGGCCCCACTAAAAACTATATTTTAAGTTGAGATAAGAGAACAAGAGAATAAAAAGTTGCACCTCCCAACAAGTCGTCCACATCATAGCATCTGTTCTTGGAATGGCATTCAAATGTGTATTTTATTAAATTTTTATATGATTACTTTTTTATTATATGCTTATCTTAATCATATTTAATGTATCAATATACACAAAATAAAAGATTTCGAAATTATGTTTGTGATCAACACAATTCATACGAGAAAGACTTGAAACTAGTTCTAGTTTTGTGATGAAATTTTCCATTATCGATGTATAATGTGATTATGACAAGTTTATAACTAATTTGACGTATATAGATCAAAATGTTCCAACTTAATATCTACATTTTCAATATTTTTTCATCATACGATTTTAACTTGTGCAATGTACGAACATCGGCCAATTTTGTATATAATCCGTTTAAATTTTAGAAAAGAACACGTTATAAAAGAAGGAAAGTCAAGAAAAGCTCTAAATATTATATGTCTATGCTAAAAAATATTATATTATTTTTGTGTCAATGAAAACCTATGTATTTTTTCATTTTGGTTAAATTAATGTTTTGCAACTGGATAAACCAAGAAAACTGGTTGTATAGACTATGCGGAATTAAATAGATTAAATGAAATTATTAATTTAAATTATGAAACTTAAGTTGAAATTACAAGTTAATACCTAGGTTAAATTCATGAACATAAAGAAATAATCGACTTTCTCCATCTACTTTTTGAATGAGTACTTAATCCTATGTTTCTTTTTCTTTCATACGAGCTACAAACACCTATCTGATTTGTATAAATACCAATTGTATACATGTGGTGTACACACAAAAATGTGGACTTCATGGACCGACATAACTAGACAAACGTTTTATTTAGTGCCCCAATTCTCAGGAATATGAATTTTTTTGGAAACTGATATAGCTTTTTTAATGGTTGACTCTTCTTGTTGCGTTTGTTGTAACATCCTTCAAAAGATTATGATTTTCTATACATTGATAAGGGTTTATCGATTTGGTGGTATAATGATACAAATTTTGAGTTATGCATATAAACTAAGGACTTGTATAGGGAGAATAGGACCCGGAGAAGAAACTAAGGAAACTTAAAAGGAGGGGTTGAAGAAAAGAAGTGGATGGATTTGCTCTTGATTTGTTTATGGCCATGTGATTATTATTATCAAAAATACTTTCATTTGATTTGCTTGTTATAACAATGTACTTTTATTTTTTTGTTATGCTAATATACTTCCATTTTGTTTCTTTATCATAATAATGTACTTTTATTTGAATTGTTTGCTATAATATACTTTGATTTGATTTGTTTATTATACATGTACTTTCATTTTATTAGTTTGTTATAGAAGTATACTTTTTTTATGTTTTTTTAGTCTCGTTATAATGAAAAGTGTTACCAATAGCAATACAAGTATATTGCCATTTCCATTTTGTCAATTTAAGTCAACAAAGCAATGTAAGTACATTTCAATAGTTTTACCATAATCATAAAAATATTCCAATTTTACAAGTTTTAAAATGTAAGTATATTGTAACAGGTTATGCAATCTCAATGTAACTACAATTCTTTCAATGTAGATATAGTTCACCCATTTTTGCAACATCATTCAAATGACCATTTTACTAGTTTTACCGAAGGATAACAATATAGTTGCATTGTTGTTCAAGAATAACTATGTCAAATCTATAAAAACATTGTTATTTCACTTTCAAAGTAAAAATTGATAGTTTACCACAATTTTTAACAAAGGGTCAATTCATTTTTTGGTCTATTGTATAGATTTTTACCAAATGGTCTATTAACTAACTTTTGTGGCGAATATTCTAGAAAAGTGTCAAAATATAAATGCCAAAATTGTTGTTATATAAAAGTGTCAAAACTAATTGGTTTTCTCGTCAAATTTGCTATTTTTACCATCCATGCCATTTAGTTATTAATTTTGCCATATTTTACTATTTTTTGTGGTGTAAGTACACTCTTGTTACAAAAGTGTCAAAACTCAAAAAAAAAAAGTCAAAATTCCATATAACAAGTACATTGTTATTCCCAAATTTTAGCAAAATTCTAGAAAACATGTACATTTTCAAAATAGCAAAATGCCTTAAACATTTTTGTGCATTGCCATTTTAGTAAAATTAAGAATTTTGGTAACTAGAGAACTTTTACTCTAGATTATAAGTACATTGTTATTCCACATAAAACATTCCACTAAAGGACAACATATTAACCATATTTCATCCAATACTTTGCACTAAAAAGAGTAGAAATATTAAATTCCCATTTTCAAACATCAATACAAATATCATATCTTATACAAACTGATTAGTATCATGTGTATGATGTTTTGTCTCATACAACTACATATGCATTAAGAAAAAAGTGTTTCTTCAAAATATATTAATCTGAACTAAGATGGTGCTCTTTTTTAGAACCATATCCATCCTTATTAAAAACTAGCTTCCTAAGCTTGTTTTTAATAACCCTTCACATGTCGCTCTTAGTTTGAGTTTTCTATAGAAAACATATACTTGCACTACTTGTTTAAAGTCGTCCATCTCATCAGTTGATATTTCGTCCTAAACCATTTGATATGGTTCTTAAAAGTCTTTCATCTCATTCATTGTTATCCCATCCTCAATCACATGATCTATTTCTACCAAAAAAAAAGCAAAAGTGGTGATAAATTTATTAATCTTATTACCAATATAGAATGTGATAAAAATGTGAGTACAAAAATTGTTTCTTAGCATTTTGTCCTCCTTGGAATAGGTATTAGTTCTACTTCATCAATAAGATTCGGTGCTTCATTTGATGCTAATTGTTGCATCAATATTTTATGCAACAAAATTCAGAAACACAATTACTATTTTTTAATTATTTGTTCCTTAAACTATGAATAAAGTTCATATGAAACATTTTCTTCAAACCAAAAATTGTGTATCGAAAACATAGTCATCAAATTGAGTTATAGGCTTTCATCCATCAAATGGAGAGTCTGGGAATTGCAATTGAGGGTCAAATTCTTCCTTTTACATTGCAGCCTTTTGTAGTCGTTCCTCAATAACTTCTACGATTTCGATATCCTTCATATCCACTTCAACTATTTCTTCCCTCTTGTGAGACCCGTTCCTAACTGATACATGTATGTAAGTAAGTTGTAGCAATTATTTGCTAAGTGTGTTAGTGAGTTGCTAACTGAGAGCTTTATTGAATCTTTTTGTGTATTCACATCTAGATAGGGTGATTGGTAGATTGGCAAGTCATGAGATATGGTATGAGTCATTCTTGTGTGTCATGATATGACTTTTACCTGTTATGATTGAGTATTAGTCTTTTGAAAGTGATTTAACATGAAAAATATGGAGAAAATGGAACCGACCATGTTAGTGACGCTAACATATACAGTTAGCGACGCTAACTGTCGTGTTCCAGACCCTTTTAGTCTGTTAAGTGTATTTTCGAGTCATTTTCATAGAAAACGAGGGTCAACGAGATTTTAGGCAATTTCATGCGAAATTGAGCCAATGAAATTCATGTTAAGGAGTCGAGTCTAACATCACAATCGATTTCATGAATTCTAAATCAAAGAAGTAAACCATTTTTATGAGTTTTGGGTTTTTGAAACCCTAGGCGTTCAAACTTATAGAAATGAGTTGTTTTTATGAGTTATGATGTTATCCCTAGTATGTTTCCTTGATCGTTTTTATGGAAAATTTATGAGTTTTAGCGGCTGAATTGATTAAGTCGCGAATTTGGGGTTTGACAGCGAGGTTAGCGTTGCTAACCTGAGGAAAGCGATGCTAATAGGTTAGCGACGATAACCATAGAGTTAGTGCCGCTAACTGGCCCTTGACAAACTCTTTGTATCTTTTGTTTGGCTTGATCTTTTCAGCCAAACTTTGTGGGAATGTTTGAGGATGTTTGATACATAATGTATGATGTTGTTTTAACGCTGATACATACATATATGAGAGAGGGAGATATCATAGGCACATGTGGACTACGAGATGATCATACCTCAGGTGAGTAACTTTATTCCATTACTTATGTTTGAATTATGATGTAAATATGTTACTTTTGATTCTAACTGGCTGAGATAACCAATTTTCATGAGATTGATAATCCTTTGTTGTTAATTGAGAAAATAGTATGATTGAACACACTAATTGACTGAGATAGTCAAAAGAGCATGAGATGAAAGAGTTTATATACTTGTAGTTGCTGAGTACTACAATATTTTGAGACATTGTTGCATAACCACCAAATTTTGAGTATTTTTCTCACTGAGCTTTTGTATCTCATAAACTGTGATTGTGTTGTAGGTACTATTGGTGACATGAGGAAGAAAGTTGCTAAGGAATAGAGGACTTTTAGACTTTGACTTATCTTTTGGGACTATATGATCTTTTGAAGTTTTCTTTTGAACTTGTTTGTTTTGTAACCCAGTTGTGGGATTGACTTGTATGTTATACTTGTTTTGGTAACCTCTTGTATAACTTGTTACTTATCTTTTGGTTACACCTATAAATCATGTAGTTATTTGGAGTAATTTAAGGTGTAATTTAAAAGTGAGAAACCGGGTGTTACACCTCTCTACTTCAATACTTGGTCCATCAATATTTTGGCTCTTCAATATCTGTTGTCAATTTAGGGGTGCGAACAAAAACCGAAACCAATAACTCGCCTAAGCTGAATAAGAAATGGGTAAAATGGTTCGGGTTATTTGGGTATCAGGTGGCTTAATCAGTTATACCCAAACCGTATAACCCAAGTCATTTCGGTTAATGGGTATGGATGGATAATTTCGATTTACCCGATTAAGGGTTTAACTAAAATACCAAAAATTATATTTTTCATTTGAGCTAAGGGTAGCTTTGTGCATATGAAATTCAGAGGAACGACTAACGAGAGTGAGATGGGACTACGGCTCGATCACCTAAAGTCTTCGATTTGTCTTCAATAGCAAAACCACCTCCCTCGATCGACGCCTCCCTTGCAGTCGTTTCTTCCTTTTGTGATTCGAATCCAAGGGCAGATTCGAACCCAAAGCCAAGGTAACTGATTCGAACTCGTTAACAATCGATTTCAGCAACATTTATGTCAATTACACGTATTCTGGTTATGGTTTTCTTTACTTTTCACTTTTCAGCACTCGAACTCACTTATCAGTTATCCCCAAATCACCGGTTAGTCTCCGATTTGGTGATGTAAAATCGGGGCTCGATTATGACTTAATAGCATCGGTCCGTGATTATGATGTTTTTCAAGGTCTATGAGTAGATGTACGAAGTTTCATGAAACGAATGTATTTTCTTTTATGAAAGCTGGTAATTTTGGTTCGCTGGGGTTGACACTATCAGGGCCGGTCCAAACTTTTTTGGGGCCTAGGGCGAGAGAAGAAACAAAGGCCCCTAAAAAAATTGAGCTACACTATTTATAAAAAAAATATTTTCTAACGTTTTTCATAATGATAGTTTTGAAGATACATATAGCTATAACAATTACAAGTAGTCATTTTTAATACATTGGTGTTTTCTTTCGATATTTGAAACTACTGTCATAACCTTGATCCCTTATATAATTCATATTAAGATGTAACAATTTCAATGCATCTAATAATTCATTAAAAAATCTTATCCCCGAAGTATTATTTGCTTTAAAAATTTATAAAAATATTCAACAACTTGTATTTGTTAGAAGACTAATACATAGATATATATTATATTGGACATACAATTTTTGAGCCCCTTAAGACGATGGGCCCTGGACGATCGCCCGTATTGGCCACCGCCAGGAACAGGTCTGGACACTATGGGTAGAGGTCTTTTTGTTTAGCTAATGACTTTGTTAATTGATATGTTCGATTCTAGGTGTTCGGTTTCAATTGTCGTTTTGAGTTTTCTTCCGTGCAATAAAGTTTCCACCTAGCTCTTTGCCGGATGGTTTTATCTAAATGGAATCTTGAGTTGCTACTAAAATAAAGAATTATTTGCAAATGAATGTTTCAAAGACGTGACATTAAATTTTGAGAATGACCGGAAGGTAAACAATACTTTTAATTCAAAACAAAATTTAAAAGTATATATATATATATATCTTTTGTCTAAATATTTTTCCTTATAGTCGTATTAAGTAAAAGTATCTTTATAGTAAACTTTTAATTCAAATTTACTATTATATAATATTGTTTTTATTTGAAATGAGACGTTATAAAGTATTTATAAAACCCATTGGAAAATCACACTCACATAATCCTTTCTGATTTCCGAATATAACCCCACCATCTCCATCACCCCCTTGCTCTATCTGTCCTCCTGTTGCAGAAAATGGATGTCATAAACGATATGCAAACGATTCCCCTGAAGACAGCAATAGCTGTAGGCTGTACGGCCGTCGCGATTGTCTTTGCTCTTTACTTCTGGTTTCTCAAAAGCTATGGCTCTGATGACAGCGGTCAGCGAAACTATCTCCCTCCTGTTCCAGGTACTCCGATTCATAGATGCTTAGATTAGTGTACTCATTTATGTTTTACTTCGTTTTAACTAACATTTCATCGAATTCCGTATCTTATAAATGCAAAATTTGATCTGGATTTCGTTCGTTATTTTACCCTACACTTTCCTTTTTCTCTGATTCTCTCACACACGTGCACACACAGTAAGCTTAGTTTGTATTTAATCGATTCGATTCTAATACCTGTTTCTCTGATTTACGATGAATTTGTAAGTTTATGTGATTATGATGATGAGTTTAATTTGAATGTTTCAGAGGTGCCTGGTTTACCGTTGTTAGGGAATTTACTGCAGTTGAAGGAGAAGAAGCCATACATGACTTTTACGAAATGGGCAGAAATGTATGGGCCTATTTACTCTATAAGAACTGGAGCCACTTCCATGGTGGTGGTTAGTTCCAGTGATATCGCCAAGGAGGTATGCACTCAATTCTCCCAGTTTTCTCTGATGTTTGAGTGAGTTTTAATTACGTAATCTTTAATTAATTATTACATATTAAAAAATCTTTTAATAAACAAAATTTTAAAAATCGAGACTATAATCGACCTTATTGATGTTGCGTAATAATCATTAATATTTAATAGGTAAACAAATAAATTTAAAAGAAGATTTATACTCGTCCTGGTTTTCCTGAAAAATATACATTTCATGTTTAAGAAGAAAAAAAAAAAGTGTACTATATGTCTTTCATATTATATTATTATGAAATGTGTTAGAAGTTAAAAGCATTGATTAAAGAATGAAATTAAATGTATCATTTAAAACTTTTTTGGAGTTTGTGGAAAGCTAGGAACGACAGAGTTTTTAAGAAACGTATTGACTCCGCTTCTAGGATTTTTGACGAGGTTGTGTCTTCGGTGTTTCTGTGGGCGAAGCATAGGGGCAAATGGGGAATTTGTAATTGGTCTAGTTGGTGTATCTCTCCTTTCTATTGTATGTAACTCTTTGTTCCTGTTTTCTTCT
This sequence comes from Cichorium intybus, assembly GCA_023525715.1. Classification (NCBI taxonomy): domain Eukaryota; kingdom Viridiplantae; phylum Streptophyta; class Magnoliopsida; order Asterales; family Asteraceae; genus Cichorium; species Cichorium intybus. Next base: position 12,353,180 of record CM042017.1, read on the forward strand.
CCCCGTCTAGTTGCTTGCTAGGCGTGGGTGTTGCTTTCTAATTCAGTGGCCGTTTCCAAAAAAAAAAAAAAAAAAAAAAAAATTTAAAACTTTTTGCGACATTAATCTTGCACCAACTATGGCGTTGACTAAAATCAACGAATATTTTGGCGATTTTGACACTAACATCCCCTAAGTCACTTTATTCCCTCCGCTACACTCAATTTCTCTGTTTTTTAAATACAGCTTTGTAAATTGTAACCTTTATTCTGAAACAAGAATATATAATTAAGACATATTTTACTAGAATTATCACTAGCTTTCAGCAAACATTTAATTTAAAACTATTATTAAGTTGTATTTGGTACTAATGCTATGTTTGACACGGTACAATGTTATCATGTTTGTAAGTCCAATGATAATTTATAAACTAGCTTTTTAAAATTCTACTACATTCAAAATTTTTAGTACTTATTTGTTTAATTGTTTATTCTGGTAATAAACATCAAAGTACATTATTAGTCATCCGTATTTTCTTACTATTTTATCACACTATATATAACGTATTGTGAATTACTTTTATCTATATACTTTAACATCACAGAATGATGGACTATGACTGTACGTAACAATTAATCATTATAAAATTAATAACAACATACTTATTTTATCCATGACATTCGATATACTTTAATGATTGGATAAACATATAACTAATAAATGTACATTACTTGTCGTGTGTTGGACCACTTGTATTTATGGTAATCTCAAGGGACTATTATGTAATTTAACATAGATATAAATAGTTGTTTATATTTTTCTTCAAACATAATGCATTTCTCTCTTTCCTTATCATTTTCCATCAATATCACACAAATGACAAATCAGTCACTCTTGAAATCTAACATTATCATGTACTTTTTATAGGTACTAGTCACCAAATTTCCATCCATCTCAACTAGAAAGCTATCAAATGCATTAAAGGTCTTAACCGCAGATAAAACCATGGTTGCTATGAGTGATTACAATGACTACCACAAGACAGTCAAACGCCATATACTCACCGCTATCTTGGGACCAAATGCACAGGTATTCACAGTCGCAGTGTGACAGTTTCAGTTCCAATGTGGATTTGTCTTTTTCTGCAAACAACTGTCAGCCTGATTTACATCTCACATGATGCTTTTAGGACATTGCAGTGTTGGAAGAATAACCCTTTTGCGAATACGGCTATATTTAGTTATTAACTATTTATTTTGTATTTTTTTTTTTCAGAAGAAACACCGTGTCCATAGGGACACCATGATGGATAATGTTTCAAATGAACTACATACATTTTTTAAAAACTATCCGGATCAAGAAGTGAACCTCAGGAAAATATTCCAATCCGAACTTTTTGGACTCGCGATGAAACAAGTGAGTTTGATTAGTTGGACAAAATTGTATTTTTTTGTTACACATGTTAGAACAGAACATGATGGCCTTATAAATGATGATTAAAGAAAACATCTTTTTACTTTTATAGACAATGGGAAAGGATCTTGAAAGCATATACGTGAAGGATCTTGAAACCACCATGAAAAGAGACGAAATCTTTCAAGTTTTAGTAGTTGACCCAATGATGGGCGCCATTGAAGTTGACTGGAGAGATTTTTTCCCATATCTCAAGTGGGTCCCAAATAAAAGTTTTGAAAACAAAATCCACCAAATGTATACCCGAAGAGAAGCTGTAATGAAAGCCCTTATTCAAGAACATAAAAAACGTATCGCTTCAGGCGAGGTAATCATATAACTTTATAATGTCAATTTTGTGTTTTCATTTCCATTGATCATATAAATTTTGCCAACATAACTTTGGTTAATTAAATAACAGAATTTGAACAGCTACATTGATTACTTGGTATCAGAAGCACAAACATTAACAGATAAAGAGGTTCTTATGACTTTATGGGAGCCAATTATTGAATCATCAGATACTACTATGGTCACCACAGAGTGGGCAATGTATGAACTTGCAAAAAATCCAAAGATACAGGTTTGTATTCTTCTTTGAAATGTAAAAGATAGCAATGTACTTTCATTTACTTGTGTATTACAGCAGCCTACTTTTGATTCTTCTTAGTAAAGGTAGTTTTTTTTTTAAAATACAATGATGTAACAGAAAGAAATGGAAGTATGATGCTATAATTATACACAAATAAAAATGAAAGTATGTTGCTATTTTTTTAACTATAATAATTTCAAATTGATTTCTCTTCTTCATTTCAGGATCGTTTGTATGCGGAAATCAAAAGTGTTTGTGGGTCAGACAAAATCACAGAGGAGAATTTGTGCCAGCTGTCATATTTATCTGCTGTTTTTCAAGAGACCTTGAGAAGACATTGTCCTGTTCCAATAATACCCCTGAGATATGTCCACGAGAATACAGATCTAGGAGGGTACCATGTCCCAGCTGGAACTGAGGTTCTTTCCCTTACTAATTTCTGTTTGTTTTTTTTCAGGTTTTGGTCCAAGGGTAAAACTGACATTTTTTAAAAATTTAACTACGTTGTTAACTTAGATAGCACAAGGACCATAACTGTAAGGAAACTACAAAATAAGGGCCACATTTGCAAAACAAAACATTTTAGGACCAAAATTGCAAAAATCAACTATACTCACTATCCAAAAATGTAATTTCCTCCAGAAAATAAAAAGCGGTTTTTAAATTTATCAAATTAAGAGTCATTTGTTATTTATCTTCATTCCTTTATAGAAGGGTAAAATGGTCATTTACTCAGACTCAAACAGTCTTTATCCCGACAAACAACATCATTACTCATGCAATGCATAATGATCATTTTTTTAGTAACAAATTGTGAATTATTATTTTGTTATGTAGGTGGCGATAAATATATACGGATGTAACATGGAGAAAAAAGTTTGGGAGAATCCCGAAGAGTGGAATCCCGAGAGATTTTTAAATCAAAATGAGAGCATGGATTTGTATAAAACAATGGCATTTGGGGGAGGAAAAAGAATGTGTGCGGGTTCTCTTCAAGCCATGTTGATTTCTTGTATTGGAATTGGAAGATTGGTGCAAGAATTTGAGTGGAGATTGAAAGATGAGGCTGAAGAAGATGTGAGTACACTTGGGCTCACAACACAAAAGCTTCATCCACTTCTTGCGGTTATAAAACCGAGAAAATGAAATGTTTGTTTTGGTAGTTATAAAGGAAATCAATGTTTTTAGTATTTATGAAGATTAATATAGAAGTATGAAAATTGTGGTTGATGTCGATCTTTAGTGTGCAAATGTGGTATATTAGCACATAATAAATGGCAAAGAGGACTCATAGATAGGGTTAAGTTAAAGTGAGAACTCAAATAGCTTAAGAACCTAAGAATTTTTTTTCAAAGATAAAACAACACAAAACGATCATAAGCATTTCGTATAAGAGATACGCTCGAACAAACCCACCAAACAAAACGTTTTTCTTGAATTTGCGTATATGCAAAAATTTTCGACATTTACATGTACATATGCAAATCATGTGTATATTTAAATTCACATTTGATCTTGACCCCTTAGGCTATGGGGTGTAGGGATAAAATCAGCCGCGTCCTCCTGAGGTGGAAGGGAAACGCACCTAGAACGCGCATGAACACCTCCTCCACCCCCTACTGCGTCCCGCGTTCTTCGTTCTCAGACGTTCCTGGGGAGACAATCTTGGAACACCCCGTCCTCTCTTCCTATTTGTCCTTATTTTTCTCTCTCACACCCCTCATCGCGTTCTTTGCGTTCTGTGAGTCTTGCACACCCCATAGCCTTATCTATATTATATATAAAGAATTTGTAAAACAAACTCTTAAAATCCAAAAGGTAAAAGCAAATAAAATAGTAAGTACAATTGCTAATAGAACGACAAGCCTCTTATTTCGAGGCGGTTTACTTTATTTTATTATTATTTTTAACGGCAATAGAATTTTACTATAAAAAATTTAGCAGGGAGTTGGAACAAGACACATATACATCAATACATCATACAGAGAAGTATCACCAACTGAAAACTAACATGACAAAAACCCAAGTATAGCAATGAACTATGCGACCTCTTATGCAATTAAAACAAATTATAGTTGCACCGCCTCTCAAAGTTGTTTGAACTCCAAACCTTGTGGACCGGAATACCATATACAATAATTAAACATCTTCAAGGGAAAAAAGATACACCTTCGGGGCTTCAAAAAGTAATTCTGCAATCTTCCTCATTTTCTTAGGGGTATAAACGTCCAAACGCAACTTTAGTAGAAATCCTTCACCAAAAATCTCTCTTCCACCTCTGTTGTAGCAGCTTGCAGAAAAGAACTTACGTGTAACTCCGAATCCGTCAAACCACGTCCGCTCTATATTTTTATCTTCTAGTAATTTGATCCAACAATATATTCAATTGAAACTTTTCTACATGAAGTCAAGTTAATTCAAGAAGTTTGCAGGACCAAATGAAATTAGAATTGTTAGGATCGAGACACTTAGCATACGAACACTAGACTCACACACTCAGCTCACAAATTAAGAACACGAGAATTTAACGTGGTTCGGTTCAAAAAATGACCTACGTCCAAGGCGGATAACTAGGAGTTTTATTGCTCTGTGTTTTTTTGTGTTGTGTGGTATATCTTTAACATTGCAGTTACACCCATATATATATATAGGTGTTGTGATACATTAAATAATGAATACATTGAAGGCCTTAATTGACTAATTTGATTTCACCAAACATCTTCACCAACCATGGACTCACCAACCATGGACTCACCAACCTTCTTTCTGCAGCTACATTGACAAACCAGTGGCTTCACATTTAACAATCTCCCACTTGAAGCCACAGAACAATCTTCACCTGTGCTTCATCTATGCATTCCAAAAAAAACACTTTTGATTTTAGCTCCTTCCTAGTTACCCTGGCCTTCTCTTCAATTATCCTGAAGGCCAGTTGAAGCTATGCAAAGCTTCAACTTCTCTAAGTTAACAACCTTAGTCAACATATCAGCTGGATTTTCAGTTCCTTTGATCTTCTTCAACTTCAGAGTACCATCATTAATTCTTTCTCTGATGAAGTGATATCTCAGCTGTATGTGCTTTGTCTTCGAATGGAAGACATGATTCTTTGCAAGGTGTATTGCACTTTGATTATCACAAAATAGTACACAATCAACTTGTTCCTTGCCAAGTTCTTCGAGAAAATTCTTCAACCATATAAGCTCTTTGCTTGCTTCAGCAACTGCCATATACTCTGCTTCTGTGGTTGAAAGGGCAACACTTTTCTGGAGTTTAGACATCCAACTCACTGCAGTGCCTCCCACTGTAAAGACATACCCGATAGTGCTTTTGTATGAGTCTTTGCAACCACCAAGGTCTGCATCTGCAAAACCTTTTAGAATGACATCTTTCCCTTTAAAATGCAATGCCACTTTTGAAGTCCCCTTCAAATATCTTAGCAGCCATTTAACTGCTTCCCAATGTTCTCTCCCTGGATTAGACATAAACCGACTAACAACTCCCACTGCATGTGCAATATCTGGTCTCGTGCATACCATTGCATACATGAGACTACCAACTGCAGATGCATAAGGTACTTTAGCCATTTCTTTCTTGTCTTCATCTGATTTGGGTGACTAAACTTTAGAAAGCTTAAAGTGACTTCCCAAAGGTGTGCTTCTGATCTTGGCATCTTTAAGGCTGAATTTCTCTAACACTTTCTCAATGTACTTCTCTTGAGAGAGTGTCAAAGAGTCATCTTCTTTTTTTCTGAAAACACTCATCCCGAGTATTTGTTTGCAGCTCCCAAGTCATTCATCTCGAATTCTTCAGACATTTGCTTCTTTAACTTCTCGATCTCTGTCATGTCTGAGCCTGCAATCAACATATCATCTACATAGAGTAGTAGAATGATATAAGAACCCTTAAACTTCTTGATGTAACAACAATGGTCATTGTCACATCTCTTGTAACCAACTCTTCTCATGAAGTTATCAAACTTCAAATACCATTGTCTTGGTGCTTGCTTCAGACCATACAAGCTCTTCTTCAATTTACACACTAAGTTTTCTTTTCCTTTAATCTGAAAACCCTCAGGTTGTGTCATGTAAATTTCTTCATCTAGGTCACCATGTAGAAAAGCTGTATTGACATCTAGCTGCTCTAGATGCAAACCTTCTGCTGCTACAATGCTGAGAACAAGTCTGACAGTGGTCATTTTCACTACTGGAGAGAATATTTCATTGAAATCGATTCCCTCTTTCTGTTGAAAGCCATTGACTACTAATCTTGCTTTGTATCGTTTGGTACCATCATGTTCATCCTTGACCCTGAAAACCCATTTGTTTTGAAGAGCCTTCTTCCCGGATGGAAGCTTCGTTAGAAGCCAGGTCTTGTTCTTCTCAAGCGACTTCATTTCATCTTTCATTGCTAGCTCCCACTGCAATGAATCTTTTAACCTCTTAGCTTCAAAGTAACACTGGGGTTCACCATTTTCTGTCAAAAGAATATAGTTGACAGATGGTGAGTATCTTTATGGCGGTCTGATGACTCTGGAAGATCTTCTTGGTTGAACTTGAGGTGTGGCTGGGGACTCTGGAGCTGGAGGACTGGTTTCTTCATCTTCAGAGTCATTTCTGGAATCATCCTCTGAGCTCCCACTGTCAGTTGAATCTTCCCCAGATTCAGGGATTTCAACTGAAGCTTCTTTCTTCATTGCACCACCTTCATATTCAACGTACTCCTTCTGGACTTCTGAACTTTTGGTGTTTATGTCTTTGTATAACTCAGCTTCGTTAAAAATGACGTTCTTGCTTCGGATTATCTTTCTGCTTTCATTATCCCAAAGCCTGTAACCCATTTCGTCTGGCCCATAACCAATGAATATGCACTTCTTGGTTTTTGAATCAAGTTTATCCCTGTCACTATCTTTTAACAGACTGTAAGCACTACAACCAAAGACTTTTAGATGTTTGAGACTTACTTCCTTCTCTTGCCACATTTCTTCCGGCAATTTAAAATCCAAGGGAACACACGGTGAACGGTTAATCAAGTAGGCTGCAGTGTTAACTGCATCAGCCCAGAATGTCTTTGGTAAACCAGCATTCAACCTCATGCTTCTAGCCCTTTCATTCAGAGTTCTATTCATTCTCTCAGCTACACCATTCTGCTGAGGGGTTCCTGGGACCGTCTTGATCATCTTTATCCCTTGCTTGGCACAGTAGTCAACAAACTCCTTGCTTATGTATTCACCACCATTATCCGACTTCAGGCATTTTACCTTCAAATCAGTTTCATTTTCAACAGCAGATTTCCATATCTTAAAAGTATCAAATACATCAGATTTATTTTTAAGAAAATAGACCCATACCTTGCGTGTTGAATCATCGATAAATGTTACATAGTAGTTTTTGCCTCCTAGAGATGAAATTGGTGTTGGTCCAAATACATCCGAGTGAACAAGCTCCAACTTCTGAGCTTTCGGTGTCTTCCCCGTCTTTACAAAAGTAACCCGCTTTTGTTTCCCTAGAACACAGGATTCACAGAATTCTGTTTCAACTTTCTTCAAGTCTGGAAACTTCCCTTTCTGAGCCAACATCTTCAATCCCTTATTGCTCATGTGTCCGAGTCGTTGGTGCCATAAATTAGATGGACTCGGATTTGTGGTTACGGCATGAACACCATCACCATGTATTTCTACCATGTATAAAGTGCCTTTCTTCTTTCCTTTGTCAATCACCAAGTTGCCTTTGATCACTTTCCATTGTCAACCCCCAAAGTGAACATCAAACCCTTCATTATCCAACTTACCAACTGAAATCAACTTTCTCCTTAAGTTTGGAATAACCCTAACATCTTTCAATGTCCATGTGGTTCCTAAGGAGGTCTTCAAATCTACGTCTCCGATACCCGTAATATCAAGCACTTGATCATCGGCCAAAAGAACTTTGCCAAGAGCACCTGTTTGTAGGTTCTTGACCATATCTGGGCATGAGACGGCATGGAAAGAAGCACCTGAATCCATAATCCAGGATTCTGCTGAATTCTCAACACAACATATGAGAAAATCTCCTGATTCTTCAGAGGATACATTGTTTACTTCTTTCTTTTCAGCTTGTGGTTTTGGGCATTGGCTTCTAAAGTGACCTTTTTCTTTGCAATTCCAGCATTCAATGTCTTTTCTGGTTTTTGACTGTCCCCTTTTTCTGGACTTTGATCTGCCTCGATTACGTCCTCTTTCGTTTCTTCTTCCTCTACTTTTTGTATGCAATAGAGAACTAGAACTAGAAGTCTCACCATTGCTTCTCCGTCTGATATCTTCATTTACAATTAAGTCACAAATACTCTCGAAAGTGAGTTTGGTAGTGCCAGATGCACTACTAACAGCTGTGACTGTGCCTGACCAACTGTCAGGCAAAGATGATAAAAGGAGGAGCGCTTGTACTTCATCTTCAAACTTTATTGCAACTGAGGCTAAACGAGAAATAATCGAGTTAAACTCGTTTATGTGAGCAGTAACCGACATGCCTTCCTTCATCTTGGTGTTAACCAACTGTTTGATGAGGAACAATTTGTTTGAAGCGGACGGCTTCTCGTACATGTTGGACAAAGCCTTAAATACTCCATAAGTAGTTGTTTCATTGACAATGTTATACGCAACACTCTTTGCCAATGAAAGCCTAACTACACCCAAGGCTTGTCGATCCAACAACTTCCAATCTTCATCATACATGTCATCCGACTGTTCGCCCAACATAGGCAAATGCAAACTTTTCTGATACAACATATCTTCAATTTGCATCTTCCAAAATCCATAATCGGTTCCATCAAACTTCTCAATTTTAATTTTACCGTCTTCTGCCATTTTAACGGACAAATTGCACTTTTTTCAGAAATTAAAGGGTGAAAATGCAATATTTTCTAAAGTTCAGGGGCTAAACTGCAATTTTCTGAAAGTTCGGGGGCTAAACTGCAATTTTTAGAAAGTTCAGGGGATAAACTGCAATTTTCTGAAAGTTCAGGGGCTAAACTGCAATTTTCAGAAAGTTCAGGGGCTAAAATGCAATTTTCTGAAAGTTCAGGGACTGTTTTTCAAAATATGCTACAGTACCGCTACAGTGTCGTCTTCTCCGGCGAAACTCCAGTGCTACAGTGTCGTCTTCTCCGGCGAACTGGTTTTTCTGGCCAACTTTCCGGCGAGGTTTGACCAACTTTGACTGGCGATTTGGAGGTCTTCCGGTGGTCAAAAAAATCCAAAAAAATATTTTCGGAATCTGCGGAACGAGATCTTTCCAATGGCATACACCAAAATCGTTTTTGAGACAAAAAAATTTCGACCAAAAAACAGAAAATCACCCTCTGGAGCTATACCAAGGCTCTGATACCACTTGTTAGGATCGAGACACTTAGCATACGAACACTAGACTCACACACTCAGCTCACAAATTAAGACCACAAGAATTTAACGTGGTTCGGTTCAAAAAATGACCTACGTCCACGGCGGATAACTAGGAGTTTTATTGCTCTGTGTTTTTTTGTGTTGTGTGGTACATCTTTAACATTGCAGTTACACCCATATATATAGGTGTTGTGATACATTAAATAATGAATACATTGAAGGCCTTAATTGACTAATTTGATTTCACCAAACATCTTCACCAACCATGGACTCACCAACCATGGAATCACCAACCTTCTTTCTGCAGCTACATTGACAAACCAGTGGCTTCACATTTAACAAGAATACCTAGCGTCTCCAATAATATCATCTTCACCAGGAATTCAGAAGCAAGTTGAGATTAAGCAGCTTGTGAATCACCTACAGGAACTGTGTGGAAGGAAAAAAATAGATGTCGTATGATAAAAAAGACTTAATACACACACGCCAAAGTTCAACCCCCCCCCCCCCCAAAAAAAATCCCAAAAGGACCAAATCTGAAATCCTTCTTTCGTATGTAAACTAAAGAAAATTCATTAAATCAAAAGGGTATGTTCATTCTCATAATGATCATTCTCTTTTCTCAAGAAAACTACCTCATCTATTGTCATTGTTGTCGTATGCGTCGATGATATCTTAGTTACTCGAGATGACAGTGATGAAGAAGTAACATCTCTCAAACAATATCTTGACACATTCAAAATTAAGGATTTGGGCTTTCTCGGTTATTTTTTGGGTTTAGATTTTCAAATAATTTCAACCGGTATGGTGATACATCAAAGCAAATTCATTAAGGAATTACTTGGTTTGTATTTTATGACTTCTAGAACGCCTGTTTCCATGCCTCTACCGGCTAAGCCTTCACTTCTTCCTACAATGTCTTCTCCTTTACCGAATCCAACTCCCTATGGACAACTTATTTGCACTTCATGTTCTTTGGTACTTAAAAGGAACCTCCACCAAAGGTTTGTTTTTCAACAAAAATTCTTCTTTTCAAGTTCAAGCTTATTGTGATTCTGATTGGGCAGCTTGCCCAATAACTCGACAGTCCGTTAGTGGAATTTTTATCCTTTTTGGTGATAATTCCATTTCTTGGAAGTCAAAGAAACAAGCAACCATTTCCTTATCACATGTAGAGGCTGAGTACAGATCTATGATACGTGTATGTGTTGAACTTGCTTGGCTAAGTCGGTTATTAACTGAGCTTGGAGTTTCTGGTATTACTCCAATTCCGTTTAAATGTGACAACATGGCAGCCATCTACATTGCTAAAAACCCTGTATTTCATGAATGCACTAAACATATTGAAATCGATTGTCATTTTGTTCGTGAAAAGCTGCAAACTGGCCTAATTACCCTTACTCATGTATCAACAGACAAACAACTAGCTGATGTTTTCACTAAGAAGTTATCGGGTTCTCAACATCATCAAGCTGCAATCAATCTGGGTCTCTTGTCATATCCTCCAGATTGAGGGGGAGGGGGGGGGGGGGTTGTTAACAGTTAGTTGTTAGTTAGTTTGTATTAGTTAGTTAAGTTTGTTATAAGGGTGTTTTTTTTGTCTTTTACCCTTATTCGGTTAGTTGTTAGTTAGCTTCTTCTCTTCGTGTGTATATATGTTCTTTGTTCAAAGGCTTAAATTAATGAGAAGAAAATTAATCAAATTCTCTCTACTAACATTCCAATGCAATAAAATTTCCACCTTAGCTCCTTGCTAGAGTGTTTTATCTAAATTTAATCTTGTTTTGCTACAAAAATGCTGAATTATTTTCAAATGAATGTTTCAAAAACGTGACATTAAATTATGAGAATAACCGGAAGGTAAACAATACTTAGCAGGTAACATCTAAACCATACAATAGATTTTATGCGTAAACAAAAGTTAATTATTTGATATAATTATAAAAGGATTATGTGATGAATTTTTATTCATGTATGTAGCAAAAGAAAAATTTAGAAATTACAAGTCTATCACTCTATTTGATTTCTATGAATGCTGCTATCTCATCTTAAGTGGGTTTTGTTGGGAATACCAAAACAAGTTAGGCACTTCCGACAAACGATAAACGATTTGGGCAAAAATACGCGGAAATAAAACGGAGAATTACTGCAAATGAAAACTTTAAAAAACGGAACAAAATATTTAACGTGGTTCACACGATCTGTCTGATCGGCTAATCCACAGACGAATGTGAGAGAGAGAGAGAGAGAGAGTTTTATTATCACCAAGAGCATACAAATCATACAAGTCTAAAACTACACTTATACCTGATTACTCACAAGAAAATATCACTTGTATTTTTGGCTGCTAAACTAGACTCTGCACAAAAGACTACCTCACAGATACTATGATATATCTATGTGTTTGTGTCTTGTGTATGTTGTGATGAAGCTATATATATATATATATATATATATATATATATATATATATATATATATATATATATATATATATATATATATATATATATATATATATATATATATATATATATATATATATATATAATAGTTGTGAGACCTGTGTATTATACGGGATGATACAAAAAAAATATTAATTAAGAATATCTAAATATTAATAATTTTACATAAGAAATTTGTTTTTGTATCATGACATCTTTCTTTTGATTTTTACTATTACGACTTTGTATTTCGATAAATATAATTGATTATGAGAATGTCACCGGTATTAAAATCAAATTCACTATTATGATTAGAATCGTTATTCAAAATATTATGACGTCAATTGTCTCTCTATTGTCTCCCAAATCATCCTATACATTAAAAAAATAATATGATATTAAAAAACAATTAATTTTGAAATTGAATGATAATTAAACCGATTATTAAGGAGTTAGAAACGTTTCAAACCAATTAGTTTTTTTTAAGAAATTTAAAATTATGAGAAAATAACATGTGGCAAATTCAATGAGGAGATGACATGTGGCTTTGAGTTACTTATTTATTAGGATAGGATATATATATATATATATATATATATATATATATATATATATATATATATATATATATATATATATATATATATATATATATATATATATATATATATATATATAGTCCGTTTCAAGGAAGAACCAATATTTTCCTAGGAACCGTAGGAACTTTTTGACTGAATTTTTTTTTTTCAAAAAAAATGACATAATACATCTAGTCGCTTATATTTAAGACTTTTTATCAAAAAAAATCTGAAAAATAATATGTATACACGAAATGTGCATATATGCATTTTTTTTCGCACATGTGTATATGATCACGTTTCGTGCATATGTGCACATTTCGTGTATATATATTATTTTTTCAATTTTTTTTACAAAAGGTCTTAAATATATGCGATTAGGTGTATTATGTCATTTTTTTTGAAAAAAAATTTTCAGTAAAAAAGTTCCTACGGTTCCTAGGAAAATATTGGTTCCCATTTGATATTTAGTCTCTCTCTCTCTCTCTCTCTATATATATATATATATATATATATATATATATATATATATATATATATATATATATATATATATATATATATATATATATATATATATATATATATATATATATATATTATATAATAAAACAAAGTTAAAATGCCACTTGGCATGTTTTTAATATGCCATTTTGCCACATGGCAACATATAATGCAAAACTGAAATATTTTCCCGCCCAATTACTTTCTTCTTCGAGATTTGATCAATTTAATGATATAATCCCATTAATTCAGGGATCAAATAATTCAATTTGCCCCTCTCTATTCAATGTATCCCACAAAATCAACGATCATCGCCATCCTCCGCAATTTTATCTCCTTCTCTCTTTTCTTCAAAACCTAGATCTAAAACGCACCACCGCTACTCTCAAGCCGTTTTCCAGCATCACTGATGAATTTGCTGATATAGACGGTTGCTGTGTTTCCTCTTTTTCTTTTCCCCTTCTTTTACCCGTTAAGTAGAAACTGCTAATTGAGAAGACGAGAGTTACGGGATTCAAATCACACATCCCCTATGTCGCCCACCCCTGTATGTATTGCCTCTTTCTTGTATCCGCCCTCATGTAGGGTTTTTATTTGATTTGATTTATGTGTCATTTTATTGCAACTCGAAGGTGTGTCAAGAGTTACAAAATTTGTGATTTTACCGGGTCAAATGATCCTACAATCTGTAAAGTATATCATGTGGGGAATAACATTGTTTTCTAATTTCATTTTTTCTGTTTATGCAAAGGTAATATCCATATTTAGCTTATTTGGCAATTGGCATCCACCTATGAGAAAAAAACTTATGACAACTTGATGGTAACCCATAACCAGTAACTAATAGTAAGTACTACTAACCGAGCCTTTCCGTTACAAATTACCTTAAATGGAAAAAGAATGTAAATTGTAAGACCTGTATCCTGATTATAACATATACTTAAAATAAGAGTGTTAAGAATTATATGGTCATTGGTAATTATAAAGGTAAGAAAAACTTTAGTTACAATTTCATATGAAAATCAGCATTTTGTGTCGTTTTTAAAAAAATCATAATTAATTCTAGAAAAATCGTTTGGACCTCAAACCAGTGCACAAAGTTTACAAATTGAGTCTAGTACAATTACCAAAAATAATAGTAAGCTTGAAAATGACATTATCGATGGTAAAAAATGCAATCTTTACTGATTAGTTCGGAATTGACAGATTAGATAGTCTGTTTTCAAAAATTCATAATAAATCATAGAAAAATCGTATAAATACGTAAAATACATCCCTGGAAAGGTATTGAGATAAAGTTCTGGAATATCAAATAAAAACGTGAATTTCATGGATTTAAAGTCGGCTAAACCAGTCTTGAACAGACTGATTCTAGAAGGTATTAATTTCAACAAAGTTATATTATTAAAATCATTTGTCAAAAGTGTCATGCCATTTTTTATTCAAGAATTCAAGTATAAATACCCCTCAAGACATCTCATAAACCACACAACTAAATCTCAATCCAATATATAGAGGTTTCTAAGCACTAGAGTGTAAGCAAGTGAGCGGAAGAAGCTCGAAAGCCTAACGAAGGAGTTATAGATTCCGACGAATGGTCATAAGGTAACTACAAACCTTTCTATAGCTTAATTAGGTATTGTAAAATAATTTTTGTATTAAGAAGTAGAATATGTAATAAGTATAACATATTCATTTCCAACAATAGTAAATAAAAACCTTAAAAACGTCGTTATAACAATTCGTAATTCTGAAAATAATACCGATTGATTTACTTACGAGGACGGTGCCTAGGCCGATTACTTGGGATCTGGTTGTTGGATTTTCCGAATGGCTAAAATGCTGAAAGGATCCTGCCACCCCATCTAATCTTCTACCTGGCCGTTTTTTACTTGATAAATCATGGAGTATCATATTGGAATTATTGAAGGGTTTAATGATGCGACTATAATATAGTTAAGGATTAAGAAATGATAGATTTATTATTATGTTAACAGTTAAAGTTGAAAGGAAATACAAAGGCGAGAAAGATAAACGATATAGTCAACTACAATCAGGTGAGTCTTCTCACTATACTATATGTGACATTGCATGCGTAGGAAGGAAGATATGTTAGACTAAGGTGATCTTACCTGTTATGATAATTGTATGAATTATTGCTATGATAATGATTGTTTGTGGACGGAACGGGATAGCCCGCGAGCCAATAGGCGGAACGGGAATAGCCTGCGAGTCATTAGACAGAACGGGAAAAGCCTGCGAGCAATAAGACGGAACGGGAACTGCCCGTGAGTCTTCAGGCGGAACAGGGATAGCCCGCGAGTCTCACAGACATATGAATGGTTATGATGTGTTGTATGTTATATGTGATGGATCGTATGGTATTTTGAGGAACTCACTAAGCTCCGTGCTTACCCTTTCCCTATATAAACTACTGTTTCAGGTACATCATGTACAATAGATGGCAAGGCGTGACGTGTATACACTGTGCTGCTTCATTGGAGGACTGTTTTTGAATTAATATTCCGCTATATTGTGATTTCGTTAACTTCTGTTAATCCTGGGGTGTTTTCATTAAACTTATAAGTTATGGAATTTTATGAAAATTAATTAAGTGGCTTTTCTTATATTGAAGTTTTCGTTTAAAAATTTTTAAATTTACCCTAAAATTTTGGGATGTTACATAAATTGCCTTAAACTGAAGACAAATGATTTCATGTGTGCACCATTATGTCATATTTAGCTTATTTGACAAACACATAAGAAAAAACTTGAAAATTGCTTTGACTGACAACTAAGGTGTAAGTTGGTACTTTTGGAAGGAAAAATAATATCTATTGGCTGTATGGAAAGAAGTAAATACGTTTCTATTCGATCCATTTACCCCAACAAGCAAAGTAATAATAAAATTTTTCATTTAATTTTGTCAGAGATGTACGGTGTGAGTAATTGTAGGGTTCTTAAGTCCTCAACTAGGGTTTATCACTGCCCAATCAACAAACGACGCCACTGAGACCAACAGTTTCGTGTTCAAGGACTGCAACGTCGTCAGAAATGGCACAGCGTACTTGGGCAGGCCGTGGCGAGGCTCGAGTTCTTTTCCATAATGGGCGACAGTGTACGATCTCAATCTCTCTCTTTTCAAGCCACCTTTGATTATTTGTTTATAATATCTTTTGCTAGTTCAAACATGAATGATTTGGTGTTTGCGGAGGAGGAGTGTCGGGGCGGAGGGGCAGATACGAGTATGTCGTACATTGATAAAGAAGGTTGGATTAGGAATCAAGCTTTCAATATGTTGCCTCCATCAATTTAAGTGGTGTTCGTCTTCAAGTCTTTCTTCTTCTTTTTTGTCAATTTTTCGTGATCTTGAGACGTTTATGGATGTGTTAGATTTGTAGTTTTACTTACGTTTCGGATTGGGTTTTAGGTATTCACCTAACCTTAATCATCATTGAGTATTCGGTTTGTTAGAATAATTTGGAATGTAAATGGTAATCGAAAAAAATGAATGCAGGTTAAATTCTAGTTTGGAATACTTGGGTTCGAGAAAATTTGAAGTCGCATTTTGTCACGCAGTTAGAATTAGATTCTATTATATGCTTTACTTCCCTCAAATCCTCAATATCGATGTTCATTAATATATTAATTTGTTCCGATCAAAAAATAATAGTTAACAAGAACATCAAATTAATAGAAAAATGAATATTTGTTATAAAATTCCATTATTATTTTTTAAAAGATGTTTTTTTACTATATAACTTTTTAATTATCAACCATGTAACACACGAGTTTATAAACTAGTATATATATATATATATATATATATATATATATATATATATATATATATATATATATATATATATATATATATATATATATATATATATATATATATATATATATATATATATATATATATATATATATATATATATATATATATATATATATATATATATATATATATATATATATATATATATATATATATATATATATATATATATATATATATATATATATATATATATATATATATATAACTTCAAATGAGACCATGTAAATTTTGTGAGACGGGGAGACGCAATCCTAGCAACTCATTTTGGAGATAAAAAAAATAAAAAAATTAAATAGGCTAAAATAATGAGAATTTTAAAAAACAATTCTACTTATTTTCACTACTTATTCTATCTAAAAAAATTTTAACTTTTTTTTAAAAAATAAAAAAAAAATTTGAAAAAAAAACTGGAAAAATCAAAAAAATATTCTAATAGAATGTTGCTGGATGTTTCATATTCTAATAGAATATTACACAAAATAGTGTAATATTCTACTAAATATGAAAAAGCGTTAATTATTTTTATTTTTTTTAATTAAATTTTTTTTTGAATAAAAAAATGACGAAAATAATAAATAAATATATTACTATTAGATTTTGTGAGACCGGGAGACGCAATCTTAGCCACTAATTTTCGGTGTAAAACAAAAAAAATAAAAAATGCAAAATAAATGAAAAAAATTGAAAAAAATATATTTATTTATTATTTTCATCATTTTTTATATTCAAAAAAAATTTAAAAAATTATAAAAAGTAATTTGTTTTCATACTCTATTAGAATATTACACTATTTTGTGTAATATTCTATTAGAATATACAACATCCAGCAACATTCTATTAGAATATTTTTTTGATTTTTCCAGGTATTTTTTCGAAATTGTTTTATTTTTAAAATTTTTTTTAGATAGAATACGTAGCGAAAATAAGTAGAATTTTTTTTTGAAAATTATCATTATTTTAGCCTATTTTTATTTTTTTATTTTTTGATCTCGAAAATGAATGACTAGGATTGAGTCTCCCGGTCTCACAAAATTTACATGGTCTCATTTGAACTTCTATATATATATATATATATATATATATATATATATATATATATATATATATATATATATATATATATATATATATATATATATATATATATATATATATATATATATATATATATATATATATATATATATATATATATATATATATATATATATATATATATATATATATATATATATATATATATATATATATATATATATATATATATATATATATATATATATATATATATAAGTGATTAGGTGATGACTCATCTTAAAGTGAGGAATCGTGAGGACACCTTAAAAAATTGACAAAAAAATAAAAAAATATAAATAATAAAATGGATCATCGTACTATATTGGAGAAAAAAAATTCGAAAAAAAACTTTTGGATCATTATTTTTTTTTATAATGAAACAATGATCCACAAAATAAAATTTTTTGTGGATCATTACTATTTCTCAATGATCCAATTTTTTTTTACCAATTTTTTTGGATCATGATATAGTAGTATTCTCGATTTTATGATTTGTATTTTTTTTTATATTTTATTTCAATTTTTTTAAGGTGTCTTTACGAGTCCTCACCGGAACGGGAAGATTTGATTGCAAAAAATTTTGGCCAAAATTTTAGCCAATCAATCTTTGACCCCATCAAGTGAAAAAAATCTTCACAAAATCTAATAAAATCTAATAGGTTTAAACAGTGATGAACCATTCATACATGTGAAATGAGTGAAATTGTTTGAACATGAAGAAACGTAATATTTGTTTATTTGAAACGAGACGTTATAAATTTAGTATTTAAGAAACCCAGTAGAAAAATCACACTCATATGATCCTTTCTGAATTCTGAATACAAACCCGCCAATTCCATCACCCCCTTCTCTCTTTCTCTCTCTTGTCGCAGAAAATGGATGCCGTAAATGATATGCAAACAATTCCCCTGAGGACAGCAATAGCCGTCGGAGGTTATGCCGTCGCAATTGTCGTTGCTCTTTACTTCTGGTTTCTCAGAAGCTATGCCTCTGATCACAGCGGTCAGCGAAACCATCTCCCTTCTGTTCCAGGTAATCCGATTCATAGATGTTTAGATTATTGAAATCGCGCGTGGATTTATGTTTTACTCCTTTTTAACTAGCATTTCGATCGAATTCTGTATCTTCTAAATGCAAATTTTGATCTGAATTTTGGTCGTTATTTTTATCCTACAGTAAGCTCTGTATTTAGTCTCTTCGATCTTAGTATCTATTTCTCTGATTATGAAGAGTTCGTAAATTTATGCGATTACGATGATGAGTGTAATTTAATTGTTTCAGAGGTGCCTGGTGTACCGGTGTTAGGGAATTTACTGCAGTTGAAGGAGAAGAATCCATACATGACTTTTACAAAATGGGCAGAAACGTATGGGCCTATTTTCTCTGTTAGAACTGGAGCCACTTCCATGGTGGTGGTTAGTTCCAATGATATCGCCAAGGAGGTATGCACTCGAGTCTCCCCGTTTTCTCTGCTGTTTGAGTGAGTCACGGTTAATTACATAATCTTTTATTCTTTTTCGCCGTTCAAAAAAAAAATTCACATAATCTTTAAATAATTATTAAGTATTTAAAATACCTTTGAATAAACAAAAATTATAAAATTGAGACTAGAATCAACCTTGTTGAAGATATCGTCTAACTCTAAGATATGATCCAAATTATGAAACCAGATCGGTAATTAAATATTGTTCTCGTTTTCCTGAAAAAAATGCATTTCATGTTTAAGAAAAGAATTATTATGTCTTTCATATTATGGGATGTGTTAGAAAAATAAAATGTGTTTTGCTTGTTGAAAATTTTGTTTATTAAGCTAATAGTATTTCCTTTACTAACATGTTCACAACTTTTATGATTGTTGTCAAAAGAGTATTACAGATAGTTAATTATTAGTATCGACTTTATTATACTATAGATTAAAACACAACATTCTTCTAGAAGACTTTGGGGGTGGACGGGGTTTAAGGGGGTGGGGTTTTTTTCACCAATCATATTCCATCAGCTTTCGTTCCACCGCTCTCTCTTTTCAGGACACCTCTCCCTCCTCCTTCTGATTCGTCTTCCTTCTTTGTTAAAAGTAAATGTCAATTGTCAAGCGACATACTAACCGTTAAGTATTTAATCATTAGTTAAACTGATCTATCAAATAGTTGAACAGAAATCTTTTAACCAATATTGAAATAGTTAACATACTCTTTATTAATACATATACTGGATAAAAATTCTCAATCACATGATGTTAGTAAATTTTGTAAAGGACTAGTACCGAAAAGAAACATTATAACTTTTAAATAACTTTAAATATAAAATATTCTATTTCTGATCTAAAGGAATATTTATTTTGTACAATCATGATCAGGGGTGTGCACCAAACCGCATAAACCGCCCACACCGCACCGCATAATGCGGTTTTGAAACTTCGTGGTGCAGTTTGCAGTTCGTAATTTTGGTAAACCACACTATGCGGTGCGGTTTGCGGTTTATAGTCACCAAACCGTGGTTCAAACCGTACCGCAATATATATATATATATATATATATATATATATATATATATATATATATATATATATATATATATATATATATATATATATATATATATATATAATACAGAATTACCGTATTAAAACCGCATTCAAACCGTTCAAACCGCCCGCATCAAACTGCACTGCATAATGCGGTTTAGGACCTTTGTGGTGCGGTTTGCGGTTTCCAATAAACTCAAACCGCATAGGCGGTGCAGTCTGCGGTTTTGCCTCTAAACTGCACCGCAACGCACCACGATCACCCCTAATCATGATAGCCATTCTCTAAAAATTTCATTAATCTTGCACCAACTATGATGTTGACTAAAATCAACGAATATCATGGCATTTTAGGATACTTAACATTAGAGTGAGCAAAACCATTTATAAAATCGAAACAAAACCCAAACCATCAGTTTTGGGTTCAAATTTCTAAAAACCGAAAAAATCAGTTTGGATTCGGTTTCATACCCACAAACCCAATCAAAACCGAACCGACCCATTAGTGAAACCGACCTATATATTATTTAGTATATATTTGTCAATGTTTAAACAACTATACTAATGTTTACTTCAAATAAATTACTATAATTAATGTGATAATATCCTTATACTATCTAACTTTATCATAAAATTTACGATTACAAACTAATAATAACGTGTGTATTGACGTAATACACATACTAAAAGCATGTTTTTGCGCACATTTAGTTTTGAACATTAGATATACAATAAAATTAAAAAAAATTTATCGCCAACTTTAAGCAACTAAAAGTTAATGTTTATTTAAAATGAATTACCATGATTCATATGATAATATCATTATGATATCTAACTTTATCGTAATATTTATAATTACAAACTAATGATAACATTTGTATTGATTTCAAATAATTATCCCACATTAATAAAACAATTAACAATTATTATTAAAAGATATTTGAAAAGTCATTGTAGTTTCAAATGAATATGGTTGAAGGAAAATGCCTCTATTATAATATATATATATATATATATATATATATATATATATATATATATATATATATATATATATATATATATATATATATATATATATATATATATATATATATATATATATATATAGATTATGAATATATAACTTAGTATCTTGTGTAAACTTTTACCATCCATGACAATTGCATATACTTTAATGATTTGATAACATATAACTAATAAGAGAGGTTCTATATCATCCTAATAAATGTTCTTACTCATCTTCCTACTCACTAGATCAAGACAAATGTGAAAATCAAGAATGTAGATTAAAAGAGAGAATTAGTGGATTCCACATGTCATTATCATATGGGTAGGAGGATGAAGTAGGAAGATTTAGTAAGAGGAAATATCATTTTCCAACTAATAAATATACTTTACTTTTCATGTTTTCTCTTTACTTATCGTCTTCCATTTGTATTAATACAATATTACACAAATCAATCACTCTTGGAATCTAACATTAACATGTACTTTGTATAGGTACTAGTTACCAAATTTGCATCCATGACAACTAAAAAGCTATCAAATGCATTAAAGGTCCTAACCGAAGATAAAACCATGGTTTCCATGAGTGATTACAATGACTACCACAAGACAGCCAAACGACATATACTCACAGCTGTCTTGGGACCAAATGCACAGGTTCGTGTCTAAAACGTTCACAGCCTCAAAAACCGCAGTGTGTGAGTTTCAGTTTCAATATGCATTTGTCTTCTTGTGCTGACAACTTTTTACCTGATTTACATCTCACATTTTAGGATAATACAGCGTGGGCCACCTCAAGATTTGCTGGAAGAATAACCATTATATTAATTTATTAACTACTCATTGTATATTTTTTCAGAAGAAACACCGTGTCCATAGAGACACCATGATGGAGAATGTTTCAAATGAACTACACACACTTTTCAAAAACTTCCCCAACAAAGAAGTGAACCTTAGGAAAATATTCCAATCCGAACTTTTTGGACTCGGGATGAAACAAGTGAGTTTGATTAGTGGGACAAAGTTGTAATTTTTTGTTACATACGATTGAATAGAACAGGACGGCCTTGTACTATATTTTTCATGCACTGGGATTGCGACTGTTGTTAACAAGACAAAAGATCAATATTTTGTCCCATCCAAAAAATAGGATATGGACCTACTATCAATCTTTTATTTTGGAAAGGACAAAAATACCCTCATCGTCCTCATCATTATATGTAGCCCTAAAAGCTATCAAGTCATATCATTTCATGTGTAACAGAAGTATAAATGATGATTAAAGTGACCATACTATTCTTTTTTTTATATAATTTTACAGACAATGGGAAAGGATCTTGAAAGTTTATATGTGGAGGATCTTGAAACCACCATGAAAAGAGATGAAATCTTTCAAGTGTTGGTAGTTAACCCAATGATGAGTGCCATTGAAGTTGACTGGAGAGAAATTTTCCCATATTTCAGGTGGGTCCCAAATAAAAGTTTTGAATACAAAATGCACCAAATGTATACCCGAAGAAAAGTTGTAATGAAAGCCCTTATTCAAGAACATATAAAACGTATCGCTTCAGGCCAGGTATTTATATAACTTTATAATGTCAATTTGTGTTTTTGTTTCCATAGATAATATAATTCTTGATTGATACAACTTTGTTAATTAAATAACAGAATTTGAACAGTTACATTGATTACTTGCTATTAGAAGCACAAACATTAACAGATAAAGAGCTTCGTATGTCTTTATGGGAGCCAATTATTGAATCAACAAATACCACAATGGTCGCAATAGAATGGGCAATGTATGAACTTGCAAAAAATCCAAAGATGCAGGTTTGTATTTTTCTTAAAAATGTGAGAAATAGCAATGTACTTTCAGTTACTTGTGTATTACAACATGCTACTTTTGATTCTTCTTATTATATGTAGTTATTTTTAAAATACAATGAGGTAGTAGAAAGAATAAAAGTATGATGTTATAATTATACACAAATAAAAATGAAAGTACGTTGCTATTCTCTTACTATAATAACTTCAAATTGATTTTCTCTTCATTTTAGGATTGTTTGTATGCGGAAATCCAAAGTGTTTGTGGGTCAGAAAAAATCACAGAGGAGAATTTGTGCCAGCTGTCATATTTATATGCTGTTTTTCAAGAGACCTTGAGAAGACATTGTCCTGTTCCAATAATACCCCTAAGATATGTCCACGAGGATACAGTTCTAGGAGGGTACCATCTTCCAGCTGGAACCAAGGTTTTGCTCCATTTCAACTTAAGGGTTGTTTCTTTTTTTACTTAAAGAGCTTAATGGTTTAAGCACTTAATCACAAATGCTATTTGTAGTTGTTTCTTTTTTACTAAATCTAGACATAATGGCTTGATTAATTAAGCCAAACAACTTGGCTTAATTTTTTCAAACACTAACCTTTTATTTATCATAGAAAAATAGAGTAAATTACATTTTTGGTCCTTGAGTATCACAGATTTTTGCAATTTTAATCCCATAAGTTTTTCTTTTGCATATTGATACTTATTTTGAAGTTTTCATAATGATTTCGATACTTAGAGTTATTTTTTTAGCTTTTGGTCTAAGGGCAAAATGGACGTTTTTATAAAATTTAACTACGTTGTTAACTTAGATGGCACGAGGACCATAATCGAATAATCGAAAAGGAAACGTTAAAATAAGGACAACGTTTGCAAAAGAAAACATTGTAGGACCAAAACTACAAAATTCAACTATACTCACAAAATAAAAATGTAATTTAATCCAAAAAATAAAATGCAATTATTTAAAATTTATAAAATTAAGAGACATTTGCTATATATATTTGTTCCTATAAGGTTAAACTGTCATTTACTCGGACTTGGGCAACTTCATTCAGTCCAAAAGAGAAATAGTTTTTATATGTATATAACAATTTACCCTAACATACGACATCATTACTCATTTGGCCAATTTATCCATAACGACCATTTTTCTAGTAAGAAATTGTGCATTATTTTCTTATGTAGGTGATGATAAATATATATGGATGTAACATGGAGAAAATCGTGTGGGAGAATCCTGAAGAATGGAATCCTGAGAGGTTTTTGAATCAAAAAGAAGGCATGGATTTGTATAAAACAATGGGATTTGGTGGAGGAAAAAGAGCATGTGCTGGTTCTCTTCAAGCCATGTTGATTTCTTGTGTAGGAATTGGACGATTGGTGCAAGAATTTGAGTGGAGATTGAAAGATGAGGTTGAAGAAGATGCGAGTACACATGGGCTCACAACAAAAAAGCTTCATCCACTTCTTGCAATCATAAAGCCAAGAAAATGAAAAGTTTGATTTCCGAAGTTACAAAGAAGTTGGCAATCAATGTTTTTGGTAGTTATAAATATCAATATAGAAGTATGAAAGAAACTGTAGTCGATCTTTAGTGTGCAAATGTTGATCTATTAGCCTGTAAAAATGGTAAATAAGAGCATTATATATGTATGTATATATGTAGGTAGGTATGTATGTGTGTGTGTGTGTGTGTGTGTGTGTGTATATATATATATATATATATATATATATATATATATATATATATATATATATATATATATATATATATATATATATATATATATAATGTTTGGACTATGAATGAATGTATTCTTTAGATTTAATGTTTTTAATGCTTTGGTCAA
This sequence comes from Cichorium intybus, assembly GCA_023525715.1. NCBI lineage: Eukaryota > Viridiplantae > Streptophyta > Magnoliopsida > Asterales > Asteraceae > Cichorium > Cichorium intybus. Next base: position 12,378,235 of record CM042017.1, read on the forward strand.
AACATGTGAGTATGTTGGATATTGTTAGCAAAGATTTGACATAAGTAGAATTATAAAACTTGAAATAAAAGGAAACAATCGCGGCACGATGAAGGGAAGATCACGACACAATCAGACGTGACCCCAATTTCTCGGGGAATTCCTAGTCGCTACCAAGGAACTCATCGGGAATTCCTAGTCGCTATCGCGGAACTCATCGAGAATTCCTAGTCAATACCGAGGAATTCATCGGGGAATTTTCTAGTTGCTATCGGGGAACTCATCAGGGAATTCCTAGTTGCTACTGAGGAACTCATAAGGGAGCTACTGAGCATTATTGGGGAATTCATAAACATTATTGGGTAATTCATAAGGGGAATTCCTAAACAATATTGAGGAATTCATAAGGGGAATTCTTGAACATTATGGGGAATTCGTAAAGGGAATTCCTGAAGATTATTAGAGAATTCATAAGGGAAACTCATGAACATTATTTAGATGGCTTCATTTTCAAACTCTTCTGCTTTACTTTTGCATATTATCTTGGGATATAGTCAGCCACAATGTATGGAAGTTGTCTCCTGATTTTATGTGAAAATTCATTTGCCTCACCTAAAGTATATAAAACAGTTTATTGTGTAGCAATTTTTATCTACCTTATGCTTTTCTATCTGAATACACAGTAGTTAAAAGTATGGTTCTTCCAGTTTGTGAGTTAAAAGATGGAAACTAGAAAATGGAGGTAGAAGGAGTTAATGATTAAGAAATGAGTTTAGTTTCTTAATCACATAGTTTGATTACAGTAAAATGTGACTTAGTGAAGTTGCACGAGCTACCGATATTAGTTTAAAAGCAAAAATACACACATACACACACTAATAATCATGAAAAATCATTAAGTTATGTCTAATTAAATCATATATACCATGTAAAACACCAATATAAGAGAGCATTCCTCTTAATTGCACTTAAATCTTAGTCAATTAGGTACATGCACATACAAAATTTCATATCAGTCTTTACATACATGATTCAGTTACATACATTTGTTTGTAGATTATGCATCTAACTTGAACTCAATTAATTTTCAAATGCAAGATTTTGAAGCTGCCATGAAGATGTTTCAGGTATTTATTATTTTATTTTTTTGGCACAACATGGCATGTTGTTTTGATATATGCAATCCTTAGGATGTGTTCGATATGACATGGTTCATTCCGTTAGAATAGAAAAAAGTTGGTTATTTTCTTGATGGGATTGCATGAACCATTTTGGAAACCATCTACTTCATTCTATTTTGTCCATTTTCATTGTTTAGGAAAGGTTTTCTTTCATTCAATCATAGAAT